>CM042834.1:8986960-9362714 GCA_023653725.1 Bungarus multicinctus | reverse complement strand
CTCCAAATACCTACACAAGAGTCCTCTTTGTAGACTTCAGTCCAGCATTCAATACCATCATTCCAGACACTCTTCTAAGTAAATTAAACCAACTAGCGGTACCTGAACACACTTGTAAGTGGATTATAAGCTTCCTAACAGACAGGAAGCAGCAGGTGAAGCTAGGCAGAATCACATCCAATACCTGTACAATTATCACAGGGCCCCCCCAAGGCTGTGTGCTATCTCCACTTCTCCCTATATACCAATGACTGCATCTCAAACGATCCATCTGTTAAAATACTGAAGATTGCTGATGACACAACAGTGATTGGTCTCATTCGAGACAACAATGAATCTGCATACAGACAGGAAAAAATATTTACAGACCCTTCACATCCTGGACATAAACTGTTTCAACTCCTTTCCTCAAAACGACGCTATAGAGCACTGCACACCAGAACAACTAGACACAAGAACAGTTTTTTCCCGAAAGCCATCACTCTGCTAAACAAATAATTCCCTTAACACTGTTCAACTATTTACAAAGTGAACACTACTATTACTGCTAATCTTTTCATCACTCCTTATCACCCATCCCCTCCCACTTGTGATTGTAGGACTGTAACTTTGTCCCTTGTATCTTTATGATTTATATTGACTGTTTCCTAGTATGATTTGATTGTTGATTGTACCCTATGATTATCATTAAGTGTTGTATGTTATGATTCTTGATTCTTAATGAATGTATTTTTACTTTATGTATACTGAGAGTATTTACACCAAGACAAATTCCTTGTGTATCCAATCACACTTGGCCATTAAAGTATTCTATCTATTTATTCTATCCTATTTATCTTCTATCTGTTGTACTTGATAAATAGCGTGCGTTTTCTTGTATTTTAATTTGATTTATACTAATAAAGGAGAATATTTGTAATTGAGGGTGGAAATGAAGGGTCCTTGGCAGTGGTGGGATTCAAAATTATAACATCTCCATTCTCCCCCGCACCCCATTAACCTGCTTTCCAGCTCTGTTCTCCTATGCAGGGCAACAAAAGAAGAACCAGCTTATCATCTGGGAGTCGGGAGGCAGAATATCGATGGGGGCGGGGCCAGTCAGAGGTGGTATTTGCCGGTTCTCCAAACTACTCAAAATTTCCACTACCGGTTCTCCAGAACTGGTCAGAACCTGCCGAATACCATCTCTGGTTGTTGGTACTTTCTGAGTTGCTTCTTTTCTTGCAGATGGTTCATTACCCAAATGAGGTAAAATCATCACTGCTACAGAACCAATAGTTTTGCAAGGTTGTAATAACCTTAAATTATCGCCATCCTACCAACAGTGAAATACATTTCAAAACCTTATGAGTCACATTTGTTTCCTGAATCCAATAGTTGAGCAGGGATTTAAATGGTGGTTAAGATAAACCCTTTAGTGGTTGAAAACTGATTCTCGTTAGATAAAAAGTAAAGCAATTCAATTATGGTACTTTCCTGAAAAGAAGATAACCTTGCATTTTGGCTAATTCTCCCAAAGGAAGTGAATTTCTTTTTTTGTTTTTAGTACAGTAATACAACACACACACACATAAACAGTGCTGCAATGCTCAGCTTCTTCATTTTCCTCACATCAGAGTTGTTGACTTTTGAAACCTCAGTTGTTCCCTCAGGCTTTGTGTGAACTCCCCGCTTTCTCTCAACGCCCCAAGAATGGCTCAGATCAGCTGGGGATCAGCTACTCTATTGGGGGAAAGAAAAAGTAATACAACCTTGAGAGAGGGATATACGTGGGGCTGCACCAAGGAACTCCTTTTCTTTTCCTCCCGATTTCTGAAGGCAAATTGTAAGGTAGGAGAGACCAGGAAGTTCCTACGAGGGGACAGAGGAGGAATGGAAGACCAGAGTCTCTCCATCAATTGGGAAGAGGTTGTGCATCGTCTTCTTTAAGCAGGATCTCCTTTGTCTCCTTGTTGTCTGAGGCCAGGCAGATTTTCAGATCTCCTGCTCAGTCCTCCCACCATCTTTCTTTCTTTTTCTTTTTTAAATAAACTTTATTAATTTTACAATTAAAACAGACAAACACGTACATAAATGTGAAAAAGAAAAAAGAACAAAAAAAAAAGATCAGAAAACAGTTAAAAACACTTTTGTCCTTGACAGTTTGTGGGACCTTATTTTCAACCTTATCTTAAGCCCTCTATATAATTGATCCTTATGCGAATATACTCTCTCTCTCTCTCTCTCTCTGTGTGTATATACACACACAATTATAACATATCTTCTTTTGCCCTTTGTTGTTTAATCGATCTTTGTTCTATCCATCCGTACCAGCAGTTCCAGCTGTCATAGTACATTGATGTATCTTTTCCTTTTAATGCCAAAGTTAATTTGTCCACCTCTGCACAATTTGCTATTTTTTGAATAATCAATTCCTCTGATGGAATATGAGGTTGCTTCCAACATTGTGCAAAGGCCAGTCTGGCTGCTGTCAAAATATGTACTATTGTATATTTTGCTTTTTTTGAAATTTGTTTATTAAAGATCCCTAATAGAAAGAGTTCTGGTTTAAATTCGATCTGTTCTATTGTCATTTCCTCCAACCATTTTCTAATTTTCTGCCAATATTTTTGTGCCTTTATGCAAGACCACCACATATGGAAGAAAGTTCCCTTTTTTTTTTACATTTCTAGCAATTCGGACTCATGTTGGGGTGCATTTTCGCTAACCTCCCACCATCTTTCAGATAGCCTCCAACACAGAGAACACCCCCAGGCTTGGAGTGGGGACACATCCTGCCTCCTTACCCTCTTTTAAGATACTCACCAGGTTAGCTCTTCAGCAGGAGAGCCAAGAACATCGGGATCAGCAGATTAATACTGTCTGGGGGAGAGGGATCCTGCTGGGCCTTGGCAGTTTCTGATCCTGTGGAACAGTCAACTCACCACCTGGCATAGCCAGGCGTTTTTTCTTTTTCCTGGAATCCAGAATTTTGGTACTACTTGGGCAGGAGGGCTAAAACAGCCCCATCCTCTCCTTCGTAGGATAGTTTATTTTATAAAAAGGAAATTGAAAACAAGCCTGGGTGCCAATCAAGAAAGGAGTTAAACTAGGAAAACAATAGAGGCTCTTGGAAAGAGGTACCTACAAGTCAAAAATCAACATTTCGGCAGCTGTCTTTGGCCAGAGAGAGAAAACAGCAATTCTTGGAATTGCAAAACTGAGGGGTGGGGAGAAAAAGAGCTCGAAACCAAGCAAGTCTGCAAAGCAAACTAAGGCTACTGCATTTTTCAAATCGTGCAAGGTTTTGATTTTAAACCCTGGCTTTTATTTGTTTTTACTCTATCATCTATCTATCTATCTATCTATCTATCTATCTATCTATCTATCTATCTATCTATCTATCTATCTATCCATCCATCCATCCATCCATCCATCCATCCATCCATCCATCCATCCATCTGTCATCTATCTATTCTATTCTATCTATTCATCTACTTTTTCATTTATCTATCACATCTATTTAGTCTTGGCATATTATTTAATTGCTGCCATTCTTCCTAATCAAAACACATTTAATTACTAGAAATATCTGTTTTTATATGTGTCAAGGTTGTTAGCAATTCTTAAATTATAAAATTGGTCTTGATTGTGGATTTTTTTTTAATATCAGGAGGAAAAAATCCTACCATTTAACTTTTTTAGCCCTTTAGTACATACTCTGGATTGATTTCATGCTGACAAATCTGTTAAAAGTCTGGTTTGGATGACATTGCAGAGTCAAATGGATTTCTCTGAATCTTTAGTCAACTACAATTAAAAGCACTACATTTGGCTGGAAAGTAGTAATTAGTGGAGCTCTCCAGGGATCTGTGTGTGTGTGTGGAGGGGGACAATATTATTCAACATTATTTAGCAGCCAGGACACCAGAACCAGAAGGATATTGCAATCAAACCTGGGCATGTTGGAAGAGTAGAAAATATGTAACAGGGGAAAATGTAAAGTAGGGGAAAATATATAGGACATATAAGGTTGTATAGCTTGGAAGTATCAAAGAAAAACTCTGGAATCAATCAATGGAACATTTATTGTCAATGCACAACATGTGTACAATTAAATGGAAAATGATAACTGATGGACTAAATAAGAGCCAGCAGGGAGTGTTAATGGCTAATGCATTGTATTAAGATGCATGGAGTCCTTACACGCCTCTACTTGATGCTCCAGGTGAGACCCACCTGCAGTGTACAATTCTGGCATCTCATTTCCAGAAGGATCTTGATAGAATTGAACAGGGTCGCATGAGGCTGACAAACATGACAGAGGACAGTCTGAAAGAACTAGAGGTCTGGTCTACCAAAAAGAAAAGTGTGGGGAGATGTCATATCCATATTCCCAAAAGTATGATAGGGAACAACAGAGTTGGAAGGGACTCTGAAGTTCTTCTAGTCTAATCCCCCTGCTCAAGCAGGAGACTCTGTATCATTTTAGACAAATGACAGTACAATCTTGTATTTAAAAATCTCCATGTACAACTTCTAGAGGCAAGTCGTTCCACTGATTAATTATTCTCACTGCCAGGAAATTTATTCTCAGTTCTAGGTTGGTTCTCTCCTTGATTAATTTCTGTCCACTGCTTCTTATCCTGCCTTCAGGCTTCATCTTCACGGAAGATGACCAAGAAACGTTTTCCATCCATGGTCACAAAAACTAGAAGCACAAATGGAAGGCAAATCTTGCAACTATCTAGATTGTGGTATACTTAGCTGATCTTAAACCCATCTATGATGACCCGGGGCGTGGCACAAAAGCAACAAAGTCACAAAAGTAGGTAAAGTCCCTTTAATACCTCCAACTTGGCCCCCCAATGTCCAGTTATCTTCGGCTGGGGAAAAAACTCTCCCAAGAACAGTCTTTAAAGGGAAAAAATTCAGTCAGAACCCAAATGACATATAAATAATAAAAACCAACACAAATCACGCTGCAGCAATTAACAAGTCAGGGCAGGATAAGGAATTGCAGACTTCCAAAAGATAACGAAACAAAAGATAACGAAACACACATAGTTGGGAGGATGCCAGGACCCAGATAAGCCTCGACAAACAAAGATAATGCACACTTTGCTTCCAGCAACTTTGCTATGCGTAGTTTGCCTTTTTAAACAGTTTTCCCAGATGCAGCTAATTAAGGGGACCAGGGCCCTTTCCTCCCCCATAAGCCACGGAACTCACGTTCCCTTCTCCATTCCTCCCTGTGTGCCCTAGGATGAAGAGAGGGTGGCCCTGGGTTTTCCTCTGAATGCCCAGCCACAGTGCCTTCCCCAGTTTCTTCCATAGCCACCGGAGCCACATTCCCACTCCCTGTCAGGTGCTCAACCTCCCCCTCAGAATCAGATTTCAACAGGGTCATGACACCATCACTCCTAACCTCCCCTTGCAATATATATGGACTTAATGGTGTTTACTTATGTTTTAAGGTAAAGACTGCAAAGTCCAGGAATCATTCAGGCAACTTCTGGATTATTTACTGCCATTAAAATTGTATTGCAGGTAATAGGAAATCAGAGTACTGGAAATGTAAGCAGAAAGATGGCACATTCTTTCATACATGGTGGCAATGCCCCAAAGCTAATAAATATTGGGTGAAGGTCAGGGATTCAATTTTTTTAACAACTGGTTCTGTGGGCGTGGTTTAGTTGGTGGGCATGGCTTGGTGGGCATGTGACTGGCTGGCGTGGCCAACTCAACATCACTCGCATCTCATCGCCAGGCCACTCATGATTGGGGATGCTGCAACAGTTGTAAGTGTGAAAAATGGTCATAAGTCACTTTTTTCAGTGCCATTGTAACTTTGAATGGTCACTCGACACAAGCAAAGTACCAGCAAAGGAAGGAAAAAAGCCTCCAGAGACAGGAAGTCTAGTCCTGCCAAGAATGTAATAAGGGTCAATGGAGAGGCAGTTTTTGTAAGCAACAACAGAATGTTTCCTTCCTGCCTTCCTTACAGGATTAGGCCAGTAATTTCTTCTAACAACCGGTTCTCCGAACTGCTTAGAATGTTAACAACCGGTTCTAGCGAATAGGTGCAAACCTGTAGAATCCCACCCCTGGCGAAGGTACAAAGATGGCTACAGGAGCTAACAGAACATCAAATAGAACTTAAACCCGAACTATTCCTACTGGGAATAATTAAAGGGAAATTTAGCAAACAAATCCAATACATCATATTGGATATAACAACAGCAGAGAGGATAGTTTTCACACAGGGTTGGAAATTAGAAAACTTACCGTCTGAAGAGATGTTAATATAAAAAATATTAGAATGTGCCAAGATGGACAAACTTACAATAGAACTAAAAGGCAAGGAGGAATCAGAATACTATATGGTATGGGATAAATGTATAAGTGGATAGAACATAGGAATTAGGATTAATGTATAGAAATTAATGTAAGTATATGTAATATTTATGATACAATACTGTTAACAATGTAATTAGTGATGTATAATTTGGAAAATAAGATTAAATTTAAAAAAGATTGTATTGCAAGTGGAGGTCGAGAGATATTTTCAGACTATTACTGGGATCAATGACTTGATCCTCAACTCTATTTTGCTGCTTTACTTGGAAATCTGATGGCAAATGCGTTAGATACCCTGCAGATGGCAGGATGTGGTTATTTTTTGAGCTAACTGCCAATTGTGGTGGATGTTAAGAAATAAATTCCTAGAAGATGAAAGTTTAACTGCTGAAACCACAACAAGGCTTCCTGAATATGCAGAAATGAATAAAACAGACTAGATGCTTTTAATAGTGAATGCAGTTTTTTCTCTTTATTTCCTTGTGCTCAGACTGACTATACTATAGAAGCTTACTAGACCACCTGCTCAAGGTCTTGCCCACAAAAACTGTTGCTGAACTTTCTGTGTTTGACCTGTTCTAAACTCTTAATAAATGTATTTGGAGTTTGAGTGATTGAGAAAGAAGGATGCTGAAGGAACTCTGAGATTTTTCTCCAACAGTATCATCAGCAAACCTGATTCTTCTGTTAGTCATGCCTGTTTCCAGATCATTTATAAATGTGTTAAATGCACCAGTCCTAGGACAGAACCCTGTGGGTCCCTATTACTTTTTTTTTGTTTTATTCTTATTTTATTTCTATTTTATGTTATCACATGCTATACACTTACAGAGTTTCTCTCCTTCGTGGACACTTGCATGGGAAGTGACTGTTCTTACTTACGCTCTTTCTGTATTCCACACATTTAATAGAGTTTATCTCCTATATGGTTGTTTTGTATGTATCCAGTTTTCAGAAGTATTCTGGTATTTGAGAGCTGCTGCAAAAAGGATTGGGGTCAATTTATTTTCCAAAGCACCAGAAAGCAAGACCAGAAACAATGGATGGAAACTAATCAAAGGAGAGAAGCACCCTGGAATTAAGGAGAAACTTCCTAACAGTGAAGACAATTAACCGGTGAAACAACTTTCCGTCAGAAATTATGGGTGCTCCATCAATGAAAGTTTTTAAGAAGAGACTGGACAGCCACTTGTCTGAAATAGTATATGGTCTCCTGCTTATCCCCTGCAGCTCTATTTTGATTGATTGATTGATTGATTGATTGATTTGATGCAGAGTAAGTTAACCATCTTGTCTGAAGTTCTTTCCACACTCCATACATTTATACGGTTTCTCTCCCATGTAAACTCTTCGATGGGAAATAAGCATACTGTTCATTCTGAAGTTCTTTCCACACTCCATACATTTATATAGTTTCTCTCCTGAATGGAGTCTTCGATGGAAAGCAAGTTGATTGTTCATCCTAAAACTCTTCCCGCACTCTAAATACGTATATGGTTTTTCCTGTGTGGATTCTTTGATGAGAAGGCGCATACTTGCAGCTATCGAGGCATTTATATTGTTTTTCTTCTCTGCTTATCCCTTTATAGGAAGTGAAAGTAATGTTCCCACTGTAGTGGTTTTCACACACTATGTCTTCATATTTATTTTATTTTTTTATTTATTTATTTAATCGTATTTCTATACCGCTCCCTCTCCCAAAAGGGACTCAGGGCGGTGTACAGCCTAATAAATACATAAAATACAAAGTTAAATAGAATTTAAAACCAAATTAAATACAAATTGGCTGCATCCCGTCCGACAATGATTCATTTAAAAACCGGGAAATATAACGTTTAAAAATAAGATTAAAATTTAAAACCCCTATTAACTTAAAACCCCATAGACCCTTACTGGGCCAGGCCGGCCTGTTTAAAAAATAATGTCTTAACTGCGCGCCGGAAGGTGAGGATGTCTGTCATGGCTCGTATCTCCGGGGGGAGATCATTCCACAGGGAGGGGGCTCCCACAGAGAAAGCACGCACCCTCGGGGCCGCCAGCCGACAACGATCAGGTGGCGGCACCCCAAGTAGGGCGACCCTGTGGGAGCGTACTGGGCGGCGGGAGGTTGTTGGTGGCAGCAGGTGGTCCCATAAGTACCCAGGTCCCGAGCCATGGAGCACTTTAAATACCATCAGTACCACCTTGAATCGAATCTGGAAGGCCACAGGAAGCCAGTGCAGCCTGCGGAGAAGTGGTGTTACGTGCGCGCCCCGAGGGGCACCCACGATCACCCGCGCGGCTGCATTCTGAACTAACTGCAACCTCCGGAGACTCTTCAAGGGGAGCCCCATGTAGAGAGCATTGCAATAATCCAAGCGGGAGATAACGAGGGCGGAAGTGACTGTGCGAAGTGCGCCCAGATCCAAAAAGGGCCGCAACTGGTAGATCAGACGAATCTGATAAAAAGCCCCCCTGGCGACGGCTGCAATATGTTCTTCCAAAGACAGCCGCACATCCAGGAGGACACCCAAGTTGCGCGCCCTTTCCACGGGGGTCAATACCTCTCCCCCCATGGCCAGCGAAGGAATAAGCTGGCTGTATCTGGGCACAGGAAACCACAGCCACTCGGTTTTGGCCGGGTTGAGACGAAGCCTGTTACGACCCATCCAACTCCGCACGGCCTCCAGGCACCGGGTCATCACTTCGACGGCTTCGTTGGGGTGGCCCGGGGTGGAGATGTACAGCTGAGTATCATCAGCGTACTGATGGAACTCTACCCCAAAGCCACGGATGATCTCACCCAGCGTCTTTACATAAATGTTGAACAGCAGGGGCAAGAGTACCGACCCCTGAGGCACCCCACAAAGCAGGGGCCTTGGGTACGATCTCTGCCCCCCCGTCAACACGAATTGCGAACAGTCGGAGAGGAAGGAGGAGAACCACCGCAACACGGTGCCTCCAACGCCCAACCCCCCCAACCGCCGCAATAAGATACTGTGGTCGACAGTATCAAAAGCCGCCGAGAGATCTAACAGGACCAGGACAGAGGAACAACCTCTGTCCCGAGCCCTCCAGAGATCATCCACCAACGCGACCAACGCCATCTCCGTGCTGTGCCCGGGCCTGAAGCCCGATTGGAGGGGGTCGAGATAACTCGCTTCATCCAGGAACTGCGGGAGCTGACAGGCCACCACACTCTCTACAACCTTCGCAACAAAGCGAAGGTTGGAGACAGGACGGTAATTTGATAATAATGCTGGGTCCAGGGACGGTTTCTTGAGGAGGGGCCGCACCACCGCCTCCTTCAAGGCGGCGGGTAAAAGCCCCTCTCTCAAGGAAGCGTTTATAATACCCTGGAACCAGCCTCGTGTCACCTCCCGAGTGGCCAAGACCAGCCAGGAGGGGCACGGGTCCAACAAACAGGTGGTGGCATTCAGCCCCCACAGCACCTTGTCCACATCTTCCATGGTAGCAGGGTCGAACTCAACCCAATTGGCCTCACCGATATCCACCCCCCGCCCGGAGATGCCCAGTCGGAGTCCAGCTCGTCCCGAATCTGAGCGATTTTGTCCTGCAGAAACCTAGAAAACTCCTCAGCCCGACCCTGTAAGGGATCCTCCCGCGCTTCCACCTCTAGAAGGGAGCGGGTCACCCTAAACAGGGCGGCTGGGCGGTTTTCCGCGGACGCAATAAGGGTGGAGAGGTAGGTCCTCCTCGCCATCCTTATCGCCACTAAATACGTCTTAATATAAGATCGTAGAAGTGTTCGGTCAGACTCAGAACGGCTAGCCCTCCAACTACTCTCTAGGCGTCTTTTCCGGCGCTTCATCTCCCTTAGTTCCTCAGAAAACCAAGGAGCCACTTGGGATCGGCACCGGGTCAGAGGCCACAAGGGCACGACCCGGTCAAGGGCCCCAGCAGCCACCCTATCCCAGGTGGCGACCAAGCCCTCAACCGAGTCGTGTGTGTGAGCTTCGGGAAATGGCCCAAGCTCCATCAGGAACCTATCCGGGTCCATCAGGCGCCTGGGGCGGTACCATTTAAGCGGCCCCACCTCCCTGCGATCGGGGGGTGCAGAACGGAAGTCGAGCTTCAGGAGCGAGTGATCTGTCCATGACAGGGGTTCTATAACTATATCCCCTACATCCAGACCACTCTGCCACTGATCAGAGACAAAAACTAGATCCAGGGTGTGACCTCCCACATGAGTAGGGTCCCTAATTAACTGGGTCAGGCCCATGGCTGTCATGGAAACCATGAACTCCTGAGCAATCCCCGAGGCACCGCTGGCAGAGGGAAGGTTGAAATCCCCCATGACCATAAGCCTGGGGGTCTCAACCGCCACGCCGGCTATAACCTCAAGGAGCTCAAGCAGGGCCGATGCCGCATAGCAGGGAGCCAGGTATGCGACCAACAAGCCCACCTGCACCCTCATATGTGTTTTTATCTCTGTAACACCTGCCATAGGAATTAAGATGACTATTGAAATTGACATTCTTCTTACACTTTATATATATTTTCTTTTGAATGTGTAATTTTTGAAACAAATTAAGAGGAGAGAAATTATTGCCTCTTTCCCCATGGTGCCTATCATCGTATTGTTTTCATTCAGTTTGGTTCCGCAGAGTTTCCTTGAATTCAGTTTAGTTTGCCACATCCTGGATATTTCCTTTTTCTTTTGTGAGTTTGCTGAATCAGGCAGTTGTAGATTTCGCTAGAGATAAAATTAGGATTTCTTTTTTTTTTCCTCCATGGAGCAGCTTCCCTCTTTCCTTTGTGGGTCCCCTTGATTTTCCAATATCACTTTTTCCATGTCAGAGTTAATTGTTTGCAATGGCATTAGCTCTGATATTTTTTTGTATTTCTGATTCTCCTTTCCATCAGCAGCTTGGAGAAAAGAAAAATTCCTGTTAGAAACGTTAAACAGAAACTTAGGCATCCTTCCCCTATTAGTTCCATCTGTTAATTCAGCATCTCTATGTTTTCCTAATTTCGTTCATCTGTTTTATGAAACAAAGCAAAGTTTATGATACTTGGCAGTCGTTCCAATTTGGCTTTTAGGACATTTTTGTGGTGGTTTCTTGTAATTAATTTCTGGTGTTAGTTTCTATCAGTTATCAGCAAGGGGGTAATAAGATTAAGTGATGGAAGAAAAGGTCAAAATACAGAAAGTAATTGTGGCCTTGTTGAATTTATGTCTCCACATTTTCCAAAGTAGCCACAGTTATGGAGGTGTGTTATGCTTTGTAGAGGAACGCTGTGCATAAATATGCTTTCTAATGACTAGAAAAGCTGTAATTTTTTTAATGTTTCCAAGGCACATTATACACAATTGATTATCAACCTGAAGCACCGGGAACACGAGGAAAGGTGCATTTACTTCACTAATTTTACTTTACTTTATTGTCATTGCACCTCGTTCAATGAAATCAAACACCATATTCAGTGCACATCATGACCATGACCATGAAAATAAACACACACATCCTTCACCCTCCACACATTGAATCTAAAACCCCCAACACTGCACCAACACTGCACTATACAGCAGAATTCAAAAGAGCTATTCAAAAGAGGCTGTTCTTCAGCCTATTTGTCTTTGTTTTTATAGTTCTCATAAAAGTGAGTGAGCATATATATCAGCTCCCAATATTACTGTTACTATTCAATAGAAAAGAATAGCTCCGTGTTGAACTTTGGAGTCCTTATTGCTCTCCAAGGTTGGTTTTTTTCTTGCAGATGTTTTATTACTCAACTAAGTAACATCTCTAGCACTGAAGATGTTGAGTAATGAAACATCTGCAAGAAAACAACCAAACTCAGAGAGCTCTAAGGACTCCACATTAGTCTTCAAACATAATATAATGATTCAAGAGCAGAAACCGCTCTTGTGGCTCATCTATTCAATGCAAATTACATTCTTCCAAGTACTACATGGAGTAGGAACTGTCAGCCGGATCTCCAGCAATGGTTTCTTCAGTGTGCTTGCTAATTTTTGGCTGCCATAGTCATGGGGAGGGGGGCTTGGGTATTTGGGATGGGGAAGTGAGCTGGTATAGTCCCATGAGAACTGAAAGGCAGGTTTGCTATCACTTCAAACTTAGTAAAATTATCTCTTCTCTAAATCAATGGAGTTGGGGGGTTTTCTTTCTTGAGTTTTGAATGGAGGCAGGCCTGATATTAACACTATGTGGAGGAGACTGCATTAAAACTAAAATGAAAGATGGGTGAAGGGACGTTTTAGCTTATTTTGAAGTAGCATCTATATTTATTTAATTTACTACATTTCTGTCCCATTACATTTTCGAAGAACCTGGGGCAATATATTACTACAATTAAAACTCATATGTTAGTACCAAATCAATATATGACAGCAACCAGCAGTCAAATATAAGATAACAATGTATAAATCACATCAGCATTTAAATTTTAATTAATGGAGGGAGACTTCCAAAGTACAGGTGAGAATCCCCAAATGCACTTTTAAAATTCCTGTTTTTGAATTCTTCGCAAAACTTGGGAGCAAAAGTTTCTTGAAGGTTGCTCCAAAGGGAGAGTGATGTCACAGAAAAATTATCTCTCTCTTGAACATCCCATGGAGAAGGAACCTGTAACATCCATTCCAGGAATAGGGTGCTGGATAGATAGATTCATTTGAAAGATTGAAGTCCTTTGTAGGTTAATACTAGCAGTTTGAGTTAGTAACCTTCTGGCTACTGATGTAGCTCTCATAACACAAATATTATGTATGCATGTTTACTTACTTATTTTTATTTATTATTGAAGTTCTGTGCTGTCCATCTCACTGAGACAACTCTAGGCAGCATAGAGTTCTCACGTGCTAGCTTGTGGCTACAACATTTTGTACCAATTGCAGATTCCAAGTGGTCTTCAGAGAATGACCCATTGCTGGAGGGGACAATAACCTGTTGAGTTCTCCATGGGCAAGAATGCAGCTGGTTATGAATTCTACAGGGACTTCAGATTAAGGACGTATCAGGATCTAACCAAACAATCTGTCCAAGAAACAGCCATTCATATGGAGGCCATCTAGAAAGTTAGGTGGCCCAAGGGAACAGAAATCAGAGGGAAATTTTGAGTCAAACTATTCTCTGAATAAGATTAGAGAGAACCTGGAAGATATACTACTTGGAAGAGTCCTCCCATTGCAGATGGAAAATTACCCCATCTGAGCAGGTGCCTCCCAATCCCCTTGCTCAGAGCTTTGGATAAACAGAACAGCAATTCCTTCTTGTTCCCTGATTGCCTCGAACAACAAAAAATATTCTGATTAATTAAAGAGGATATTTACCCCGAAGGCTGACATTCTTAGAATTCTACAGCATAATTTCCCTGTCCAGTTTTTTAGCTGGACTCCAGCAATGCCCACTCTTCCTCCATGAAATACACAGTCACTAACTCAAAGGGCACTGAGTCCAGGAAGATGAAGAAAATATTCCTTAAACAAAGAATAGAAAATTCTCTTTTAATTCATCAATCTAAAAATGGAACTTTGCATCAGGATGAATGGATTTTTTTACATCAAGATATATTGGTGGTTTATGTCTCAATGTCCAGAGTATCTTTGTGGCTGGAAGATCATTAGCATCAATGCTGGAGAAGCCTAAGTGCCCTAAACATGGCTTAGTTGCATCTAGGTTAGTGAAATGGTAAAGAAGCTGCCTTTGGAGAGCGTCACACTGTTCTAGAATGACTAAGCAGGTATTTCACCTGCCTGGATGTGCATATTCCATGGAACTTCAACAAGAGGACCTGTTGTAGGAAATGACTATGGAAGTCCTAAGTCACAATGGAATGGAATGGAATGGAATAGAAAGGAATGGAATAGAATAGAATAGAATGATGGAATGGAAAGGAATGGAATGGAATAGAAAGGAATGAAATGGAATAGAATAGAATAGAATGATGGAATGGAATGGAATGGAAAGGAATGGAATGGAATAGAATAGAATGATGGAATGGAATGGAATAGAATAGAATGATGGAATGGAATGGAATAGAATAGAATGATGGAATGGAATGGAATAGAAAGGAATGGACTGGAATAGAATAGAATAGAATAGAATAGAATGATGGAATGGAATGGAATAGAAAGGAATGGAATGGAATAGAATAGAATGATGGAATGGAATGGAATAGAATAGAATGATGGAATGGAAAGGAATGGAATGGAATAGAATAGAATGATGGAATGGAATGGAAAGGAATGGAATGGAATAGAATGATGGAATGGAATGGAATAGAATAGAATAGAATAGAATAGAATAGAATGATGGAATGGAATGGAAAGGAATGGAATGGAAAGGAATGGAATAGAATGATGGAATGGAATAGAATAGAATAGAATAGAATAGAATAGAATGACAGAATGGAGTGGAATGGAATGGAATGATGGAACGGAATGGAATGGAATAGAATAAAATAGAATGATGGAATGGAATGGAAAGGAAAAGAATGGAATGGAATGGAATAGAATAGAATGATGGAATGGAATGGAAAGGAATGGAATAGAACAGAATGATGGAATGGAATGGAATAGAATAGAATGACAGAATGGAGTGGAATGGAATGGAATGATGGAATGGAATGGAATAGAATAGAATGATGGAATGAAATGGAATGGAATAGAATAGAATGATGGAATGGAATAGAATAGAATAGAAGGATGGAATGGAATGGAATGGAAAGGAATGGAATGGAAAGGAATGGAATGGAATAGAATAGAATGATGGAATGGAATGGAATGGAAAGGAAAGGAATGGAATGGAATAGAATGATGGAATGGAATAGAATAGAATAGAATAGAATAGAATAGAATAGAATGACAGAATGGAGTGGAATGGAATGGAATGATGGAACGGAATGGAATGGAATAGAATAGAATGATGGAATGGAATGGAATAGAATAGAATGATGGAATGGAATGGAATAGAATAGAATAAAATAGAATGATGGAATGGAATGGAATGGAAAGGAAAATAATGGAATGGAATAGAATAGAATGATGGAATGGAATGGAAAGGAATGGAATAGAATGATGGAATGGAATAGAATAGAATAGAATGACAGAATGGAGTGGAATGGAATGGAATGATGGAACGGAATGAAATGGAATAGAATAGAATGATGGAATGAAATGGAATGGAATAGAATAGAATGATGGAATAGAATAGAATAGCTTTATTGTCACTTTGAATGTACACTAATTGGCATACATTTAAAATGAAATTTTGTTGCATATAGCTCTTAAAGGGTCACCACCTCCAATATTACACTACATAAAAATAAGCATAAAGTTGGAAGGAACCTTGGAGGTCTTCTAGCCACCGAGACAGTTCTGGCCTCCATTTTATAATCCTCAGCAGCTCCCCCGCCCCCCGCCTCCTGCCCCAGACCTTCTTCCTTAAGGGGAGAAGTGACTGCTGGACCTCTTGGGTGCTCTGCTTGCAAATAGGGTTGTTGATGGAGGGTTCCTAAAAGATTTCATGCCAATCCCTCCCTCCCTCCCAGATTCTACATAGAAACATATAAAACTGATTACAGAAAGTGACCTAGCAGTCCATCAAGTCTGCACTTCGATCCTTTTGTTTTCTTTTTAATTTAATATTATTTTATTACTATAAAACTCAAAACTTAATTATACAATTGCATACAAATTACATAAAGAATTCAGATAACAAAAAAATCACAATAGTTTTAATTACTTTTATTTATTTAATCAGGATTTCCAATCAGGGAAGCAAGCCAGATTCTACCCCAAACTACCTAGGTAACAAAAAAAATAATACAGGTAGTCCTTGACTTACTACCACAACACAGCCCAAAATTTTTGTGGCTGAGACATTTGTTAAATGAATTTATCCCCAGTTGATGATCTTTCTTGCCAAAGTTGTTGAGTGAATCACTGATCTTGTTAAGTTAGTAACACGGTTGCTAAGTGAATTTGGCTTCCCCATTGACTTTGCTTGTTAAAAAGTCGCAAAAGGGGACCATGTGACCCTGGGACACTGCAACTGTCATAACTACGAGTCAGTTGTTGTCCCCAATCCAGGTCTGAGCCTGGTGCCAAAGCCAGTGATGGACGCCAGACACGAGGTGCAGGTTTTCTAATTGCTTTTTATTGGAGTACTCCAAGGAAAAGGGCTCCTGGTCAAAATGCCAAGAGCCAAGAACAAAGGATTGAGCAAGTTTTTTACATTTTCACTAAAGGAGAAGGCGGGACAAAATGAGATAAGAAATACTATCTAATAAACATTTTAGTAAAAATTTTACAATTTGTTCTGTTGGTCTCTTGCTGTCCCTGTTATGCTCCTGGTAGAGACTGACTCTGAGGGAGAGAAGGAACAGCCGACAGGGAGTGGAAGCGTGACTCCAGAGGTTGTGGAGGAGGCTGGGGAAGGGCAGAGGCCGGCTGAGCAGTCAGAAGAGGACCCAGGCCCATCCCCTATCCATCCTAGGGCATGCAGCGAGGAGTGGATAAGGGAGAGACGTGGTCTCCTCGGGAGGAGAGGGCTTTGATCCTCTTCATGGGCTGCAGGTGTGACAACTGAATAAGAGTTTGGACCTGCATACTGGCAAACGCTGGAAACAAAGTGTGTAAATATCTCTAGTTTATAGTTTCTCTCTGAGTTTGGCGTCCTTCCCAGGGTGTGTTATCTGTGGACATCCTCCAGCCCTTAACTTGCCTGGTTTGTGTTGCTTTTTTCCTTCTTCATGTAACTGTTTGTGTGGGAGTTTTTTTTTGTCTTCCATCAAAGATATTCTGAGCTTGGAAGCAAAGTGAAGGAATAAAAGGGGCTTCACCTGTTTTCTGTGACTGTGTTTGTTTTGTATCCCACCCTGGGTCATCACAGTCCCTATTCCCAAGTTTTGGCTAATGAATGCCCTAGGAGTTATCCTAATACACATTTGATTTGCTGCAGGCCATCTCTATTCCTATCTTTTTAGCTGAGGTCTGCAAGTTGCCTAACTCTTGTTACTTTTATCAGCTTTCTAATTAGCCAAGATTGTTACAAAGGTTTACACATGCATATATTTCCTATGGATGAAAATTCTTTGTTCTTGCCAGACAGACTCTACAATTACAGGCTTCCTGATTTACTTTGAAGTGTGTGTATGACCTGGCTTTATTTTAGCAGACAGCGCATCACAGTTGCCAAGTGTCTGAATTTTGATCAGATGATCCTGGGGAGCAATGGTCGAAAGTTACGAAAAACAGTCATGGGTCATTTTTTTAAAGTGTGGTTGTATCTTTGAACTGTCATTAAACAAACTGTTGTAAGTCAAGGACTACCTATAAATCTGCTTCAAACTACTTTTTACCTGTGTGATATATGCAATATGTGATGTAAAGAGAACTTTAACAGACTGTCTACTATTGACCTCACCCTTTTCCTAAGAGGTCTGTAGGGGGCGTGCATAAGCGCACCAACGTGCCTACCATCCCTGTCCTATTGTTTCTTTTATTCTTCTTATATGTACCCATTTCATGTGTTCATAACTATGTATATACTTATACCTATTATCTTGTAAGTGATTGACAAATAAATTCTAAATTCTAAAAAAACTTTAGATTTTAATTTTTTAAAAAAATCTAGAAACCCAGATGTACGTATGCTTAAAAATCCAGCATTGGCAACCCTTCTTTGCAAGAGGCGTCTTCTAGCTGCAGTAGACACTCTGGGGACAAGGACGTGCAATTACTTCTCAGGGCACGTGATATGGCATTCAGGTCTGAGGACAGGGTTTGGTATAACAAGGCAAGAGCGGAACTGAGGTGGGGCATCAAGGAGGCAAAAAAGGACTATAAAGGGAAGATTGAGGACTACTTCACAAATAGTGATCCACGGCGGGCTTGGCAGGGAATTAAACCCATCACTAATTACAGGGGCAGCTACCTGATATCGATCAATAAGGACACATCACTGGCAGAAGAATTGAACTGCTTCTTTGCTCGATTTGAACTGAATAGGTCATCGGACACACTGCCTCTACAAACCACCGGTACTCAGCTGTTCACAGTACAAGAGTATGATGTGAAGCAGGTGCTTAGAGCTGTGAATGTGAAGAAGGCCGCTGGTCCTGATGGGGTACCTGGGAAGGTACTCAAAGCATGTGCTGACCAGCTTGCAGGTGTGTTTACAAATATTTTTAACCTTTCTGTTACACAAGCCATTGTTATCTTGTTTCAAAACTTCCATTATTATTCCAGCTCCCAAAAAATCCTCTCCTGATACTTTAAATGACTGTAGACCAGTAGCTCTCACACCCATAATTTTGAAGTGTTTTGAGAGACTGGTCTTAAAATATATACAGAATTGCCTCCCATCAAACCTTGACCCATACCAGTTTGCCTATCGGAATAACAGATACACAGAGGATGCTATTGCCATGGCTCTCCACGTTGCACTGAGCCATCTGGAGCATAGTGGGAGCTAGGTAAGAATGCTCTTCATTGATTACAGCTCGGCTTTTAATACCATCATTCCAGATATACTGATTAAGAAGTTGCTAGAAATGGGCCTCTCCTCTCACATCTGCTGTTGGATAAAGGACTTTCTTACTAACAGACCCCAAACTGTTAGGATTGGCAGACCCCAAACTGTTAGGATTGGCAGCTCTTGTCCCACTAACTCTATAATAAAATTCACAGACGACACCACGTTGGTGGGACTCATATCAGAAGAAGACGAGACGGCCTATAGGTCAGAGGTTCTCAGGCTGGTCTTGTGGTGCAAGAGTCATAACCTCACCTGAACCTAACCCTGAATATCAAAAAGACCAAAGAATTGATTATAGACTTCAGACAATACAGAGCCTCTTCCACTATATATCAATGGAGATTGTGTGGAAATAATTTGTAGTTTTAAATTTCTAGGAACTCATATTTCTGACAACCTTACTTGGTCGGTCCACACTATGGCCACTGCAAAGAAGGCTCAACGGCACCTGCACTTTCTGAGGCTGCTGAAAAAGAGTGGTCTGGGTGAGAAGTTGCTAGTTACTTTTTACCGTTCTACCATCGAGAGCATTTTGGCATACTGTGTGACGGTGTGGTATGCTGGATGCTCTGTAGTGGATAAAAAGATGTTCCAGAGAGTTATAAACACAGCACAAAAAATCATCAGTTGCTCTCTTTCTTCATTGAAAGAGATTGTGAAGACTAGACTCCTCTCTAGAGCACTAAAAATCTCCACAGAGCGTTCTCATCCTGGTCATTCATATTTTGAACTGTTACCATCAGGGAGACGTTATAGGTGTCTTAAAATAGACTGAGAAACAGTTTCTTTTCCAAGGCAATAATTAGCTTGAATCAAACAGTACATTTGTGATTTAGTCCTATGTAGATAGTGGCATTTTAAAACTATCTAACTTACTATATGTTTTAGATAGGTTTTAGACTAGGTTTTAAATTATTATTATTTTAATTATTTTAATTTTTAAATACTCTGTAGGTGTGATTGTGATGTGGTGTTTGGGACACTGTGCTGGAGTAGCTTTCAAATTTCATTGTATTTGTAGAATGCAATGACAATAAAGGTATTATTCTATTAGTACCTCACTTGATTCAAATGACCAGCTGTCTGCATGGAGTGTAAATCCTTCCATTCCCCACCATCCCGTCAGAGCTGAAGAAGCTTCTTGGATGAGAAGCAAAATGTCTTCAAAAGAAAAAAACAAGGAAGTCCAATTGCCTCCTGAAAAAGCACCTTTGGGACAACCAAGACCTGGATGACTGTGGATCTACAGACCTTTATGGCTCTTTAGAGAGGCAAGCACCGCATAGGAGGGCAAGGAAGGGTGTGGAAAGAAGAGGGCTCTGTCGCAGATCACTCCTAAAACAGCCCAGCCCGACGATCCCTTGCTCGCCTTTGCGGGGAGCTGTATAGACAGAAGACACAGCATCTTGGGAGGCGCATTCTGCCTTCCTGAAAGCCCCAAGAGTTACTCATCGGTTGCTCGCTAACCGCCCCCCAACCCATCGAGCGGGCAAAATCGCGGCTGAAACCCACATCCTCCCATCACTTCCCTCGCTCGCCAGCTGCGGACTGAAGAGACGCGCCTAGAGGCGTTCGTCCGCAGGGGTGGTTTTGAGAGGGTGGGAGAGAGCAATGACTTGGCCAATGGCGAAAAAGCGCCTTTGTGTCGTCATCGGTTGCTGGATAGAGACGTAAAAGGTGCCTCTCCGGCTGTTGTTTCCCCCCCCCCTCTCGGACGAGGAAACTGAGGCTTGCCTCCATTTCATGTTTACACCAACCCTGCGAGGGAGGGTGGGAGAAGTGAGCTTTGCAGCAGGGGGACGATTTGAAACTGCAGTCCCAAAGCTCCCCGGCAGAGCCTTCAACGCTGCGGTGATGCCGTTTTGCCTGGAGTTCACGCCTCCAGTGGGGAAGGCTCACTGGGAGAAAACCCCTGAAATGGAGAGCGAGGGGCTGAGGAGGGGCAGCCATTAGAGGGAAAGCGCCCTTTACACGCCTTCCGGACTCCAAATATTCCCTCAGTCCGGAGAAGTTTGGGGGAGGCTGGCTTGGCGCTTATTACAGACTCGGACTTTTCATTCGTGTCTTTCAGGTAGTGATTCAGAGCGGTGGAATTCATATAATAACGTATCAAAAATCACAGCTGCGGGATCAAACTCTTCGCTTGGTTTATCGTCTTCTCCGTTGGAATAAATTGCTTTGCATAACGTGAAAGGCAACGGGGCTGATGACGTCACTGTGCTTGCCAGAATAGAGGGGAGGGGAAGAAAACCCGCGTAGAATTTTGGCGGGAAAACCGTTAAACCGTCAGGGCGAGAGAACATCAGAGGGAAGGAGAGAGTCTCAGTAGGAGAAAAAGATCTGAGGGAAAGGACCTGTTTAAGGCGCTGCTATGAAGTGAAAAAGGAGCTGTATTATCCTATGAAGGGGACGGTAAGGAGGTTTCATTTTTAGGCGTAGTTGTGAACTGCTCCATCTTAACCTGAGGCTTTACTCTGAGCAAGTGGTATGGTTGTACAATAGACTCTAGAAAAGAGTGCAGAGATCAAAGATAACTAGGGGACTGGAGGCAAACACATACAAAGAACGGTTGCTGGAATTGGGTTTAATGAAAAGAAGGATTAGGGATGACATGATAGCAGTCTTCCAATATCTCGGGTTGCTACAAAGAAGTGGGAGTCAAGCTATTCTCCAGAGCACCTGAGGGCAGAACAAGAAGCAATGGATGGAAACTAATCAAGAAGAGAAACAACCTGAAACTAAGGAGAAATTTTCTTAGCAATTGTGGGAAATATACCCCAAAAAGACAGTGCTAGAAACCTTATAGTACCGGAAACCTCAGAAAACAGTGCCAAGAGACTCAAGCCAGCCCTTTCCCCTTTAAGAAAACCAAGAAGTACCAGCTGAAAGGAAAACTCAGAGCAGCCCTGCTAACAGAGCTGAAATAGAGACACTTAAGTAGAGCCATTAAGATAAGGAGAATCAGGCTAAAAATAACTCACTTGAGGCAACACCAGAACTCCCTTTTCCAGCCCCCTGACAAAATTAACCCCCAGGATAGAAAAGGCAGAGAGTGAAAGGGGGAAAGCTGTTTAATTGCTTGTTCCAAGAAAAAGAAATGAAGAGAAAATGTTTTTTTTCAGAGTTCGTATTCCTCACTGGCAAGTCCATTACATCCACACCTGGGTCCTATCTCCACATATGACCCTTCCTCTGATCCCCAGGGCCTAATCTTTACATACATTCCATTATCTGACCCTTCAACCATGAACAAGACCACATGGTTTTGAGATCCTAGTAGCTGACCACATGGAGTGGATACCCTCTCTTGGTCTTTGAATTTGAGCTTCCTGTTCCTGTGCAATTCCATTGGCTGTTGTAGGGGTCATAACTAACTTTGTAGGTTGTTTTGAGTTAAGTTAGGGTTGAAGCCTGGAGGGCAATGCAATGTCCCCAGGTGATTGTGCTATGTGGTGAGCTCTGCTGCTAGATAATCCTATTATGTCTTAATCCCATCACCCTGGAGTTGAAGGTCTTTTGTTTTGTAGATAGACTGGCCCAGTCCTGCTGGGGCAATTAACAAAGGTGGAGGCTGATTTCCAAGAGCATGTTTCTCCTTTTCTCATCCAGAGAAATATAATATTTTGCCTTTTTAAAAAATATTTCCTAAAATATTTCATTCTTCTAGGAAAGTGGGGATGCTAACTTTCTACATTGGGAATCCAACCAGGAACAATTTCTCATCTCCCCTGGACTATAGGAGATCAGATGTGAGTTTAGAAGATGTAAACCAATGTTTCTCAAAGTGGGCCATACTGGCAATGAGTGGAGTTTGAATTATTCAGAGGGATATTAGGCATTAAGGGAGTGGCAAGGGTTATTAGACAGCAAGGGAGTGACAGGAGGGGCAGTTAGAATTATAATAACAGAAATTACACATAACTTATCCAACAATATTTGGATTGTTTTATTAACCATGTAAAACTGTAGATATATAGCCTATATACAGTCCTTTATAATTATAAATATATTAGATCTTAAAACTTTGAAATAGTTCTCATTAATGAGCACAATTGGGACTAGCAATTGTGTCAATAATCAAAATTCTGTCATTAATCAAAGTTCCTAAATGTATGATTTCTTTTTTAAAATTTATAATATAAAATAAAAATACAAAAGAAAATAGTAGGAAAGATAGGGGAAAGTGTAGGAAAAAGGGGGGAAAGAAAGAAAAGGCATTGACTTCCGACTCCCTTTGGTGCAATAGAATAAGATAATAACATCAACTTTTTGTTTTGACATAATAGTATAAACTAGCCATTACTATAACATAATCCTGTAAGTTCCCAGAAGTTTCCCCGAGCCATTCAGATGCCAAAGAGAAAGATTTGAGACAAAGCTTGCAAAAAATAACAGCTTTTATTTTTGACCAAAGCAAAAACTGGGTGAAAACTATTTCTATACAGACAAAAGCATGTAAGGAATAACCACACCTCTGTGAGAGTGGCTCAGAGTATTATATACATTCCCCCCTCCCATTAAAGTCAAAGTTTACCCAATCAGAGACAAAGGATTGTTACCAATGTGGGTCTTTATCTTATAAAGTTTCTTTGTTCAGGTCCCTGTCTCTGTCCCCTTTATCTATGGAGCATCCCGATAGCCCTCTGTTGGAGGGGTTTTTCCCTCCCTGGCCAAGTTGTTTATTCAGTAGAATGCTTTCAGGTAACTCCCTGCTGTGGTACTATCTATGAGGCAGGAAACTCCCTGCTCTGGTTACTTTCTGGGACCTGATATTATTGTGTAACACTTTCATTTTTTTCCACTTCCAGCACAAAGTCCAGAAGTGGATTCTAAGTAGAAGCAAAAGTAATGTATATAGGTGAAACTAGAAAAATTAGAATATAGTGCAAAAGTTCATTTATTTCAATAATGCAACTTAAAAGGTGACCCTAATATATGAGATAGACTCATTTACATGCAAAGCAAAATAGTTCAAACCATGATGTGTCATAATTGAGATGATTATGGCTTACAGCTCATGAAAACCCCAAATCCACAATCTCAGAAAATTAGAATATTGTGAAAAGGTTCAATATTCTAGGCTCAAAGTGTCCCACTCTAATCAGCTAATTAAAGCCATAACACCTGCAAAGGGTTCCTGAGCCTTTAAATGGTCTCTCAGTCTGGTTCAGTAGGAATCACAATCATGGGAAAGACTCTTGACCTGACAGTTGTGCAGAAAACCATCATTAGGTCCATAAGGAGGGAAAGCCTCAAAAGGTAATTGCAAAAGAAGTTGGATGTTCCCAGAGTGCTGTATCAAAGCACATTAATAGAAAGTTACGTGGAAGAGAAAAGTGTGGAAGAAAAAGGTGCACAAGCAGCAGGGATGACCGCAGCCTGGAGAGGGTTGTCAGGAAAAGGCCATTCAAAAGTTGGGGACTTTCACAAGGAGTGGACTGAGGCTGGAGTCAGTGCATCAAGAGCTACCACACACAGACGGATCCTGGACATGGGCTTCAAATGTCGTATTCCTCTTGTCAAGCCACTCCTGAACAACAAACGTCAGAAGCGTCTTACCTGGGCTAAAGAAAAACAGAACTGGCCTGTTGCTCAGTGGTCCAAAGTCCTCTTTTCTGATAAGAGCAACTTTTACATCTCATTTAGAAACCAATAACCCAGAGTCTGGAGGAAGAATGGAGAGGCACACACTGCAAGATGCTTGAAGTCCAGTATGAAGTTTCCAGAGTCTGTGTTGATTTGGGGAACCATGTCATCTGCTGGTGTTAGTCTACTATGCTTCATTAAGTCCAGGGTCAACGCAGCCATCAACCAGGAGATTTTGGAGCACTTCATGCTTCCTTCCGCAGACGAGCTTTAGGGGGATGCTGACTTCATTTTCCAGCAGGACTTGGCACCTGCCCACACTGTCAAAAGCACGAAACCCTGGTTCAATGACTGTGGGATTACTGTGTTTGATTGGCCAGCAAACTCGCCTGACCTGAACCCCATAGAGAATCTATGGGGCATTGCCAAGAGAAAGATGAGAGACATGAGACCAAACAATGCAGAAGAATGAAGGAAGCTATTGAAGAATCCTGGTCTTGCTGCAAAAGGAGCCCAAACGAAGTACTGAGTATATATGCATGCTTATACTTTTCAGAGGTCCGATATTGTTCTATGTACAATCCTTGTTTTATTGATTGCATGTAATATTCACATTTTCTGAGATTGTGGAGCTGTAAGCCATAATCATCACAATTATGACAAATCACGGCTTGAACTATCTTGCTTTGCATGTAATGAGTCTATCTCATATATTAGTTTCATCTTTTAAGTTGCATTACTGAAATAAATGAACTTTTGCACGATATTCTAATTTTTTGAGTTTCACCTGTATATTGCAAAGAAATACTAAATGTATTATATATATATTTAAAATGCTATAGTTAACTAACACAGGATAGTCACAAAAAACTTTGTTCAGTTGAGACCCCAAAAAGGGTTGAAAATCTATACATGAGCTGCTATGAGTTTGATAAATTCAGCAGCATACAGTTTTTTAAAAAAATCATCCCACTGGTTTAAAAAAAAAAGCAATTTAGAAAATGCTGATCTAAATAAAAGGCATTTCGGAAGTCAACTGACTTCTGGGGTCCTTCCTCTAGCTTTCTTCACCAGCAGAATTGTTAAGTATTCTTCTGTCTTGCAGTAGGATTTCGTTGTTATTACTTCTGTCTGAACTGCTAGATTCTTGGTGATTTTCTGAAGAAGAGAAAGGACAGGTGGTTGGTGATGAGGAAGTGGTGTGACATTTGCTCTGAGATGCCAAATCACACCTTTTCCTAAGCCAGAGGATCTCAAGCATGACAACTTTAAGATGTGTGGGGAATTCTGGGAAATGATGTCCACGTATCATCTGATGTTGCCACAGTTGAGAAACACTGAGCTAAGCATGTTAGCCACATAAGCAAATGCCCAAGGGCCACTTCTCCACAAACCTGTAGTCCCAAGGCAGCTCAAAGTTGAACTGCAATTTTCCTCATGGTGGGGCCATACAAAGCACATCCTGAGCAATACATATAATAGAGAGAGGCCCCAATGAATAACAAGAACACTGAGAGTGAACTACGAGATGTTTTAAAAATAAAATCTGTAGCAATTCATTGATAAGATATAGTCAGGAGCTGAACTTAAATCCTGGTGACTTCAGGGACTTGTAGTGTAAGAAGCAGCTGGCCCTTTAAATCAAGAGCCCATCTGATGTGCCCAATGGGAGTCATATAACCCCTGAAAGTCAATAGAGAAAAAGAAAGAGGCCAGTCACATCTTTGGGGAGGGTAGAGTTTAGAACAGGGGTCGCCAACCTTTTGGACTTCGGGGACTACCAAACTCGTAATTTTAAATCCCGCGGACCACTAATATGGATTTTGACTGATGGTGGCTTGCTGACATTGGTGGGAAAGTCGGTCCCATATTCCAGAGCTGCAGTAGTCACAGGACTGGCCCTTTGGACATCCCGGAGCAGCTCCTCCAGTCCATGGCAGGCCGGTGCATCCGGGTGAAGGAGCAGCTGCTCTGGGATGACCAAAGGGCCAGTCCTGTGACTACCGCTGCTCTGGAATATGGAACTGACTTTCCCACCATCGTCAGCAAGCCACCCAGGGGCAGATTTCCGTCCCCTGCCGTTAGTCTTATTTTCCAGTTCCAGCTCGCATGGCTCTACTCAAGGTAAGTGTCAGTTTTCCAAATGATGAAATCCATTTAAAAAGAAAAGAACGAAGTCCATCTTCAAAAATATTTCTTTTATTTAGGAAAGCATCAAATTGGCAAAGTCCATAGTAATTCCGGATCTAACAACCCGGAATTACACCACAATATTACAAGTTAGAAACAATCCCCAAAAGTCACATTCTCCAATAGAAGCAATTCAACATTGCTTGATGTCATAAATCTCCACCTCAAGGGGTCCAACCACGGGCAACTCCTTTCTCCCAGATCACCTAGCCAAAACACTCTCTTTATCTCCACTCCTTCCCCCCTTAGGAATGTGGCAAGCCCAAAACCCCCAATGACTGCTGCAGAGAAAATAAGAAAAAGAATATATACTAAAACTAACAAATAGCTACACATATCAATTTTGGGCCTGACAGTAAGGTTTGCGCTCGGCCGAAGGGTGGAGGCCAGTGGGTAGGTGGGCCATGTAGCTGGCACAGCCTTGTGTTCCTGCACAGCCTGGATTAATTGCTTTGTGGGGGACATTTCTCTGCGGACCATCAAAATATTCTCGCAGACCACCAGTGGTCCCCAGGCCACTGGTTGGCAACCATTGGTTTAGAAGGTTTTTGCAAGAGAGTTGTTTGGAGTTGTGAAGATGGCAATTAACTCAGGAATTAGGTTTAAAATGTATAATTATAATTTTGTTAGACGTTTCTTTTTTTTAATTTCATCTCTTGAAGTGTGTCATTTGTGTGTTAAACTTTATCTTCTTTTGGTACCTTTGATAAAGTTGATTTTTGTTTCAGTTCTGGAGTTGATCTGTGCCTTTTTTAACACTGGCCTTAGCTTGGCTGCCTTACAGACTTCCAGTTTTTGTTTTGGTGTCTTTTCTATATTTTGCCAAGCCCAGAGAAGAGTAAGGATATCTCCTTCAATGGGGGGTCATGAGGGGGTTGGCAGCAGCAGAAAAGGGAACTAATTTTCCAGTTGCTGTTCACCCCAAGCACCACAGAATCAAAATAGCTCAAGAGGAGTTGCTAGTTCAATCTTGAGCGCAAATGTCTATGGAGATTCTCAATCATCCAGTTCATGGTTGTCCTAAAGATACTTTCCCAAAAGGCAATTGGACTTTCTTGGCTTTTTTCCTTGAAAACATTTTGCTTCTTGGATGAGGAGGAAAAAAACTTCAAGGAAAAAAACTAAGACGGTCCAGTTGCTTTTTGGAAAAGCACCTCTGGGGCAATCTAAGGCTACCTTTCCGTATAACTATAATTTTCTTGTTCAATGGTATGGAAGATGTTCCAAGGTATTTCTTCAGCTTTCCAATCTGGAGTATACCTTTAAGAATGTCGAAGCTGCCATTTATTGCTAATGTTTGCTTTGTTCTTTTTAACGAATAACCATCACTTTAGAGTGCTAAGTGTGGGTTGTGACTCTCTTGAGAAAATTTGCCACAGAAAGAAGTGTGGTTGAAGAGAGGGAAGACTAGACGTAACACAAAAACCTACAGACTACCTCATAGAGTCTCCTGTCCCCCATTGATTAAGAGGAGCATGAAAGAGGGAACATGTTGGAGGAAGCTTCACTCACCTGATGCATCCTGCTTTGATGAAAATGGCCATATTTTCATTTTCTTCAACACTGTGGAGAATATTATCGTGAGTGATTTATGTCTGGATTTTACAATTTGCTTAGACAAAATATTGTAGTTAGACCTTAGTTAACAATGGCAAATGGGACAGGAATTGCTGTTGCTAAGTAACACAGTCATAAAATGAAACATCACATGTCTTATGCTGCTTAGCAATAGCAATTCTGACACTTCCGGTTTCTGTCATTAGTCAAATCGCACACCATTATAAAGGGAGGGTATCACCATTTGCAATCTCCTGTGGGCTTCTCCACTGGCTTTGCTTATTCAAAACTGGAAAAGAAGGTTGCAAATGGTGATCATATGACCACAGGATGCTGCAAAGACTGGAACAATTATAAGTATCACTTATTCTGCACCATTGCAAGACTGAACAAATGGTTGTTAAACAAGGATCAGATGTATTTCAATGTACAACTACATATAATGCTTTGCTCCTGATAATGCTGAAGGAGGACATTTGGACTGTCATTTTTTAAAATCCTGAATGCAGGGGAAGGGCTGCAATTGGCTCCATGACACTTCAGGTGAATAGAGTAGTAATAACTATGGAGGAGAAAGTCTCACTATCTGAACCTGTAATAAATTTGAATTAAGAACTAAACGGCAGTCAATGTGTAAAGAAATGGACATCATAATTGAGTTGGAAAATATCTGGGATTTAGGGAAATGTAAAGGCCTCTCTCTGTCTCTACCTGCCCATCAAATCTGGCAGAAGATATATTCCTGATCCCCTTGATTAGAGTGCCAGCTAGTGGTGCCAGGAAACATCCTTTTTCCATTGCTGCATTTGTACTTTGGAAACTTGTTTCTCTTGAAATTTTGGTAGCCTGAAAAGTTTTTTGGCCTTCTAAAGCTCTTTAGACCTGTGGTGAGGAGGGGGTTGAGTCTGTGAGTTGTATGACTTTTAATTAATTGGTTTATCCTTGAGGGCCATTTTTGTGTTTTCCCTTCTGGTGTTCTTTTATTTACTTCATTTTCGTATCAAATTGATATTTTTATTGTCTTGGCTGCCCTCTATTGCTTTATGTGAGATGCATAGCCATATAACTCAAATAAATAAATAAAGTCCAGCTTAATTTCACAACAAATTAAATCATTGAAGAAAATTATTTATTCTCATGTACCTGGAATTAAGGAAAAGTAGAAAAACAAACTCACAATCCAGCCATCCAAATTATTCAAAGTTTAAGGGCAACTAATGAGAAACAACTTAAAATCAAACCCCTTTATTAAGTTATTTAAAAGAAGGGCTTTCTATGAGCTGGTAGCCGCATCTCCACAGAGGAATATCTGCATCAGTTTTTGGGATCTCGGGCCAGACTTGAGGCTCATAATGAAATAAATTTTAAATAACAAATTTGTAGCAATAGCACTTAGCAATAGCACTTAGACTTATATACCACTTTACAGTGCTTTGCAGCTCTCTCTAAGCGGTTCACAGAGTCAGCGTATTGCCT
Source organism: Bungarus multicinctus (assembly GCA_023653725.1). NCBI lineage: Eukaryota > Metazoa > Chordata > Lepidosauria > Squamata > Elapidae > Bungarus > Bungarus multicinctus. The sequence continues at coordinate 9,333,063 of CM042834.1, read as the reverse complement.
CCAACAATCTGGGTGCCCACTTTACCCATCTGGGAAGGATGGAAGGCTGAATCAACCTTTGAACCTGGTGAGATCTGAACTGCCAAATTGCAGGCAGCCGGCAGACAACAGAAGTAGCCTACAGTACTGCACTCTAGCCACTGGGCCACCACGGCTCAGTATAACAATAGAGCACAGGTGTTGCTGAACTTTCGATCACAACTGAACCCCAAATCTATGTTGTTAAATGAGAAATTTGTTAAATGAGTTTTGTCCTGTTTTATGACTTTTCTTTCCACATTTGTTAAGCAAATCACTGCAGTTATTAAATTAGTAACGGTTGTTAGGTGAATCTGGCTTCCTCATTGATTTTGCTTGTCACAAGATTGCAAAGGGTGATCACATGACCTCAGGATATTGCATCTGACATAAATGAGTCATTAAGCATTGAATATAAATCATGTGACCATAAGGATGCTGCAATGGTCATAAGTGTGAAAAATAGTCATAAATCACTTTTTTTTTGTACCATTGTAACTTCAAACCCTCACTAAATGAACTGTTGTAAGTCTAGTTGTAAGTCTGTGTATGAAGAAGAGCAGAGAAACCTAACTACACTCCGAAAGTCAAAGAGTATATAAGCCCCCTTATTTGGGAAGAAATTCATTTAAAAAAAAACCTCAGACCCACCTCTCCTTCCCTGCACACATTCCAGAAAATGTATGTATGGTTTACTTACATCTCCACACCAAAAATCCAGCAACCTCCAACGCACAGACACTGGCAAACACAATCCAGAATAGACGATCCACCTCTGTGGATCCTAAAATTAAATCAGAAAAAATAAGAAGGCCTATGAAGGAAAGGGCAAGGAATCTTTTAGGCAATGGCAACAGTCTAAAACAGCCAAAGGATTGCAGAAATATTAAATGATGTTGACATTAAATGAGGTTATTCCTAAAGCAGATTACACTGCTCATGTTTGCCCTGGGAGATTGTAAAAAGAAAAAAAAAGGCCATCTTGAAATACCATCCCACCAATCAATTATTCCCCCACCTCCAAGAAAATGATGCCATACTCACCAAGGTAATGCAGTAATGGAATGACAATAATTTCAAGTAGAACGAATAATAATAATCCTTTGGGACAGATGGAGAAAATGGAGAAAAAAAGAACATTACTAAAAAGAAAATCCAGGTATGCTTTTCCTATGATGGGGAAGATCTAAGTTGGACATTTTTTCCCCAGAAAAGTCCTCTAACTGTGGGGAACATCTCAGAAGTAGCTCGCCTTCCCTCTAACCTCTCTTTGAACAATCCCCTGAGCATACATCTCTTCTCTCCTGGGGCTGAGGTGTTTGCAGCCCAGCTTGCCTAAGATAAGAAACAGAATGTGAGGGTGAAAAAGCAGGAAGTGTTTGCTAAGAAGGGCAACATTAGTGTCATTGTCCCACCTACAGGACAGCACTTACTTGATCTTGCCTGATTTCAAAAAGCCAAGCAAGTTTGAACTGGGTAATTCTGAGGTAGGATAGCAACAAACAGGCTCTAAGAGTTGAGATCAACCAGAGCTGAAAACAGGTTGCCAAATAAAATAATGAAAATTTACTTCCATATTTTTGCTTCAAGTCTGGTTCCATCAATGGCCTTTCAGGAACCAGAAGTAGCATAAATATGGCACCTTACCTCTGCATCTCTAGATGCCTTGCATCAGGGGTCCTTTCTAGACACACAGTCCTATCAACTGTTCCTTAGGAGCCTGCAATGGCCATAATATGGTCATAGAGAGGGCACCTGAAGCCAATGTCCCCTCATTCTTCTCTCTGTTACTGTCTAAACAAGCCAATGACGTGAAAGCCACTGATTGCTGGGGAATGGGCATATAATTACACTCAAGCAATCCAGGCAGCAGTCTCCAAAGGAAGCATGATGGGAGAAAGAAACAACTCAAAGAGGGGAACCACAGCAACCTGTGTCAGAATTCAATACTGGATGCCAGGTTTAAAAATTGAAATGTTTTTAAACAACACGTTTAACAACAACAAAAAAGTACTTCAGCATTCCCCATTTCTGTAGAAAACAATTCGAGGAGAAAAGCACAACTGAAATTATGAGTTTTAAAAAAAATATTTGATTTTACTATTTCCACTTTTCCAGCATGTCCAGCATAGGCAAGATTGCTAGGTTTTGCCTGCTGACTGGAGCTAAAAAGGTCATCCTTCCCAATTTAGTTCAGTGCTTGCCCATGTTCACAGAGGCAGATTATGGACTCCTAACAGCATTAACTTTGCTGCAAAAAAGGCACAAAAAGAACAGATTACTCACTACATAGTATCTTGAATGGTTTTTCACCTGCAGGAAGAGAATTGGAGAATTAGGAGTAAAGTAATATTCACAAGGAAGTCTGTTTCCAGATTTTTCTCAACAGGCCTGACAGAAACGCTATTGAGATCTGGAAGCTGAATTGAGTCATGGCAGGCATGTTTTGATTCCTACAAGAATTAATTACTACTTTTAGGTCTTTCAGGGCCATAACTAGTACACCAGCTACAGCTGAATCAAGCTTCCTTCTGCCAAATAGAGCCATCTCCTGCTCTGATTCCGGGAAGACCAAGCCAAAGGCCTGGTCTTCAAACTTTGGAATCAGATCTATCTACAGCCAGCCCAGTACCAAGAGAGAAGATTACAGATAGCCAAGATATTTACTGATAATTAGCACCTCCATCTTGCATCTAGTCTGTCCTTGCTCCTCTCCATCCAGTCTCTTAACAGTTTCCAGAATCTCCAGTTTAAAGCTTCCAAGCCACTTTGGGCCAAGTGTCACCCCAAACCAACAGACAATCCTCTCCAGTAACTTCATACAGATATTAAATAAGAAAGACCAAGCCCATTGCATACTGGAACGATTCAGAGCTCCGTAGCTTGTCCACAGTTGCCAACGGGAAGTGTCTGCTTGGGTTGGAGTGCAAACCTTTCAGAATAATGTCTCCAGTGCCCCACTTTTGCAGGTAGTTACCATCTGCTTTTAGCCATGGCTTCCTATTGTTTGTCCACATTTTCCTGCAGACAGCCAAAAAATCCCTTTGTGCTAGTTTTGTTGAAGAGAAATTGGGGGGGAGAGCATAAGTTAGTTTCCCCCTGTGAAATATCTGGATAAAATGCCATGTGGAACATTTAAAACCATAAATAAAAACCAGATTCCCCCAACAGATCACGTTGCCTTTGCTCTCATAAGGAGACCATATCTGAAGTGTGGCCACTGCCGGGAGTTGGTCCAGGATGGTCTGGGAGAGGCCCATGGACGCCATGGAGGCCATGAACTCTTGGGCTGCTTCCAAGGCCAGAAAATAGCAAAGGACAAATGTTAACACCTTTCCTATTCAGATCATATCCCCATCCCTCCTGTTTAAACCAGATCAAATACATATCCACCTACCTGAACGTACTTGAAAATGTTGTTTCAATATGTCTACCACTGCATGGAGGAAACAGAAATGAAAATGAAATTATGCTCAATTGCAAGTGTCATCCAGTCTGGCAAGGAAGAGCTTCTGCACAGGAGTTTAATAGGGATGTTCTAATTGCCCCAGGAAGGGAAGGGGACATTGGCCTTTCTGGCAATTTCCAAAAAATCAAGAAAAAGTCCCATTTCATCAGTAGAACTTTCTCCTTCTCTGATCCTCCCCCAATGACCACAGTGAGACAACTTTGGTGCCCATCATAAAGATGTGGATGTTTGAGGTGAGGATAAGTGTTTGTTTCTATTTAATATATCATCCTTCATAGGAAAATATGCATTGTGGACTTCAATGAATCCCCCAGCAAGGAATTCCCTCCAACCACAACATGCATTCCCCGTTTACGTACCCAAGCATAAATTCCAAGCACTAATTGTGGCTAAGAGGATGGCTGCCAGGACAATTATTGTAATGGAGACTGGGTGGAGTGCTAAAGAAAAAAAATGCTTTATCAATAAGATAGTTGGCACAGAAATGGAATAATAAATATGAAAGACTTCTATTTTTCTATTATAGACAATTCAAAGTGCACAAACAAATTCATGTTCATGAATCTGGAATCTCCCAGGAGAAGACACCTCGCCTATCATCCACTGCTCCAAGTTTGAAGATAATATCTTCCTCAATGGCAAAATCATTGCACTACAACCATTGAGACTAAGAGAGGTAAAGACAGCCTCCAACTTGGGACTTTGACTCCAACATTAGGTCTAGGACCTACCGTATTTCCCCAAAAAGAAGACCCATCCTGAAAATAAGTCCTAGCCTGGTTTTTTGGGATGGGCCTAATATGAGCCCTACCCCAAAAATAAGACTGGGGGTGGATGGGCTTGACCAGCACAAGAGGTGGCGACCACGTGTGGGTCAACGGTGTTCAGCAGCAGCCACAGCCCACCATCCCCTTGGCGCAGTGCATGGAGGCAGCAGGGAGGGGCGACAGGCAATCTGAATGTGCTGCAGGGCTACCTGGTTCTCAGGACACTCGCAGGAGGCTTGCATGGCAACACTGGCAGCAGGGGGAGGCAGAGGCCTGGGGCAGGGGGAGGGGAACAGGTGATTCTGATGTTTGGCATGGCTGCAGGTAAGCTGAGAGATGGTAGGACAGAGTGGGTGGTGCACTGGGATTACCTGCCTCCCCCCTCCCGCATGCCTCTACCTCCACCTGGCTCTGCTGCACACTTTTCACCCAGATGAAGATTCTGGAAGCTTCGTCTGCTTAATTGTTCTGTTTCAAAGCGCCCCCATTTGGAAGCAGGTGAAGCTTCCACTCTTCATCATTCATCCATCGCAGTGAAAAGTATTTAGGAGCCTATGGGTGCTTTGGAACGGAGAAAATTGCTCCATTCCCAAGTGCCCCATAGGCACCCAAACACTTTTCACCCAGAGGGAGACCCTGTTTGCAAACAGACAAAGCTTCCAGTCTCCATCATTTCTCCATCCAGGCAAAAAGTATGTCTGCCCTGGGTAGCCCTGTAAGCCACTGTGTTGCAGGCAAGCAGATGGTGGGAGAGAGCAGATGGGCAACTGCAAAATAAGATATCCCTGAAAATAAGACCTAGTGGCTTTTTTGGTTAAAAAAAGACTGGGTCTTATTTTCGGGGAAACACAGCAGAAGGCAGGAGTCATATTTTAAGATGGAAACAGTGCTATGCAAAACAGACTCAAACTTAGTAACTATCCACTAAGAGTCAGATTTTTCCTGGGGCTACCTACCACAACTAAGGGTCTCTGGCCTTCTGTTCCTTCTGTACCCTTCCCGAATACTCACCTGGCACTTTCAAAACAACTATCAGGGGACTGTTCAGGCTGTCATGCTCTACATGGCATTGGAAGTGATTCCGTTCCCTGGGATTGATCCTAATGCTGAGCCAGAAGTGATAGGTCCCATCTGAGTTCGGGGCAACCAACCCATACAAAGTGTCCTGCAGCCAGATTTCTCCATCCTTCCTCCAGGTTGCTTTGATATCTTTGGGGAAGAAGCCATCTACTCGGCAGATGTGTGTTTCCATTTGGATGACCTCTGCCTTACTCGTGACCGTCACTATTGGTTCTGCAGAAATGACAGAATCACACTAAATATAGAGATTTCCAAATAACCTCAGCTTTGCTCTACCTTCAAGCCCTGAGGATAAAATCCTCTAATCTCTTGATCCTTTTGAGTGACCTTTATCACTGTTCCAGTGCTACAATATCCTTTATGATGGAGCAATCAGATGATATAGTGCCCCAGGTGCACAGTTAGTGCGTATCCTGTGCCTCCGGGCTTGAAATTTTGGGCTTGGACAATCTGGAACTATGCTGCCTGCAGTCCGATCTAAGCATAATACACAAAACTGTCTGCTACAACATCTTGTCTGTCAACGACTTCTTCAGCTTCAACCACAATAACACACGGGCAAACAATCTATTCAAGGTAAACCACTTCAAACTACTATGTACTAATTGTAATGGTTATTGCACAAGATATTTGTACCCAGATGACACACTGTTTAAACAAAAGATGGACTGTTTATATCAAATAAAATAAAATAATTTTTAAAAAAGGTAAATTGCTTCAAACACGATTGCAGAAAATACGACCAGCAACAGAGTGGTCAATGCCCGACTTTGTGGTTACAACCTCAACTCCTCACAGCTTCAATCTCAAACTGTGTACGTGGACCTCACCATTCCTAAGAGGTCCTTAAAGGGAGTGTGAATAAGCGCACTCTGTCTTACTGTCCCCATTTATCCGTATTTTCTTCCTTTGTTCCTGTTTATGTTCATATCTACACTTGTTATCTTGTACATGTTTTGACAAAAAACAAACAAATAAATAGTAATATTTGATGATTTCTCAATTTTCTTCAGTTGTCCATGTTTTGCACTTTTGTTGCATGCCCTGGTTCCCTAGCAATAACAACTAAGTTACAACTCAATCCTAAGTTGCATTAACAGAGGGATACAATCGAGATCAAGTGAGGTACTAATACTACTCTATAAAGCCTTAGTAAAACCACACCTAGAGTACTGCATCCAGTTTTGGATGCACTATAAAAAGATGTTGAGACTCTAGAAAAAGTACCGAGAAGAGCAACCAGGATGATTAGGGGACTGGAGACTAAGGCATATGAAGAACGGTTACAGGAACTGGGCATGGCTAGTCTGGTGAAGAGAAGGACCAGGGGAGACATGATAGCAGTCTTCCAATATTTGAGGGGCTGCCACAGAGAGGAAAGGGTCAAGCTATTTTCTAAAGCACCCAAAGGCCAGACAAGAAATAATGGATGGAAACTGAACAAGGAGAGATTTAACCTGAAAATAAGGAGAAACTTTCTGACAGTGAGAACAATCAACAATGGAACAGAAGTTGCCCTCGGACGTTGTGGGAGTGCCTGTCAAGCATCCAGAAAGTATCCATGATATCAATAACTCCGAGATGTTATCTCTCCAATTAATTTATTAGGAACAGATCTGGCATGTTCAAAAGCAATTTCCCAAGTGAAAGTATTTTCGCGCGTTACACAGAATCCACCTTCTCTCCTCCCACTTCTACACTTCATAAATCACGAGAACTAATTAATTGCAACTGGAAATTCTTAATACGACATACAGAATAACCTTGAACTTTTCAACTCCAACAAAAATGTGGCAGCTGAATTTCAAGGCTGACAGGCATCCCCCCTTGAAAACTCCTCCTCCTAAAAGGAAAAAAAAATACATTCAGGGGTTAATACATTGTCCTTAACCCCCTCACCCCCCCCCACGAGACCCTTTGGTTTGTGGAGAAAATCCTCATGGAATTGGTTAACTAATTGATCAGCATGAACATCCCAACTCTTTACCCAACTAGCATCTGAGAGGGGGTATCCTTTCCATAAGACCAAATATTGCAATCGGCCATGGTGTAATCTAGAATCAAGAATTTTTTGAATCTCTTAATGTGTTTCCCCATGTACCATTAATGGTTTAGGGGGAGTGATTGGCAGTGGTCTTATCATCAATGTAGTAGCTGGTTTTAGCAAACTACAATGGAACACCAGATGAATTTTCTCCAATAGTCGAGGAAGACTTAATTGGACAGTGACCGGATTAATTATCTTTGAAATTGGGAACGGACCCAATAATTTTGGACCCAGCTTATTACTGGGCAGTTTCAACCTAAGATACTTGGTTGACAAATATACTTTGTCCCCTACTTTAAAAAGCGGTTGAAGAGATCTATGTTTATCTGCCTGTTTTCCATAATTTTTTGCAGCTTTGGTTAAAGCTTTTTTTGTATCTGAGTTCATCCATTCTGTTAAGGACATGGATGAGGGAGGTTGTCTAGGTAACTCTGGCATCGGGACAAAATCCATTCCAGTGTTGATTTGGAATGGAGTTAATCCTGTGCTGCTATGTACTGCATTATTGTAAGCAACCTCTGCAAAAGGTAATAACTCAGCCCAATTTTCTTGTTGATAATTTACATAGCATCTAATGTATTGTTCAATCATGGCATTAGCTCTCTCCGCTGCTCCGTTACAAGCAGGATGGAAAGCTGAGGATAACCCTTGAGATGAACCAATGGATTTCAGAAATTCCCTCAAAAATTGTGTGGTAAATTGTACCCCTCTGTCTGATAATACTCTGCAAGGTACTCCATGTAGTCTATAGATATGTTTCACGAACAGCTTTGCAAGTTTTTTCACAGATGGAAGTCCTTTGCAGGCTATAAAATGGGCCTGTTTAGAGAATAAGTAAATTATAGTCCAAATGATCATATTCCCTTCACTCTTAGGTAATTCAACAGTAAAGTCTATTGTGATTTCTTCCCAAGGTTGGGTTGGTTCAGCAACTTGTTGCAGGAGGCCAGGGAGTTTTCCAGTTCTGTGTTTCATTGTGGCACAAATTGAGCAACTTTTTACATAGTCCTCGATATCAGGTTTCATTTTTGGCCACCAGAACTATCTTCTCAGTAAATGTAGGGTTTTTAGGAATCCGAAATGGCCTCCCAGCCACGAGTCATGGCTATGCTTTAGTACCAGTAGTCTTAGGGTTGTGGGTACATAAAGCTTAGTCCCTTTTCAAGCTAGTCCATCATTCATTGTCAATTCGGTTTGATGGTCCAGGAACCAAGGGTCGGTCAATAGGGCCGTTTTCAATTCTGTAGTCAGCTTATCTTCCAGGTGTTAGGGGTTGCGGTTGGCTTAGGCTTGAGTGGTCATTTGGCCTGCCGATTGAGCTTCTGAAATTAAGGCTTTTACTATTTCCTCTCGGTGGCTGAAACTGAGGTTTTCTAGACAGAGCGTCCGCCAGTACGTTTTTCCCTCCGGGTATATATTTAATGTTAAAGTTGAATTGCTTGAAATATTGGGCCCAGTGGACTTGTTTGGGAGATTATTTCCTAGGGGTCTTTAGAGCTTCGAGGTTCTTATCATCAGTCCATGCCTCAAAAGGCTTTGGCGCCCCTTCTAGAAAATGCCTCCAAGTCAATAAAGCCCATCATACGGCGAATGCTTCTTTCTCCCAGACTGCCCACCTTCGCTCTGTGTCTGTCAGCTTTTTGGACACATAAGTGCAAGGCGTCAATTGGTTTTGAGAGTCTTTTTGCAGCAAAACAGCTGCCACCGCTACATCATTTGCATCCGTTTGGACAATAAAAAGCTTGGTCGCATCTGGGTGCTGGAGGATGGGCTCAGCTGCGAAGAGGCGTTTTAAGATCTCGAAAGCTTTCTGACAGTCCATAGTCCAAGCCAGGGGTTGATTTGGCTTCGGTTTGGTGGGTGACGGGCCCATTTTCAATAGCTCCGTCAATGGGAGGGCAACTTCAGCAAAGGACGGAATGAATTGTCTATAGAAGTTGGCAAACCCCAAGAAACTTTGAAGTTGTTTTCGGGTTCTGGGGGGTTGCCAGTCCAGCACCACTTTCACCTTTCCGGGCTCCATTTCAATTCCCAGGTTGGATATTCGGTAGTCTAAGTAGTCCAACGACTTTGTGGAATTCACATTTTGAGAGTTTCACATATAATTTGGTGGCTAGAAGTTTTTCTAGAACTTGTCGGACTAATTGAACATGTTCTTCAATGGTTTCGCTGGAGATAAGGATGTCATCAGGTACATGAGGACCCCCCCGGTAAAGGTGCTCTTGAGCACGCTAAACATGCAGGAGCCCTGAGCCGAAGCCCTTGAATTGGAAGTCAGAGCAGCAAAGCCCTCCATTCCCTTTGATCGGACGTATAGCGCTTGGTGAACTTGCCGTTCGAAGGTGGTCAATAGTTTCATAGGGGAGAGGTACTGTTTTGATCAATGGTGGCGTACATAGGTTAGGCCCCTAATCCTGGCGGGTGGTGCTCTGATAGGGTCCTTTGGCCTCGCTCTGTAGGTTCAACTGGGTGCAAGGAAATGGTGTGGCTTGTCTCTGTCGGTGGAGGATGGCTGCTGTCTGACCCCCTTCAGACCAGGGCTTGTGGTGCTGGCTGCCTTGATTGACACTGGCCTGATAAAATCCCCACCTGGCAGGATACTTCTAGGGCAAAATTCTTCTGAAAAGAGGGATTGCCTCTGAGACTCTGTAGTGTGCTCTTCTGGCTCCAATGGGTATAGCTCTCATCCTCACGATACTGGGTAAGTGTGTTCCTCTTACCCGCAACAGACTTGAGACAATCTTCTTTAAATTTTGAACTGTTGTAATCTGCCTTGATGACTTCCAGAATAATCTGGGGTTGTTTCTTGGAGAAATACATGCTCTTTCCTCCATCGACATAAATATCCTGGGGTAGAGAAGTTCTTTCAGTCAGGGTTACCTCTGGGTTTACAATTTTGCGTGAAACGTCATAGGCTCCCAATCCTTTCTACGCCATTGAAGCTCATCATCTCTCAACAAGGCTGGAGATCATATGCTCCGAGGGGCCCACGCCCCCTAACACAATCGGTGGGTCCATTCGGGAAAGAATTCCGGGCCATACATCAAAAAGGACTGGGAGTTGAATACCTCCAGGTGTCCACTCTGATATCTGTTAAAATGAGCCTGACTTTTCGAAGATGTCAACCATGGATGACGCGCTCGGGGGTATTCAGCAGTTTGACTATTCTGGAGAATCGTAGCGGAATTGAGTGTAGAAAATCGGCACTACCACCCTGACTGAGAATTACAATATTTCCCTGTCTGCTGACCCACGCATTGATCCACACTGACCGCTCTGTGCAACTCCCTGTGCATTTGTTGATTTTTCATCATAGGACAGTAGGTGCTGTTGGTTCACGGGCTAGCATCTGTCAAAATCCCCCAGGTAACTGCACCATTTCAAGCCCACCACGCAATAACTGTTTTTGGCAAAGGCATGATCGGGGGGGGCTAAGAAAGCCTAACTGCTGTTTATAGTTTGTTTTTTTAGAACTTACCTATGACTTTGTTTTTTCAACACTATTGTACCAACACACGTAATGAAATGGAATTTTAAGTTATAAAATAAAAAAACTTTATGAAAAAAAAGAATGGGCACCAGGGCCATTACCCAATCGCCTTGACTGGACCTCACTCCTCACCATTATGACGAAGGGACATTTAAGCCAGTCTGTGCTCTGCCCCCGCACCCACCTCACCCATTACCCCAGTTTTCCTCCTGGTCTCACAAAGGTGACCCTGCTTTCATCCCTTCCCATTTGCCCAAACACCCTTTGACAAATAGCTGCCAGCCAATCGGGTGGCAGGCACGCAATACAATGGTGGTGCAGGGGCAGCATACAATTGGTGATGGACGATCGCAGGGGCTGTGGATGGGAGGGGCAGTATGCAACACAAGATTTTTTTTAAAAAAGTACTATAGCTGCTTCGCAAGTTTTGGGCCCCTGCAGCTCTGTCAGTTTACAAAAACAGCTTGGTTCAAAACTGACGGGGGTAGGGGGAGTCATTCAGGCAAACGGCAAGGCTGGCATGGCTTCTGATGCTGTGGGGCAGCTTCGGGGGGTCACACAGGCAAACAGCAAGCCCAGGTGCAGCTTCTGATGTTGCCGGGGAGTGGGGGGGCAGAGGGGATGCTACTGGTTCGGTCCAGTTCTATAGAACCAGTAGCTCTGAAGAGCAGCAGACACCGAATTGGTTCACTGTTTGGCCTACTGGGCTCTGGGCTGTCCTTTATTTCCTGCTTTTTCAACCTCAGCTGCCTTGCGCGGCACAGCTGAGGTTGAAAAAGCAGGAAGGAAGAGGATTTTCAAATGTTGCGCACCTGCGTGCAGCGTTCGTCAGCTGTCTGGGCGGCATAGCTGGTGTTTGTTTTAAATGCTCTACATGCGCACACAGCAAAACGCACTCTCACTGAACCGGTAGTAACACCCTTTGAATCCCATCCCTGGGTTGGGGGATCTCGGGAGGGCGCAACAGAGATGGTGCGTGGCTTGTGGCAGCAGAACTCAGGCCAGAGTGGCAATGGTGGGGCTCCCCCAAGCCACATGCCACCTATGTTCCCCTGCCACACACACACACACACACACACACACACACACACCAATCACTCCGCATGAAGTTACATCTAGTGACTGTATGAAGTTACAATGGCACTGAGAAAAGTGACTTTTGACCATTTTTCACACTTAAAACCATTGTGGCATCCCCATGGTCATGTGATCAAAATATGGATGCGTGGCAATTGTCTCTTACTTACGACAGTTGCCATGTCCCAGGTTCATGGGTCACCTTTTGTGACCTTCTGACAAATGAAGTCAATGGGGAAGCCAGGTTCACTTTACAACTCTGTTACTAACTTAACAACTGCAGTGATAATCTACTAATGGTATTGTAAACTTTACTCATTTTATTATGTTTATAAAGAAGTTAATAATCCTGCTGAATTAGTCATCTGTGTGTTTTCTGGACTTGAATTTCTGCTGCAAACTCTAACACTTAGCAAAAGAAATTTTGGGTTCAATTGTGGTCATAAGTCAAGGATTACCTGTATGGATCACTCAAAGAAGGACCCATGTGCATCTACTTTAGAAGAAATGTGTAAAGAACCGTTACTTTCTCAGGAAGTTCCTCTCCCCAAAGTATCTCATCCAAACCTTTCCTCAGCAGATCCTCCTTCCCGTATGTGATGCGTCTCCTCAGCATTTCAATGCAAGTTTCCTCCAAGTAGTATTTTGTGTGCTTGGCAACTGATGGATTCCCTTCCAATTTCCTCTTGGACAGTTGAGCTGCTGTGTCAGATGCTGTCCAGCTGAGAGTCTTCTTGTCAAAGCTGATAAAAGTCATCCCATCATAACTATCCTGGTCAGAACCTCCTCGGGGCCAATCATCGCTCAGCTCACAACCATACCTCCACTGCAAGGTGTGAAACCCTGAGGAGATACACAAGGAAACAGAGATATTAGAGTTGATTTGACTGCCGTGGTGATGGACACACCATTAGGTCAGGTTGGGGATACATCATCTGGATGAACCTCAGTGTGGTCCCTACAAATCAAGCCTGACAGATTTATCTGATACAGTGAACTGTTCTCCCCTATTGGAATATGGAGAAAGGTCTTTTCTCCAGGGGGTTTTCTTTAATCACCCAACTCCATATTCCAGACTCTCTTCCAACTCTCCCTACAGCAAAGAGAAGCAAGATTTGAATTTCTGAATGCAGAAGCAGAAACAAGAACAAGAACAGAATAGTTGGAAGGGACCCTGGAGGTCTTCTAGTCCAACCCTCTGCTCAGGCAGGAAACTACACTATTTCAGACAAACGGTTGTCCAATCTCTTCTTTAAAACTTCTGTGTTGGAACATCCACAACTTCTAGACAAGGTGCTTCATTGATTAATTGTTCTATCAGAAATTTTCTTCTTAGTTCTAGGTAGCTTCTCTCCTTGATCAGTTTCCATCCGTTGATTCTTGTCCTGCCTTCAGGTGCTTTGGAGAATAGATTGACCACCACCACCCTTCTTTGTGGCAACCCCTGAGATATTGGAAGACAGCTATCATTCCACCCTAGTCCTTCTTGTCATTAAACTAAAGATACCCAGTTCCTGCAACCATTCTCTATACAGGTGAAACTCAAAAAATTAGAATATCATGCAAAAGTTTATTTCAGTAATGCAACTTAAAAGGTGAAACTAATATATGAGATAGACTCATTACATGCAAAGCAAGATAGTTCAAGCCGTGATTTGCCATAATTGTGATGATTATGGCTTACAGCTCATGAAAACCTCAAATCCACAATCTCAGAAAATTAGAATATTGTGAAAAGGTTGAATATTCTAGGCTCAAAATGTCCCACTCTAATCAGCTAATTAAGCCATAACACCTGCACAGGGTTCCTGAGCCTTTAAATGGTCTCTCAATCTGGTTCAATAGGAATCACAATCATGGGAAAGACTGCTGACCTTACAGTTGTGCAGAAAACCATCATTGACACCCTCCATAAGGAGGGAAAGCCTCAAAAGGTAATTGCAAAAGAAGTTGGATGTTCCCAAAGTGCTGTATCAAAGCACATTAATAGAAAGTTATGTGGAAGGGAAAAGTGTGGAAGAAAAAGGTGCACAAGCAGCAGGGATGACCGCAGCCTGGAGAGGATTGTCAGGAAAAGGCCATTCAAAAGTATTGGGGACTTTCACAAGGAGTGGACTGAGGTTAGAGTCAGTGCATCAAGAGCTACCACACACAGACGGATCTGGACATGGGCTTCAAATGTCGTATTCCTGTCAAGCCACTCCTGAACAACAAACGTCAGAAGCGTCTTACCTGGGCTAAAGAAAAACAGAACTGGTCTGTTGCTCAGTGGTCCAAAGTCCTCTTTTCTGATGAGAGCAACTTTTGCATCTTATTTGGAAACCAAGGACCCAGAGTTGGAGGAAGAATGGAGAGGCACACACTGCAAGATGCTTGAAGTCCAGTGTGAAGTTTTCAGTCTGTTGATTTGGGGAACCATGTCATCTACTGGTGTTGGTCCACTGTGCTTCATTAAGTCCAGGGTCAACACAGCCGTCTACCAGGAGATTTTGGAGCACTTCATGCTTCCTTCCGCAGACGAGCTTTATGGGGATGCTGACTTCATTTTCCAGCAGGACTTGGCACCTGCCCACACTGCCGAAAGCACCAAAACCTGGTTCAATGACCGTGGGATACTGTGCTTGACTGCAAACTCGCCTGACCTGAACCCTATAGAGAATCTATGGGGCATTGCCAAGAGAAAGATGAGAGACATGAGACTGAACGATGCAGAAGAGCTGAAGGCCGCTATTGAAGCATCCTGGTCTTCCATAACACCTCAGCAGTGCCACAGGCTGATAGCTTCCATGCCATGCCGTATTGAGGCAGTAATTGCTGCAAAAGGGGCCCAAAGCAAGTGCTGAGTACATATGCATGCTTATACTTTTCAGAGGTCCGATATTGTTCTATGTACAATCCTTGTTTTATTGATTGCGTGTAATATTCTAATTTTCTGAGATTGTGGATTTAGGGTTCCCATGAGCTATAAGCCACGATCATCACAATTATGACAAATCATGGCTTGAACTATCTTGCTTTGCATGTAATGAGTCTATCTCATATATTGGTTCCACCTTTTAAGTTGCATTACTGAAATAAATGAACTTTTTCACGATATTCTTATTTTTTGTGTTTCACCTGTACGTGTTGGCCTCCAATCTTCCAATCACTTTGTTCCTCTTCTCTGCACTCTTTCTAGAGTCTCAACATCTTTTTTATATCCTGGTGACTAAAACTGGATGCCGTATTCCAAGTGTGGCCTCTGCAAGGCATTATAAAGTGGTATTAACACTTCACGTGATCTTGATTCTATCCCTCTGTTTATTCAGTCTAGGACTGTGTTGGCTTTTTTGGCAGCTGCAAGCAGACTTTTCTGACTTTCCCTTCTGCAGTAGCAATTCCCCTTCCTCCTGTTCTGCTGCATCTGCCCTTCCCCCGCCCCCCACAATTACTCACCTTCACTGTGGTTGTAGTACTTCTTTAGGGTTACCAGATTTCTCCCAAAGTCCTGCTCTGCCTTCTTTGCTATTTCGGTGTATTCCTTCCAAAAGGGTTCTTCTTCCTTCACCTGCTCCATCCAAGGCACTAGAGAGCGATACTCCTTCATGTGGCTGTCATAGTGAGCGATGGGCTGATCATCTATTGACTCCAAGATGCTGAACTGGGGGAGCCCTTGGCTGGGCTTTGAGACAAAGGTGTAAGAATAGTAGAGGGAGTGCGAGGAGGAGGAAGAGGAGGCTGGAGGGAGGAAAGAGAACAGATTTATGGGGATCTGCAAACTGAATCCCTCTCCCATACTCAGGGGTGTGATTCTACCTGGTCGGTCCAGTTGTATAGAACTGGCTGTTATGATTCTGTGCAGTTCAGAGAACCGGCAAATCCCTCCACTGGCTGGCCCCACCCTGCCCCGCTCCCTGACTCCTTACCTGGCATGTGCGCCATCCAACTTGCCTGCCTTTGGTAAGTTGCTGTTTTTCCTTTCCCCTCCCCAACATCAGCTGTTCTGCTGTGCCGGGAGATTTAGATTAGCTAGAAAGCAGGAAATAGTTGGATTTCTTGCTTTCTAGCTAATCTAAAAGCAGAGCTGAACCTTTCTTAGGACTGAAGCTTCTATTTTTCAGTGCATACTCAGGCAATAGATTGCAGAATGGTAGATCTCTGAGTGAATCTGTGATTCTGTGAGCAACTCAATCTGCCTGCTTTGCCTGCTTTTGGGTAAAAGTTGCTCTTTTTTAAAATAAAAAATTCCATTATTTACATACGTGGTGTGTTGTGAGTTTGCTTGCAAGCAAATTTTATACGACAGACTCAGGCAATAGATTGCAGAAAGATAGATCTCTGAGTGAATCTGTGATTCTGTGAGCAACTCAATCTGCCTGCCTGCTTTGCCTGATTTTGGGTAAAAGTTGCACATTTTTAAATAAAAAATTCAATATTTACATAAATATTTACAATATTTACATACAAGCCATGCCCAGCCAGTCATGTGACCACCAAGCCACACCCACAAATTAGGCCACGCCCATAGAACCAGTTGTTAAAGGATTTGAATCCCACCCCTGCCCATACTGCTCTCCAGGTGAATGTGCAAAGAGCCCCTTTCAAGTTGGCTGCCTCTTTGGGCTAGGCAGCAGAATTGTTGCTGCCCAACACTTCTCATATGTCAGAATTTGGAGTGAGGTTAAGACGGAAAAGATCTCCGTCTCAATGTTGACATTCTGGAAAACTGATTTTGACATGTATCCAGGAATCAATAATTTTGCAAGGTCAACCTCAAATTATCACCATTGTGGCAGCACTGAAATACATTTCAAAACTTTCTGAGTCACATTTGCTTCCTGAGTTCAATGATGGAGCAAGGATTTAAATTTAAATCCTTTAATGAATGGAAAATTGATCCTGGATAGATGACAAATAAAACAGACCAATTATGCTGTTTCCCTGAAAAGAAGATAACCTTGAATTTTGGCTAATTCTCCCAAAGGAAGAGCAGACCTTTTTTTTAGTAGGGTTGAATGGCACACACATAAAAACACCTGCTTCCATGCCCAGCTTCTTCATTTTCTCACATCAGGGTTGTTGACTGTCGAAACCTCAGTTGTTCCCTTAGGCCAGGGGTCAGCAACCCGCAGCTCTGGAGCCGCATGTGGCTCTTTCATCCCTCTACTACAGCTCCCTGTCACTGGTTGGTTCCACAATTGATAGGGCTTTCGGTTAGGACAGGTAGAAGAAAAAGGATGCTGTGCTAGGAGGAGAGTCTATGGTGGGGGAACTGGACTTCCGGATGGCTCCAGAATTGAACGGGGCGGGGGGGCCTTCCAGTTAGGAACTTTGTGGCTCTTTGAATGCTTAAGGTTGCCGACCTCTGCCTTAGGCTTTATGCCATGTGTGAACTCCCACTCTCTCCCAATGCCCCAAGAATGACTTTGTGGGTCAGCCACTCTAGGAAAAGAAAAGTGATTACAGGTAGTCTTTGACTTACGATCACAATTGAGCCCAAAATTTCTTTGATTGAGACATTTGTTAAGTAAGGTTTGCCCCATTTTATGACTTTTCTTGCCACAGTTGTTAAGTGAACCATTGCAGCTGATAAGCTAGTAACCTGTTTGTTAAATAAATCTGGTTTCCACATTGACTTTGCTTGTCAGAAGATCCCAAAAAGGTGATCACGTGACCCTGGGACACAGCAAAGTTCATAAAAATGAACCAGTTGCCAAGTGTCTGAATTTTCATCCGATGATCACAGGAAGGCTGCAAAAGTCGTAACTATGAAAAATGGTCATGTCTCATTTTCCAATGCCGTTGTAACTTTGAATGGTCACTAAATGAACTGTTGTAAGTTGAGGACTCCCTCAACAAGTCTGAGGGAGAGAAAGACACAAGGTTGCACTGGGGAACCTCTTTCTTTTTCCTCCAATTTCTAGAGGCAAATGACAAGATAGGGAGAGACCAGGAAGGTTGTATGAAGGGATATAGGATGAATTGAATGCCAGAGCCTCTCCATCTGGTTGGGAAAAGGTCTTGTACACTCTCAACAGAATAACAGAGTTGGAAAGGACCTTGGAAGTCTTGTAATCCAACCCCTTGCTAAAGCAGGAGATCCTCCATCAGTGGTGGCTAACGTTTTGGGCTCCTGTGTTAAAAATTGTGTGCACTCACATACCAGCACCCAGTAGGCAATGTGCACAACCCCCGTCCCTTGCGCATGCGATCCCCCATCACCCCCTTACCTGCACTGTGCCTCCCAGCTGATTTTCAGCCCATTTGAGGCCTTTTTCAGCCTCCCAGAGGCTTGAGGGAAACCTCTGCAGCATTTGCAGGCTGAAAAATGGGCCCGTTTTGTCACTTCTGGTATTTCCAGAAATACCGGAAGTGATAAAATGGGCCTATTTTTTGACCTCCAAAAGCTGCAGAGGCTTCCCTCAAGCCTTTGGGAGGCTGAAAAAGGCCTGAAAATCAAAATAAATTTGCCTGGAGCTCGCGTGCCTGCACAAATGGCTCTGTGTGCCACCATTATGGCCATAGGTTTTCCTTAATGGTCTTACACCATTCTGGACAAATGGCTGTTCAATCTCTTCTTAAGAGTTTCCAGTGATGGAGCATCCACAACTTCAGGAGGCAAGTCGTTTCATTGCTTAATTGTTCTGTCAGGAAAATTTCTCCATAGTTCAAGATTGATTCTCTCCTTGATTCATTTCCATTCATTGCTTCTTGCCCTGCCTTCTGGTGCTTTATTTATTTAAACTTTTATACCGCCCCCTCTCCCAAAATTGGGACTTTAGAGAGTAGATTGACCCCCTCTTCTTTCTGGTAGCCCCTCAAATATTGGAATGCTTATCATGTCAAGCCCACACCCCACTAGTCCTTCTTTACAATGGACTAGGCTTAGTTCCTCTGTTTTAAACAGATCTTTTTTGCCTGAGGCAGCTGGGTAGATTTTCAGATCTTCTGTTGAGTTTTCTCCCCACCCGTTCATAGCCCTCAACAACTGCATTTCACACAGAGAATCACCAGGCCTGAGATAGAAGCAAATCTTGCCCCCCCTCACTCACCACAGGACACTTACCACAGCAGTCCTCCAACAGGAGAGCCAGGAACACCAGGATCAAAATTGGTCCTGTCTGGGAGGATCTTGCTAAGTTTAGGCAGCTTCTGTTCCTTTCACGGCTGAGAGGTGGAAATGGCTCAAGAAGAGTCCTGGAAAAGTCAAACATGAGCTCATGATGATAAAAATGCGGGAGACACCCAGTGCAAAATAAACATTTGTGGAAATTATCACTCTTTTCCCCCTCAAACACATGTTCATCCCTTGTTCCATTCCTAGGGTTCTGCCCCCATTCTTTCCTAAACTGTCCATCAGGGACTAATCTATTCTGCAAAACACAGATGCTCCATGGTTAGTAATGGCACTGACCAATGCACCGCATAGCCACTGAAATCCTATCCTCCTCTGGCACTTAACCAAGCTGGTTCCAACTGATCCCAAGAAATCCCAAGGCTCTCCGCATAAAGAGCAATTCAGGGGTGCTGAATGCCCCCCAGGACAACAGCTGCCTCCTAGCTAATCCATTTCATGTTATCATGCCACACACTTTCTTCCTAGTGTCAGAATAATTTGGATCCCAATCAGAGTTGGAATGCAGCACGTTCTAAACAGTTCTGGAGAACCAGTAGCGGAAGTTTTGACTAGTTTGGAGAACTGGCAAATCCCACCTCTGAGTGGCCCCGTCCCCATCTCTTCTGTGCCTCCAGTCCCAGATGATCCTCTGGATCTACTTTGGTTGCCTTGCACAGGAGAATGGAGCTGGAAAGCAGGTTGGTGAGGTGGGGAGGGAATGGGATTGAATGGGGATTTTGTAGTATCCTTCCCCTGGAGTGGGGTGAGAATGGAGACTTTACAGTATCCTTCCCCTGCCATGCCCACAAAGCCAGGGCCACAGAACCGGTAGTAAATTATTTTGAAACTCACCACTGAGGGAGAGGCGCAGCGCGAGGCTCCTCGCAGGGTGAGAAATACGGGGGGGGGGGGTGCAGCACGAGAAATACGGGGGTGGGAGAGGCGCAGCGTGAGAAATAAGGGGAGCGCAGCGCGAGGCTCCTCGCAGCGCGAGAAATACGGGGGGGGGGGGGGGGAGGTGCAGCACGAGAAATACGGGGGTGGGAGAGGCGCAGCGAGAGGCTCCTCGCAGCGAGAGAAATATTTTTCTCTCATTTGTGAAATGCTGTAAATTTGGTGCTGCCTGAGGCCACTCAAGGCGACGCGAGAGGAATGTTGGAGGACAGGGCGCGCGACTTTTCTCCCGAGTCACTGACGCTGCTGCTCTTGCCAGGGGAGAGCCAGAGAGGGAGGGAGGGAGGAAGAGAAAACTAAACTACCGTAAGTATTCCAGAAGCAACATGCTCCCTTCCAGTTTCCACAGCCCCAACCAATCTCCCACGCAACAGAAGCAGAAAAAAAAATGCTGCATGACAGGAACAGGAAATTAAGTCTTCCAAGTTCCTGTATACTAGCTAGAAAGCCACCATTGAGCCTCAACGAACCAATGTTCTTTCCCCCCCCCCCCTTTGGGATAATTGTGTTATTCACCACATGCCTCACTTTCAAAACATGCTATGAATCTTTTAAAGATGGCATAAATGAGGGACGTTACCAGGATTTTTAAAAGATAAAGAAAATCAAGAATTTTAAAATTCGCGCGCACACACACTTCCCCAACGCACTGTTTAAAGCGTCTCTGTCTCTGTGAATAACTTTTAATGGATCTAGCCAAAATTAACTTTCAGAAACTGTTTATGGTCAGGGTAATTCTTTTATTGTAGAGATATTAACTTACATTATATCTATGTTCTCTCTTAGGTACATAATTCTTCCAGAAAGGAAACGAGAGTGACTTCAAAACCAAAAGTGAGTACCTTTTATATCTGGTGGGAGGGGAATGTACAGTGATGCATCATGGAACTTATATGCTTAACTTGAGGACAGCAATATCAATGTTTTCTTATATGACTAAAGCAGTTTGAGATTTTACCTTAACAATTCCCCTTCTAAGGTCGAACTGATTTATCATTGAGGGAACATTAACATAGTTATTATCATACACCATTTATATATTTATACGTTTCTTTGTCAGGTATGAATGTTATTTTGAGGGAAGAGGTTTGGTCAAAATATCTGCAGTTTGTTCCTTAGTCTCACAATGTACAGCTTTTATGAATCCAATTTCTGACAACTGTCTCACATGCTTGTACTTAATGTCGATGTGCCTTGATCTATGGCCTGCAGCATCGGCTTTGAATATATCTATTGCTGCTTTATTATCCTCCTGAATGATTATGGGGTATGAAGGTTCTTTCCAAATGTCCATCAATAAATCGTCGAACCAAATTAAGTTATTTGCGGTCTTTGATAAACAAACAAATTCGGCTTCTGTAGTTGAAGTTGATACAAGTTTTTGTTTTCCGGTATACCAGTGGATAGGACTATCATTCAGAAAAACAACATACCCTGAAGTATTTTTTTGTGTTTTGACATCCCCAGCCCAATTGGCATCTGCGTAACATGAAAGTCTAGGGGTGCTCGATGTATTTGGATTAAATGACAAAACTGCATCAGCAGTGTGTTTCAAATATCTCAATAATATTTTGATCGCATTCCAGTGGTTCATTTTTGGGTTATTTACGTGTCTTGAGTTGACTGATAATGCTATTAAGTTGACTTATAATGCTATGTCTGGTTTAGTCCAATTGGCTATATAAAGTAACAAACCAATTGTAGATCGATAAACTGTATTGTTCTTAAATACCTCAACATCATAAATATGTTCTTTAGGAAGTCAGTTTGGGGGTATATGATGGTTTGGCATCAGACATATTGCATTTCTTCAATAATTCTAATATCTTTTCCTTTTGTGATAGTATGAAACCATTATGTGATTCAGTAATCTGAACTCCTAAATATTTATCGATTTTTCCCAAAGATTTCAATGAAAAAAGTTTTAAAGTTTTTTGGTGAATTGGTCACATTTAAATTTACTTTTACATATGTATAATATATCATCGACATAGACAAGTACTTTTTCACATATACCTTGTTCCCTTTTAATAAATACACATTTGTCAGCTGATGTGGCAGTGAAACCTATTAGTCTTAAAGTTTTGGAAAAACAATCGTACCATCTCTTACCCGATTGTCGCAGACCATAGAGACTTTTATTGAGTAGCCAGGATTTTCCCTTCATTACAGTCAATTCCTGGGTGCTCTGACATTATAATTCCTTATCTAATGGTGCATGTAGGTATGCTGTTTGTACATTGAATTGATACACATGTTCATTTAGAATTGAGGCAATAGACTGAGGCTATCTTAATACCTCTCTGCCCTCACTGTAGGTGAATAAGTGTCTATGTAATCGTCTGGAAACTTTTGTGAGAAACCTTGTGCCACCAGTCTTGCTTTGTATAGATTTTTGTTATCCTCTTAAGGGTTTTATTTTGTATACTCACTTGGTACCGATAATTTTTTTGTTCTCTGGAACCTTTGAGGGGGTATATACTTCTAGTTTTTTAGTACTTTCTATCTCCCTCTGCATGGCCTCTTTCCATTTTAGCTGTTCATTTGGTGAGAGTGCGTGTATGTCATTATAATTTTGGGATGTAGTTATGGTGGTATCAATAGACATCACATAATCCCTTAAGGTATTTGGAATTTTACCCTTATTAGATCTTAGTGATCTCCTGGGTATGTTTTCGGTTGGGAATATTTTTTACGATGAGTCATCAGAGCTGTACTTATCTATACCTTTGGTTTTGAGTATTTGATGACCTTCTTTCCACGCCCTAACCCTAATGCTATTTCTGTTGGGTTTTGTTTTTGTAGTGTGTGTGTGAAGTTGTGTTTGTTTCTGATCAGTTTTGAATGTGTCTTTGCCAATTATTATTTCATTTGAATGTATCTTACTCCAGTTTGTGTTTTCATGGAAATTTGTTCATCTCGATATGATTATCTTGTGATTACTATCCATGAATCTGTAAGCTTTGGTTTTTGGTTCATAACCAACAAATTTGAGTTTTTTTGATATCTTATCTCCTTTTTGTCTGAGTTGCTTGGGTATGTGTTCGTCAGCATTACCCCAAAAACATGGAGATGTGCTAGTGTGGGCTTCTGATTATACATTATTTCGTATGGGGTTTTCTGTATCACACTTGACCATATTCTATTAAGGGTATAGTTTGAATATAAGACGGCCTCTCCCCAATATGAAAAGTTTAATCCGGCATCTTCTAATATGCATCTAACCATGGTCTGTAATACTGCCATTCCTGCGTTCTGCCACACCATTTTGAAAAGCAGAAAATGGCGAAGTTGTAAAATGTATTAAACCATGTTTATTAATCCAGTCACTGAATTCTTTGGAAAGAAATTCAGAACCATGGTCTGTCATGATCTGTTTGATTTTAATGTTATGTTACATTTCTACCCTCTTACAGAATTCTTTAAACTTGGTGAATGTTTACCCCTTGTGTTTGAGGCTATATACGAAACCGTATCTACTATGGTCGTCGACAGTTGTGAGAAAATATTTTTTGTGGCCAATAGAGGGCTCCAAGGGGCCCACTAGATCCATGTGTACCAACTGAAAAATGTGCGTGGTGTTCCTTTCTGATTTTTTTGGTCGGGGTTTTTCTTTTGACTTTGAACTCTTACAAATGGAACACTCCAAATAATTTTCACGATTGTTTACTTTGAGTCCCTCAGAACAATTCAACATCTTTTTAACAACGGGAAAACCAATATGCCCCAACTTTCTATGCAAAATATGTGCACAATTATTATCTAAAGGTTTATCAGTTGAAATATGCTTTGAGTCAGTTCATTTTGATTACAACATTTTTAACACATCGTTAATATCATTATCATTTTCCCCTTCTATTTCCCCATCACTTGTGTCACTGTCGGCATTGTCATCCTTTTCCCTCTCTTTCTTCCCATTCTTAACACTATCAATTGATAAATTGGCTATGACTTGTGTGGCGGTACTTATCATGGGTATAAAATAAGATAACCCACTGATCACTATAACTTCCCCTAGCTCCTTGCCATCATTGGTAAGTTGGACGGTGTCATTCTTAAATAACACCTAGATTTTGGTACCTTTGCTTAGTTTAATTACAGATAGGATGTTATATGGTATTTCAGGTATGAACAGAACTTCCTTGATTCTCCCAAGACCTGGGATGTGGACATCCCCCTTCCCAACCACCTGCACAAATTTTTGGTTGGCAACTTAACGACACCTCGTCTAAAGAGGTGAACAGCTCTCTATTGCAAGATGTATGTGTTGTTGCCCCAGAGTTGATTAACCAACATTGTTCCCTTATGTTTACGCCAAGATTCGGTTCTACGTTTCTGATGCCATTCATGGAATCAGTGTCGGTCCTATTGTTCTCCCGACTGGATCTCCTGCTCCTTCTTGGGCTTGGTGATTTTCTAAGTCTCGGGTTTACATCGTGTCTTTGGCTACTGGGGTGTCTACCTTGATATCTTTGTTCAGAGTTGGACCTTTCCCTCTGATAACTTGTATAATAGGGCTGGGGATGCTTAATGGGTTCTCTGCCTTTAAAGGTCTTAGGACAATTCTTCTTAAAGTGATCTCTCAAACCACATGTATAACACCCTAGTAACGCATTTACCTGTTCCACAAAGTTAACTCTTTTTACAACCCTGTGTTCCTTATGAAGCAAAGCACGATCCTTTCTGAGATTATCCTCAGCCACCAGCCTTCCTGATAATGTTTCGAGTGAAATGTTGTTATAATTTAGTTTATCCAATTGATTAAGAAAATAGTCTCAGCTAGAGTCGAGGGAATTAATTATAATACTAATAAAACTTCCTTCTGTGATTGTCTCACCCCTTTGTAACAGATCAGATCTCATGGCGTTTAAGTTGAGCAGATGTTCGCTCATGCTTACTCCTGGTCTCAATCTAGCAGAATGAAACTCTCTAGATATTCTGCTAGTGGTACTTCTATTTTTGCTATAAAACAGGTTACATATCTTCTCCCAAATTTCAGAGATGGTGGATCCATTGGGTATGATGTGGTATATGGCTGGTTCGAGGGAACTCAACATTAAGCAAAACACCCAATGATGAATACAATCCACCTCTATAGACCATGGTTTTTGGGGTGAGTTCAGTATGAGAAAAAGGGAGTTCTCCTTCATTAATGCAATCTGAAATTGCTGAGCCCAAGTCCATTAGATTATTACCTGTTGCACATAGCTTGGGGAAACCATTAGGTAAGATGTTGTGTTGGACTGGGTTGGTGTTCAAAAATTGTTGTTGTTGATGTTCTGGAATGTGTGCATATTGGCAGAAGGACATTGGTATGCATGCTGTTAAGTTTGAAAAATTCACTGTCCTTTTTTTTTGTAAGATGACTGGAGCTGACTGTACATGCATGATGTTCTGAATTTGTGCCATGTTCATTTTATGTTGGTTTCTTGTGGAGGATGTTCCCTGAAGAGCTGTTGCAGAAAGTGAAGGGTCAAAAAATTGCATTGGAGCTATGGTTTCGTTCTTAATTCCTGACTGGGGAGCTGGAGCATCCTGAAGCTGTGCTGGATTCAGGAGGGGGTTTCCTAGCGCTGGAAATCCCACTTGGGAGGTTTGAGCTATTAGTGGTGCTAGTAAGTAGCCTGGAGGCACTAGGACCGCTGCGGAAGCCAGTGAGGCCGTTAGGAATGAAGAGGGAGCTGTGAAATCTATCTGGGTTGCTTGGAGATCAGAGATAACTGCTGGAGACACGTTGAGGAGGAACATGACTTCTGCGTTCGCTGCAGCCGTTTCTGGAGCTTTTGGAATGTTGATTGAAGGTGCCTGGGTCGCATGGGGATGACGTGACTGCCGGGAGTTCAGTGCTCGTTGTCTGTGATTGTCTTGGAGTTGGGGGTGTGATTGCAACCCCGAATGCTGCTGTGAGCGTTTCAATTGCTCTTGTGATTTCCTGTTCTGAGGGAGAGTTCTTGTTGACACTTTTATTTTGAGAGTTAGTTTTGGGTTCTCTGTTATCTGGTGTTGTTTGTATTTCTAATGCTGTAGGCTCTGGTGTTATTGGTCTTGTCAAGTGAAGAACTGACCAGCCACCCTCACAAACTATTTCGTTAGACTCGCGATCAATCTGCCTGTTTCTCTCTTCATCGTTCTTTTCAGGGTTATCCTTTTCCCTTTTTTTGCCTCCCATTTCAAAATTCCTGCAGTGATTGGTCTCTCGTCGGCCATTTTTATTGGTTGTGGCTTTGAGCTGGGTAGGTCTGAAAATGGCGCCTCAACATATTTTCCTGCCTCCGGTAAGTTTAAACAAGATTGCAAAGGACTTACTGGTTCAGCGCTCGCAGTTTTATTTTCTTTCTCTGTTTGCCTTTCTTCAGTTCGAGGTTTGTCTGTATTTTGAAAGAGTGCTCTTAATTCTGCGATCCGGTCTTTGCTGTTTGTTGATATTTTGATGATTCTGAGTAGGGTTGATTTTAAATCTTCATATTTATCAGTTATTTTGTCTTTCTCCTGGGTTTCATCCCTGGGTGGCATGAATGGTGGAGATGCATCTAGTTGTGGGTCTTCATTTCTTTCAGTTGTAGGAGTTTTATTTTCTTCATCCAAAGCAGTTCCTATTATTGCTTCCATTGGTGTCAATTGAGCAGCCATCTATCTGGTGAAGGCTCTCGTATTAATTCTGGATTTTTCTGATGATTTTTTTGATCCTGACATGTTTTATTCAAGTTAATTTGGCAACCATCCTCTGCTACCATTTGTTAATAACTTTTAATGGATTTAGCCAAAATTAACTTTCAGAAACTGTTTATGGTCAGAGTAATTCTTTTATTGTAGAGATATTAACTTACATTATGTCTAAGTTCTCTCTTAGGTACATCATTCTTCCAAGAGGGAAACGAGAGTGAGTTCAAAACCAAAAGTAAGTGCCTTTTATACCTGGTGGGAGGGGAATGTGCAGTGATGCATCATGGAACTTGTATGCTTAACTTGAAGAACTGGCAATATCAATGTTTTCTTATATGACTAAAGCAGTTTGACATTTTACCTTAACAGTCTCCCTCCCTCCCTCAAAGCCACGGCTGGGCCAAGCCAGCAAACTCTCCTTGGCGCTCTTCGCTACTTCTTTCATTTCTTCATTTTGGAAACCAGACTGGCTGTACAACAATCGTCAGCCGCGGTGGAAGCGTCCCTTCGGGTGACCCTCCTCCTCCTCATCTCACGACCGGCAGCTGTGTGGGGACTGGTGGGGGAGTGCACACGTGTGGGGAGACGCTCCTTAAGCGAGCAGCTGCCCGCTCCGCACCCGGTTTTGTTGTGCTTTGGCACGCGCTTGAGAAGCGTCTCCCCACACGTGAGCATCTCCGACCCCACCACAGCCGCTGGTCGCGAGAGGAGGAGGAGGAGGAGAAGGGTAGTAAACATTTTTGAATCCAACCACTGATGTCATGTGAAGACAGCCATTACCATAACAATCAAGCAGTTCTCTGTGCTTAAGAGATTCTGGACTCACCCTTCATGATTAAGAAAATTAGCTAAGGGCGCAGCTTCTTGTCAAGCCCACTACATTTTGTAAGGGTGTTGCAGCTTTGGCACCTATAAGGGATGATCCAGAAGGCTTCATCCTTACTTTCTGAAATGTTTGGAATACCAGCTGATTTATTCAATAGAGCCCAGCCTATTCCTTTCCTATTAGATGCAGTAACTGTCCAGGATTTTTATTTGATACTGAAAAAATTTTGAGACTCTAGAAAGTGCAGAGAAGAACAAAAAAGATGGTTAGGGGACAGGAGGCTAAAACACATAAAGAACGTTTTCTGGAACTGGGTATGTCTAGTTTGATGAAAAGAAGGACTAGGGGGTGGCCGATATCTCAGGGGTTGCCACAAAGAAGAGGGAGTGAAGCTATTTTCAAAGCACCTGAAAGCAGGACAAGAAGCCATGGGTGGAAACTAATCAAGGAGAGAAGAAATTTCCTGACGGAACAGTTGACAAATAGAACAGCTTGCCTCCGGAAGTTGTGAATGCTCCAACACTAGAAGTTTTTTAGAAGAGACTGGACAGCCGTTTGTCTGAAATTTCCTGCCAGTTTCCTGCCTGAGCAGGGGGTTGGACTAGAAGACCTTAAAGGTCCCTTCCAACTCTATTATTCTGTTATTCCCTATCATACTTTTTGGAATATGGATATGACGCATCCCCACATGTTATTTTATTCTATGATTATGCTATGTGTTTCTCCTATTTTTACATTTTCGTTTGTATCTGCTTCCTCTTTTTTTTTAAAGAAAAGTTTGAACTAAACCTACATGGGGGATCTTTTAATAGTACATGAAATATATAAATTTGATTGTATATTTTATGTGGTTCTTTTACTTTGAATTGGTCTCTTTTAGGCTGCAATTAAGGCATCTCCTTCCCATTCGCATATTTCCCTTTGGGCAAGTTTACATAACTGTTGGATTCTTCCATTGCAAATAATATTGCTCATTTAAATTAATGACCTTGCTGTGACTCTTCTATAGAGATAGATAACAGACCACTTTGGTTCCTTTTAAATGATCTTAGAAAATTCCCCAGCACACACATTCATCTTCATCTATTTTTCATTTCAAATGAAAATAGTAATAAATTAAGCAATAATCCCTATCAGTTCAAGCCTTGAGGCCTCCAGGGGATGGGCCAGATGTGGACCCAGTCTTCCCCTGTTTTGATATTAAGTGTGAATTTACTTGGGATTAAAGTCTGGGTTTAAAAAAAAGCAAGACCAGAAACAATGGATGGAAACTAATCAAAGGAGAGAAGCACCCTGGAATTAAGGAGAAACTTCCTAACAGTGAAGACAATTAACCAGTGAAACAACTTGCCGTCAGAAATTATGGGTGCTCCATCAGTGAAGGTTTTTAAGAAGAGATTGGACAGCCACTTGTCTGAAATGGTATATGGTCTCCTGCTTGAGCAGGGGGTCAGACTAGAAGACCTCCAATGTCCCCTGCAGCTCTATTTTGATTGATTGATTGATTGATTGATTCGATGCAGAGTAAGTTAACCATCTTGTCTGAAGTTCTTTCCACACTTCATACATTTATACGGTTTCTCTCCCATGTGAACTCTTCGATGGGAAGTAAGCATACTGTTCATTCTGAAGTTCTTTCCACGCTCCATACATTTATACGGTTTCTCTCCCATGTGAACTCTTTGATGGGAAATAAGCATACTGTTCATTCTGAAGTTCTTTCCACGCTCCAAACCATTTATATGGTTTCTCTCCTGAATGGAGTCTTCGATGGAAAGCAAGTTGATTGTTCATCCTAAAACTCTTCCCACACTCTAAACATGTATATGGTTTTTCCTGTGTGGAATCTTTGATGAGAAGGCGCATACTTGCAGCTACCGAGGCATTTATATTGTTTTTCTTCTCTACTTATCCCTTTACAGGAAGTGAAAGTAATGTTCCCACTGTACTGGTTTTCATACACTATGTCTTCATATGTGTTTTTATCTCTGTAACACCTGCCATAGGAATTAAGATGACTATTGAAATTGACATTCTTCTTACACTTTATATATATTTTCTTTTGAATGTGTAATTTTTGAAACAAATTAAGAGGAGATAAATTATTGCCTCTTTCCCCATGATGCCTATCATTGTATTGTTTCCATTCAGTTTGGTTCCGCAGAGTTTCCTTGAATTCAGTTTAGTTTGCCTACACCCTTTCCTTTTGTGAGTTTGCTGAATCAGGCAGTTGTAGATTTCGCTAGAGATAAAATTAGGATTTCTTTTCTTCTTCCTCCATGGAGCAGCTTCCCTCTTTCCTTTGTGGGTCCCCTTGATTTTCCAATATCACTTTTTCCATGTCAGAGTTAATTGTTTGCAATGGCATTCGTTCTGATATTTTTTTGTATTTCTGATTCTCCTTTCCATCAGCAGCTTGGAGAAAAGAAAAATTCCTGTTAGGAATGTTAAACAGAAACTTAGGCATCCTTCCCCTATTAGTTCCATCTGTTATTTCAGCATCTCTGTGTTTTCCTAATTTCGTTCATCTGTTTTATGAAACAAAGCAAATTTTATGATACTTGGCAGTCGTTCCAATTTGGCTTTTAGGACATTTTTGTGCTGGTTTCTTGTAATTCATTTCTGGTGTTAGTTTCTATCAGTTATCAGCAAGGGGGTAATAAGATTAAGTGATGGAAGAAAAGATCAAAATACAGAAAGTAATTGTGGCCTTGTTGAATTTATGTCTCCACATTTTCCAAAGTAGCCACAGTTATGGAGGTGTGTTATGCTTTGTAGAGGAACCCTGTGCATAAATATGCCTTCTAATGACTAGAAAAGCTGTATTTTTTTAATGTTTCCAAGGCACATTATGCACAATTGATCATCAACCTGAAGCACCGGGAACATGAGGAAGGGTGCATTTACTTCACTAGTTTTACTTTACTTTATTGTCATTGCACCTCGTACAACAAAATTGTGCTGTCCCAGTCAGTCTATGGGAATTGAATAGTTAGTTAGGAATTATGAGCTGTCCCCTTAAGGGAATGCATCATGGTAAATGTAGTTCATGTCACATGGCCACATCTGTAATCCCGATTGGTCACTAATTTGACTCTCGAATGGTTGGGGGAATTTTCCTCAGTTTTGCCTGAATTCACTAACTCATGGCAGCTGCTTTCTATCGCTACGAGATGGGTTAGGAGATAACCATCTTTTACCTTCAAAGCAGATATGCAAAGGATTGGTCATTAAAGAAGAACTTCATCACAAATGTGAGTTATGAGGATACCTGATGAACTAATAAATGTACTTTGTTATGGACGTCTTGTTGAGTTATCTATCTGCATCTGTACAGCTTACAAATCCACCTCTGTACAGGATACAGACAAGAAATCAAACACCATCTTCAGTGCACATCATGACCATGACCATGAAAATAAATACACACATCCTTCATGTTAGGAATGTAAGTCACCTAACAGTTGGGTTGGAAATATATAAATCAGGATAGATATTTTAATACTGTCTCTTTAAGGGAATGCTAAAATTGCAATTGGGTGTGGTATCCCAAACGGCCATAAGATGGAGCCAGAAATCTAGTTTCCCAGGAGAGCTGAGCCAGAGAGACAAGAGTGTTTGATAAATGGTTGATGTTTGTGTTCCTGCATTTCCCTACTGACTGTTGCTGATCATCGTTATTCTTGGATTGATGTGAGTCTATTACTGAACTGTTTTTGATACTGGACTTTGTTATTGAATTATCCCTGGACTGAAAACCATGTATGACTTGGACTGTGTTGGACTTTGCTTAACCGTTTACTGGAAGTAAAACCTACATTTTACTATACAGTGTAGCTTGTGTGCTGTGTGTGTTATTCAACATTATTCTCAGTACATCTCCCTGTGTGCACTCATTCTCCTAACAGGGAATTACCTCAATGCTTCACCCTCCACACATTGAATCTAAAACCTCCAACACCGCATCAATACTGCACTATAGAGCAGAATTCAAAAGAGCCATTGCCCTGGGATAGAAGCTGTTCTTCAGCCTATTTGTCTTTGTTTTTATAGTTCTCATAAAAGTGAGTGAGCAGGAAATATATACCAGCTCCCTATATTACTATTACTATTCAGTAGAAAAGAATAGCTCAGGGTTGAACTTTGAAGTCCTTAGTGCTCTCTGAGCTTGGTTTTTTTCTTGCAGATGTTTTATTACTCAACTAAATAACATCTCTAGCACTGAAGATGTTGGGTAATGAAACATCTGCAAGAAAACAACCAAGCTCAGAGAGCTCTAAAGACTCCACATTGGTCTTCAAACATAATATGATGATTCAAGAGCAGAAGCAGCTCTTGTGGCTCATCTATTCAATGCAAATTACATTTTTCCAAGTACTACATGGAGTAGGAACTGTCAGCCAGATCTCCAGCGATGGTTTCTTCAATGTGCTTGCTATTTTTTGGCTGCCATAGTAACGGGGAGAGAGGTTGGATATTTGGGATGGGGAAGTGAGCTGGTATAGTCCCATGAGAACTGAAAGGCAGGTTTGCTATCACTTCAAACTTAGTAAAACTATCTCTTCTCTAAATCAATGGAGTTGGGGGTTTTCTTTCTTGAGTTTTAAATGGAGGCAGGCCTGTATATTAACATTATGTGGAGGAGACTGCATTAAAACTAAAATGAAAAACGGGGAAGGGAAGTTTTAGCTTAATTTAAAGTAGCATCTATATTTATTTAATTTACTACATTTCTGTACCATCACATTTTGTAAAAACTTGGGGCAATATATTACTAAAATTAAAACTCATATGTTAGTACCAAATCAATATATGACAGTAACCACAACGGTAGTGCCCTGAATTGCTTGCTTCTCCACTACTGCCTCCTCCTCCTCCAGCATCACTTCCTTCTCTGGGTAGGGTGATTCTTAACTAACCGAGCATGCTAAGGCAACTCAGGACGCTATCGCTGTGGCAGCTTTACCTGCGTTTCTGAGGCTTCGATGTTGGGCGAGGCAGCAAGGCCTGGAAAAGGAGAGCTGTGCACGGCTCCATCTCCCTTTCCTTTCCTGCCTGCACGTGGGCAAGGGGGGAGGGAAGAGAGAGAGCCGGGAACAATTCAAAACTAGAGAACTAATGGGGAAGAGCTGACAACAGGCGCTGAGTGAGGGGACTGCTGTTGTCGCTACCGCCAGGTGTAGGAGCTGGTTGGCGCATGCATCTGAGGGGCCTGACTCTGGGGTCCCTCGGAGAGCCGGGAGGCGCAAGAACTGCACGGCCCAGATTAATTGCTTTTGGGGGCCATTTCTTCTGCGGCCACCAACATTTTTCCATGGCCCACGGCCCACTGGTAGGCAACCACTGTTCTAAAGCATCTGAAGGCCAGACAAGGAATAATGGATGAAAGCTGAACAGGGAGATATTTAACCTGGAAACAAGGAGAAACTTTCTGACAGTGAGAACAATCAACCCATGGGAACAGAAGTTGCCCTTGGAAGTTGTGGGAGCGCCATCACTTGAGACCTTCAAGAAGAGATTGGATTCCCATCAGTCATAAATGGTGCAGGGTCTCCCACTTGGGCGGGGGGGTTCGACTAGATGACCTACAAGGTCCCTTCCAATTCTGATTATCTGTTATCTTCAAAGAAAAACAAGAAAGCCCAAAAAAAAGAAAGCCTCCCAAAAAAGCAACTTTGGGACAACCATGACTTGGATTGGTGTCCCCAGACCCCAGGCCATGGCCTAGTACTAGGCCACAGCCTGTTCAGAACTGGGCTGCACAAGCGGGCAAATGGTGAGCGCTCGCACAAGAACCTTCATTTGCATGAGAGGTGGGTGCTTGTGCCTGAGCAGGAAGCTCCATTTGTGTAAGCAGCCCCCTGTCTTCAAAGCCAGAAAGGTTGGAGACCCCTCACCTGGATGACTGAGAATCTCCATAGAGATCTTTGTGTCTTACTTTTGCTTCCAGGTTCAGGCACCCAGAGTCTGGTGTGGAGCTGATAAGATCTCTGAATTTGAGAGATTTTTAGCTCTGCAAAGGGGCTTCTTCGCTCACCTAAAAATATGAATCACCAAGTAAAACGTACTGGGGAGGGTCAAATCTTTTTATAGGGTACAGAAAAAAATGATACATACATTCAGTATATGTGATATGTCAGAAAGTAAGTGAACAAACAATGAAAGACATTGATTTTATGTTTTCTTCTGGTATCTAATATAGTGGAGAACATCACTGCTTCCGCTCCCTTTCTGGGTGCTCTTTAGTTTAAGCTGGCTGGAAAAATATGCCATTAATTTTCATCAGTGTCAGAAAGGAGCTAGGAATCAATCCAAAAAGCCATTCCTGGGAACTGCAGAAATTATTATAAAATTTCTGGTGAAAGAGGAAAATAAACAAGAAAGGGAAGGGACAACTCTCAAGTTCAAAATATTTAAATTACTGCAGGGTTTGGCCTGGGTTTATAAGGCAAAACCCCAAACTGAAAGCATTTATCATTCTCAAATGAGTCACAGGAAGTTGGACAGAAGAGCTGTCTCAAGCAGCTGCTTCCTTGCACAGCTCCTCTACTCTACATGGTGCTCAAAATTTCAGATGTTGTAATTCAGAGTTGAAAAGTTTTGTTTCGCACGCAAAGCAAAAGCATTTGGCACTGAGTGCAGCCAGCCACTTATAAGGGATGCCAACCATATACTAATATGGTATAAGCAACTTATCTACGCATGTCTAGGTCCAGAATTTTCAAGCTTCACTTTCCTAGTAAGGAACAGCCTAATTTATCATTTTCTAATTGGCACATCTTATCCATCTTGCTATCAGCATGAAATTGTCCTTGTGTTCCTTTCTTAGCTATGTTAGTGACACTCTGACTTCTGTATAATGGCAAAGCATCAACTTCCTGTCTAAAATGGAATTAATTTTGCCTTTTGAAAAATATTTACTTTAATAATTACTTTCTAACAATGCCAAGGCCTAACGGAACAACTGTCATCTTTCTTTGAGAGCAGAGAGCAGCAGACTATGATAAAATAAAAGCTTCATTCTGAAAAGTGATATTATGCTAAGGTCACCCTGTTTCCTCTAACAAACAATGGTTTATTTATTTATTTAGTTTTTGACATCTACAGAAGTCATGCAATCACTGATACATAACTCTAATAAAACATGCATACAAGCACAAATATAAGTTTAAATAAAGCATCAGCAAATATGTATGTATGTACTGTATGTATGTATGCATGTATGTAACAGAATATGCATGTATGTATGTAACAGAATAAAGGTGTTGGATGGGACCTTGGAGGTCTTCTAGCCCAGGGGTCGCCGACCTTTTGGACCTCAGGGACCACCAAACTCATACTTTTAAATCCCAAGGCCCACTAATACAATTTTTTAAAAAGATAATATATTTAATATAAAATTTTTATTTTTTATATTAAACACATTTTATATATATATATATATATATATATATATATATATATATATGTTTTCGGAGATTTTCGCGGGTATTTGTATGTGGATCTTTGGTTCTTCGGGTTTTCTCCCGCGTAGAGTTGGAAATATCTAGGCGACGTTTCGATGAAGTCTCATTCATCATCTTCAGGCTTGTGTCTTCGGCCTTGTGCTTCTCAGAGTGATGTGAGCTTGCAGCTGCTTCTTCCTTTTAACTACTAGTGGGGGTGTGACTTGATTGGGTGGGGGCTTGGCTGTGTTCTGATTGGGTCGGGGGGTGTTCTCATTGGTTGGGGGTTTGGCTGTGTTCTGATTGGTTGGGGGGTTGGCTGTGTTCTGATTGGCTGGGGGTATGTTCTGTTCTGGTGGGGGTTTGATTGTACTCAGGTTAGACTCAGTTGCTGGGGGATTTGAGCTGGTGAGCTGTGACCCACGAGGGCCACACAAGAAACTACCACCACACTTCCACGCAGAAAGCAGACTCACACCCACACAGAAGATGAAACACGACCACGGACCAGAAGCCGTACCACAGCTGCATCACTACCTGCTTCAAACCCCCCCAACCCATACATGAAGGGAACTGATGCCCACCATGAAGATGTGGCACGACCACGAACGCGAAGCCAAACAACAGGATCACAGCTCACCAGCTCAAATCCCCCAGCAACTGAGTCTAACCTGAGTACAATCAAACCCCCACCAGAACAGAACAACAGAAAAGAACCAAAGATCCACATATATATATATATATATATATTTGTTTTCGGAGATTTTCGCGGGTATTTGTATGTGGATCTTTGGTTCTTCGGGTTTTTCTCCCGCGTAGAGTTGGAAATATTTAGGCGACGTTTCGATGAAGTCTCATTCATCATCTTCAGGCTTCTGTCTTCGGCCTTGTGCTTCTCAGAGTGATGTGAGCTTGCAGCTGCTTCTTCCTTTTAAACTACTAGTGGGGGTGTGTGACTTGATTGGGTGGGGGCTTGGCTGTGTTCTGATTGGGTGGGGGTGTGTTCATTGGTTGGGGGTTTGGCTGTGTTCTGATTGGTTGGGGGGTTGGCTGTGTTCTGATTGGCTGGGGGTGTTTCTGTTCTGGTGGGGGTTTGGTTGTACTCCGGTTAGTCTCAGTTGCTGGGGGATTTGAGCTGGTGAGCTGTGATCCTATTGTTTGGCTTCGCGTTCGTGGTCGTGTCACATCTTCATGGTGGGCATCAGTTCCCTTCATGTATGGGTTGGGGGGTTTGAAGCAGGTAGTGATGCAGCTGTGGTACGGCTTCTGGTCCGTGGTAGTGTTTCATCTTCTGTGTGGGTGTGAGTCTGCTTTCTGCGTGGAAGTGTGGTGGTAGTTTCTTGTGTGGCCTTCTGGGGTGTAGGTCGGGTGTCCTTAATGTTAGGTAAACTCTTTTGTTAAATGAGGGCGGGTTTCCAAATGGCTGGTAGGCCGGGAGGTGTCATCTCGTTTATTCAATGCTGTGTGGGGCGGTTTTCTATCTCCGATGGCTTCTCTGTATGTATTTCTGTTGTTGAGAGTGTTCAGTTTTGGCGATAGTTCTGGGTATTTTTAAAGTCAATGCGTGTGTCCTGGGGCTTTGAGGTGGTGTTGGACCAGGGAAGAGGTCGGTTCTCAAAATGCTTAGCCGTGACAAACCTAAAACCGAACTACCCTTCACTAAGTACTGAGCAAATGGTTCCCAGAAGGTTCTACTATCCCAAAAGAACCCCAACCAATTCAAGGAGACAGAAATGCAAGCCTCCTCCCTATATACGATAAATGGTCCTCCAAAAACACACATTAAAACAGCATTCTGCACAAACGGAAAAATATCCACCATCCTAAGAAACCCTAAAGACAAAATTGAGTTAGAAAACCAAGGAGTATACGAAATCCCGTGCACCTCCTGCCCCACCACATACATTGGACAAACTAACAGAAGGATAAGTGCACGCATTGAAGAACATAAGAACTCAATCAAAAAAGAAGAACCGACCTCTTCCCTGGTCCAACACCTCAAAGCCACAGGACACAAGATTGACTTTAAAAATACCAGAACTATCGCCAAAACTGAACACTTCAACAACAGAATAATCAGAGAAGCCATAGAGATAGAAAAACGCCCACACAGCATGAATAAACGAGATGACACCTCCCGCCTACCAGCCATTTGGAAACCCGCCCTCATTAACAAAAGAGTACCTAACATAAAGGACACCAGACCCACACCCACGAAGGCCACACAAGAAACTACCACCACACTTCCACGCAGAAAGCAGACTCACACCCACACAGAAGATGAAACACGACCACGGACCAGAAGCCGTACCACAGCTGCATCACTACCTGCTTCAAACCCCCCCAACCCATACATGAAGGGAACTGATGCCCACCATGAAGATGTGACACGACCACGAACGCGAAGCCAAACAATAGGATCACAGCTCACCAGCTCAAATCCCCCAGCAACTGAGACTAACCGGAGTACAACCAAACCCCCACCAGAACAGAACACACCCCCAGCCAATCAGAACACAGCCAACCCCCCAACCAATCAGAACACAGCCAAACCCCCAACCAATGAGAACACACCCCCACCCAATCAGAACACAGCCAAGCCCCCACCCAATCAAGTCACACCCCCACTAGTAGTTAAAAGGAAGAAGCAGCTGCAAGCTCACATCACTCTGAGAAGCACAAGGCCGAAGACAGAAGCCTGAAGATGATGAATGAGACTTCATCGAAACGTCGCCTAAATATTTCCAACTCTACGCGGGAGAAAACCCGAAGAACCAAAGATCCATATATATTAATATATATATATATATATATATATATATATATATATATGTATATATACATACACACACACACATATATATACAGTATATAAATATAAAAATGCTTAACTATAACAAAATCATAAATGCTTAATCATAACATTGATTGTAACAAAAGTATTAAAGTTAGTGCAATTATTATAAATATTGAAACAGTTTAAATATTACACATTTTTAGTGTGATATCTGTTCCTGCTCATTTGAAATAAGTTTATGGATTTTTGGCTCCAATGATGTTACTGCAAGACAGAGAGTTGTTGTTATTTGAGGTTATGAGGTTGGGAACTGTGGGGCAGTTGGGTTTGGGGAGATCCAAAGTCCTGGCGTTTTGTCTTTGTTAAGAGTAATGTGTAGCTAGTATTTTTTTCCCTATACTTCCACACTTACGAAAGTTCTTTCCATCTCCCACCCACCCACCCACCCACCCACCTTGAGGCTGGAAAAAAAAGGCACAGAGCCCTGCACATTTCCACCCCCACCCCATGAATTTAATTCCCCAGCAGGGTTGGATCATTCCTTCCTCTCTCCTCCTTCCACCCCATCCCACCCACCTTGAGGCTGAGAAAAAAAGGCACAGAGCCATGCTCATTTCCACCCCCCATGAATTTAATTCCCCAGCAGCATTGGATCATCCCTTCCCCTCCTCCTTCCACTCCTGCCAAACCTGGACGCAATGGTTGCTGCAGCTGTCAGGCAGAAGCACGAGCAGCAGCTACTGCTTTTCTTCCCAGGGCCTTTAATGCCTAGGGCAATTATGAACTAACTGAACAGCTATACTGATACTCAGTTAGTTCCTAATCTGCCTTCCTTTCCCACCGTCAGCAAACCACCCCTCTCCCCCGCCATTGGTCTTACCTTCAAGTTGCAGCTCACGTGGTTCTCTGCTTCTCAGTCAAAGTGAGTTTTGCACTGGCCGAAGAATGGTGGTCAGAAGGTGGGGGGTCATGTGGGCAGAACAGCCTTGTTTTCCCGCGTGGCCCAGATTAATTGCTTTTGAGGGCCATTTCTTCTGTGGCCCAGCAAAATTTTGCCACGGCCCACTGGTTGGCGACCGCTGTTCTAGTCTAACCCCCTGCTCAGGCAGGAAATCCTACACCACTTCAGACCAATAGTTGTCCAATCTCTTCTTAAAATCTCCACTGATGGAGCACCCACAACTTCTGGAGGCAAGTTGTTCCACTGATTAATTGTTCTCACTGTCAGGAAATTTCTCCTAAGTTCTAGGTTACTCTTCTCCTTCATCAGTTTCCATCCTTGCTTCTTTTCCTGCCCTCAGGTGCTTTGGAGAATAGCTTGACTCCCAGTTCTCAAAACACCTGAAGGCAGAACAAGAAGCAATGGATGGAAACTAATACAAACTAACACAATACGATGGAAACTGGACAATACAATATATGAGATAAAGTATTAAATTAAGGTAAAACCATAATAAAATTACTACAGCTAGTCCTCAACTTAACAACAATTCATTTAGTGTCCATTCAAAGTTACAGGGGTACTGAAAAAGTGACTTATGACCATTTTTCACATTTATGACCGCTGCAGCATCCCCCCATGGTCATGTGATCAACATTCAGGTGCTTGGCAATTGGTTCATATGTATGAAGCTTGCAATGTCCTGGGGGTCATGTGATCAACTTTT
The DNA here is from genome assembly GCA_023653725.1 of Bungarus multicinctus. Classification (NCBI taxonomy): domain Eukaryota; kingdom Metazoa; phylum Chordata; class Lepidosauria; order Squamata; family Elapidae; genus Bungarus; species Bungarus multicinctus. Next base: position 9,293,667 of record CM042834.1, on the reverse strand, counting down.
GCCACCTTCCGACCAGCAAAGTCAATGGAGAACCAGGTTCACTTAACAACTGCAATTATTCACTTAACAACGGTGGCAAGAAAAGTCATGAAATGGGGCAAAACTCGTTTAACAAATGTCTCACTTAAGAACAGAAATTTTGGGCTTGTGGTCATAAGCTGAGTATAATGTGGCACCAGAGTTGCAATGGGCCAGATGATAACTCAAAGGAATGGGAGGTGATGATGTCAACGCTCCTGCTGGAATGAGAGAGAAGGGAGGAAATCCCCGGGGGAATCTTGGCGGGAGAGCCGTTAAACTCTCAGGGAAAGAGAGTCTGTCAGAATGAGAGACAAGAGCCTGTCAGAAGGAGGAAAGGGGAGCTACAGGGTCTCTGAAAGGCCCAGGACTAAGGATGGTGCCTATTTAGGGCACCGTTGTGGGGAGAAGAACGAAGGAGCCACCTTTGTCTCTGAAGGGAACAGAATTTTAAAGGAGGTTTTGCCCTTAGGCACAGCTGCGAACTTGTTCTGTCCAATTCACACTCCGAACTGTTAAGAGGAGAGGAAAAACTTCATTCCGAAGGATGATAAAACGCTGAGATTTTTTTTTTGTTTATCCCTACGAGTCAAATGTGCGCGTGAAGGGGGACGACGTGAATGATGTCACTGCTTCTGGAATAGGGAGGGGAGGAACGCCTGCGCGGAATATTGCCGGGAAAGCCGTTAAAAGGATGCGGGGAGTCTGTCAGAGCATAACGGAGGGAGAGTGAATATTGGAGGGGGAAGCTATTAAACTATGTGCGGGGAAGAAAATCTGTCGGAGCACGACGGTGGGAAGAAGGAGGGAGGGTGAATAGTGGAGGGAAAGCTGTTAAACGATATGGGGCAGGGAGTCTGTCAGCACGGCGGAGAGGAGGGAGCGTGAACATTGGCCTCAAAGCTGTTAAAAGAAGGGGGAATCTGTTAAAGCACGACGGAGGGAGGGTGAATATTGGCGGGAAAGCCGTTAAAAGGAGGTGGGGTTCTGTCAGCATGACGGAGAGTGAATATTGACAGGAAAGCCGTTAAAAGGCGGGTTTCTGTCAGCACGACGGCGGGAGAGAATATTGGCGGGAAAGCCGTTAAACGATAGCGGGATGGGGGATGTCAGCACTACGGGTGGGGAAGAAGGATGAAAATTTGAGGGAAGAAGAGCCTACAAGGTGGGAAAAAGGGGACTGAAGAGTTCCTATGCTTAAAGCAAAATTACCTTGGTCTCAGTTAACAAAAACAAAAAAACGAGACTCTGGGAAATCTGAACAACTTATTTCCTCACAGAATCTAATACCATAAAGTGGAATAAGGTTTCCTGCTTGAGTAGGAGTTTGGACTAGAAGACCTCCAAAGTCCCTTCCATTATTCTGCAATATAATATTTTTCAACACCTAGAAAAGCAGATAATTACCTATTTGGCATCTTCCAATATATTGAAAAATTATAATCAAGTACTAAATAAAGACTAATGTTCTTTCTGACTAATCACGTCAGCCTTCTCCATCCTTGGGGGAGGCAGCTCCATTGCTGTTAACATCCCCACCTGTTAACTTTATTTTAGCTTATAGTTTTTTAATATCTTAATCTTTACTGATAATGATTTTAGATATTGTTTTATTTTGTCACATGCTGCCCAGAGTAGCTTGCTTGTGAGAAAGGCAACTATATAAATTAGTTTAAAAACCTACCAAAAGAGTACAGTTGACTTGGATAGTAAAAAATACTGGAACTATATGAATGAATACTTTTTAAAATTATAAACAGACTGAAGTAACTCAAGCTTTCCTATCATATTTTCTAAATATGACTTAGTATATTTTTATTTGGTTTAATGCATGCCCCAACCTGCAGAATATAAAGTTGTCCTGCTGATTTCAGTGTTCATACACATATTTTCTCCTGTCAAAATGTCCCTACTATCAACAATTTAAATCCAGAAATGGGAGACAGGAACATATTTGGTTCCCCTAGGAAATGCTTTCTGCCCCAACTTTGCCCTCTCCCTGCATGTGGTTTTGGAGGAATGGTGACTCAGATACTTTAGAAAAAGTGCAAAGAAGAGCAACTAAGATGATTAAAAGCCTGAAGACTAAAACATATAAAGAACGGTTGCAGGAATTGGGTATGGACAGTCTAGAGAAAAAAGGACCATGGGTGATAGGATAGCAGTATTCCAGTATTTGAGAGGCTGCCACAAAGAGGAGGGAGCCAATTTATTTTCCAAAGCAGCAAAGGGCAAGACAAGGAACAATGGATGGAAACTAATCAAGCAGAGAAAAAACCTGGAATTAAGGAGAAACTTCCTAACAGGATTATTAACCAGTGGAACAGCTTGCCTTCAGAAGTTGTGGATACTCCATCAGTGGAATTCTTTAAGAAGAGACTGGACAGTCACTTGTCTGAAATGGTATAGGGCTGAACTAGAAGACCTCCAAGGTCCCTTCCAGCTCTATTCTGATTGATACTCAGATTCCCTTGGAGGTGGCAAACCATGATTGAGGTTCAATTGTAACCATCATATAATGTAATTGCATACATTGTTTGCCTTTCTGATGAACAAATCAGGAAAATGTGCTGTTCCTAGTCTGCTAGAGAAAAAGAGGGGTTAATTATAAGAAATATCAGTTCTGCAATCATACACAGAAAAGAGGAAACAAAACAAGAATGCATGAAAGTGTTATTAAGCAAATATGTTTTCCAGAGAAAGAAGAAGGGAAAAAAGGAAATGAAAGAATCCTTCTCACAAACAGTTAAGTTACGTCTTCCAAAAGACTAAGTAGTGTCAAATCTGATGAATATTTGAACTGGAGACTTCGAGGAAATCCCAGGACTATAGGCAAGCATGCAAAGTTGGAAATGCATCCCAGAAAAAGGCAAGAACAAAACCCAGTACATGTCCAGATGGTCAACTTCATGGAAAATTTATCTTATACTGTATTTGACAGTGTTCATCAGTTGCCCACCATAAAATGGTAGGAAATGGTACTTTTAGCGTTCTGAAAACAATCAGAAAGGAGAGGCTGCAAAATGGGCTCTCCAAATAGGTTTCTAACTCCAATTAAACTTTCATCCTTTCCTCTGATGTACATACATACCAATCACTAATTAAAATTGGAATCAGCATAGAGCTGGAAGAGATCTTGGAGGTCTTCTAGTCCAGCCCCCTGCTCAAGCAGGAGACCCTATATACCACAAGGGTATCCAACTGGCAGCCTGTGGGCTGGATGCATAACACCACAGGCCATGCAGGCAAAAAAAACATCTCGATATGTCACATGACCTCAATGTGGCATGGTGAATTTGACACCCATGCTATACCATTTCAGACAAGTGGCTGTCCAAATTTCTTCTTAAAAATCTCCAGTGATGGAGCAACCACAACTATATTCCCTTTCAAATTAAGTACAGGAAGACTTCAATTTACAACCACGGTTGGGACTGGAATTTCTGTCAGTGATCATAAGGCATGACATCACATAATAGCATTGCTTAGCAATGGTGATCCTAGGCAGTTCTTTTTGAAGCGCAACTCTGATCCAAGCCATTTCTGGCTTCCTCCCAGCCTAGAGCCTCAACTCCCCCCAACTGGCTATTTCTCCCCCCCATCTCTGCCCTTTTGGCCATCCTGCACTCTACCTTGCAGGAAGTAAGTAGCCCCAGAACTGCAGGTTTCTTAGTCTGCTGCGGCACTGGCTGCATTGGTCAGCAATGGGAGCAAGAAGACAGCAAACATCAGGGCAGCAGGAGCCGCAGAATTCAGGAAGGCCAAAAATGACATAGATGCTGGTGGAGATACACCAATGAAGGGAATTGAAAGCACCCCTGTGGTTGTGAGTGAGGACAGATTGTAAAATATCAGAATTATGATCATATTATTAGGACACTGCAATGGCTATAACTTTGGGCCTAGGTTGTAAAAAGAAAACGCAATTCAGTAGTACTCTCTATACCTTTGTCTATGGAGATTCTCAGTCATGGTTGTCCCAAAAGTACTTTTTCAACTGGACTTTCTAGTTCTTCCTTGAAGACATTTCGCTTCTCATCCAAGAAGCTTCTTCAGTTCAGAATATCTTCAAGGAAAAACAAAGTCCATTTGCCTTTTGAAAAAGCACCTTTGGGATGTCTAGACCATTCTACTCTTTCAAACTATATTTCTTCTTAATAAGTCCATATACTGTTTCCTATATTGCCTTTAGTTTTTAAAATTTAACTCTGTTTTCACCATGTATGTATATTTGATTGCTTATTGTACCCTATGACTATCATTAAGTGTTGTACGATTCTTGACTCTTGATGAATGTATTTTTTCTTCTATGTACACTGAGAGCATTTGCACCAAGACAAATTGTGCTTGTGTGTCCAATCACACTTGGCTAATAAGGAATTCTATTCTATTCTAACTCATCATCCCCACTTCCCTTGCCAAACACAAGCACTTTGGCCTTTGATACATTAATGTTCAGGTTCACACTCCTAGTTCTAGCACACAAACTATATAATATTTGCTGAAAATAATTTGGATTCTCTGCCAACAATATAGCTTCATCTGCATGTAGAAGTACACACACATTTAAGTCTCCATCTAACTCTTCTCTCATCTCCATCTAACACTTCTCTCATGCCATAGCAGGCATTCCTTATACATCTACCCATAGATATGTTAAAGAATGAAGGGGGATGTCACACATCCTTGTTTTACTTCCTGCTCAGTGTTGGACTATTTTCTAAACCTTTAATTTTTTTGTCATGTATATTTTAATTTCTTCAAATACCTTCATTAATCACTTCCAGCAACTAATTTTCAAAATCAGTTCAATTTCAACTAATACAAGCTTTCAGCAATTTTCAACTCATTCACAAACCGCGTTTAATAATTTAAGTCTATTTATTCTGTTGAAAGAAATATCCTTCTGGGTTCAGTTCCAAGTGGGGAAAAAGACACTGGAAACATGGAGGCTGCTTGGAAAGTTTAATGGTGTACAAGACCACATGGCCTGGAGCTCCAAAGTGAGAAGGAAAGATGATCACATCCTTCAAGGTGAGGAGATCAAGAAAAAAGGGAAGTCCAGATGCTGAGACACCCTTATATAACCTCTGTTGGGCCCCACATTCTTGCAGCTGTCAATACAATGTCATAGTAAATATTTATTCCCTTTATTATAATTCTCTGGTATTATATCTAACAAGAATATTTCTGGTTTTAAGAATATATGTTGTTTTATCATTTTCTCTAGCCATGTATGTATTTTTGTCCAGAATTTGTTTGCTTTTGGACATGTCCATCACATATATGATAGTAGGAGCCCGGTATCTGTTTACATTTCCAACATTTAGTGGACATGTTTTTAAACATCTTTGCTAATCTTGCCAGTGGCAAATGCCACCTATAGAACATTTTGTACAGATTTTCCTTGTATGTAGTTGCCATTGTCAATTTATAGTTTCTATCGCAAAGTTTATGCCGTTTATCAAACTCTGTAGTACCGGTATGTCCAAACTGTCATTGCTTCTTTCACTTGTTCATCTTCCATTTTGATGCTTAGTAGATAGCCACATATTGTGTTTATTAATTTTTCATCTGTCCCTAGAAGTATCCAATCTAGTCTTGTTGTTGGTTCTTTATAAAAACCGTATGTCTTTATATCTTTCTCATATCTTGATTATATTTGCAGGTGTGGCGACCATGCTAAGTCCAGATCTGAGTTCCACTACTTCATTTAAAATGTCTTTATATGTTACAAATTTTTCCAAGTTGATAACAATTGGATGTATAAGTGCTTCCACCATAGAAAGCCAGACTGATATTTTCATATAATTTTTTGCTTTGACTTTTTCCCATACTGAAGGTAGAGCATTTCTTACATAGTGTCTTCGAAAATATCTGTGTATTTTATTCTTTTCATACCACAAAAAAGCATGCCATCCCAATTGAAGATCATGTCCCTCCAACAATAATAGTTTATCCACTCTTTTACCTAGGTAAGTACAGAAGCCTGGTAATAAAGCTGTCAATCCAGCAACCCAAACCCCCATTTTCTTTAGATTCTTGTAGCATTTTCAGGTTTATTCTTGCTCTTTTCCCTTGCCATATTTATTTATTTATTTGTAATATTTATATACCGCCCTTCTCCAAATGATTATTGCAAAATCATTTTATTTAGCTCCTCAAAATATTTTTGAAACTGTCAGTTTTTTAATGAGATGTTGCTCTGAGGTCTATAAAAAGCTTTGGGGACAGCGAATTGCACTTTTCTGCAATTGTAGAACTTCCAGAGAGTTTATTTGTTTATTTTAAATCATTTCTATATCTACCCATCTTTCAATCAACTATTCCTTATTTAATTCCATTTCTGATGCTCCTCCATTGATCATCTTCATGCCTTTTCTTCACTTTCTGCTGCTCTGGAATGACAGGATGCCTTCTTGCAAATAACCATCTCCCATACGGCTGATATTAATATTCTTTAATATTAATAAGTTAATACTGAGAGCCAATTTGGTCTAGTGGTTCAACTTAGAGGCTAGAAACAATGAGACCGTGAGTTCCATTCCCACCTTTGGCATGAAAACTGATTGTGTGACTTTAGGATGCCAATCTTTCTCAGCCCAAACCAATTCACAGGATGGTTGTTCTAAGGAAAGAAAGAGGAGGAAGGTGTAGTAGTCAAGTTTGCTGCCTAGTTATTTATTAACTATTGGCTGGATCTGAAGGCAACAACAAGCATTTCTCTGGAAAAGCGTAACTTAGTACACATAATTTACCATTTCTCTTCAGTGAGTCATTTTTACTGGAAAAATTGGAACAAAGGCCAAGCAATTCCTGCTCCATAAAACCAACTCTGAACTCTAGCTTGTTAAGTGAAACATTTGTTAAATGCATTTTGCTCTATTGTATGACTGTTTGTGCTACGGTTGTTCAGAGAATCACTGCAATTGTTAAGTGAATCTGGCTTCCCCGTTGATTTTATTTGTTTATTTATTGATTTATTGAATTTATATTGCCGCCTATTTGCTCATCAGAAGGTCGTGAAAAAGTTATTACATTATCCAGAGATGTTGCAACTGTTGTAAATGTGAACCAGTTGCCAAGCAGCTAAATTTTGATCACATGATCATGGCGGAATGCTGCAAAGGTCATAAGTGTGAAAAACGGTCATAAGTCACTTTTTTCAGTGCCATTATAACTTTGAACGGTCACTAAATGAACTATTGTAAGTCGAGGATTACCTGTATTTTATATTAGCACAAGTTCCATTGTTTAATGCCGTGCTGGGAGCAGAGAAAAAGGACAGGATATCATTTGATGTGAGTCTGTCAAGATGTGGGGAGGAAGAACTCATTTCCAAAGCTCTGTGAATCTTTTTCCTTCCATCTTACAATGAACTTGTTTTCTGTCTTTTAAGCAGAAGCTGAGCTTTATCCTCCCAAGAGAGAAGTGCTTTTCCATCCTAGCATAATCAGAAACTTGGGCAGTTGGCAGGATGGGGTGGGACAGTAATAGGGAAACCATCCAAAATCTCATAATGCCACTAAAAGCCCATTTAGTCAAGTGCTTAAGGCACCAGGCTAGAAAGTGGGAGACCATGAGTTCAGCTCCTGCCTTAACTGAATGATTTTGAGCCAGTCATTCTCTCTTAATCAACTTAACCTCACAGGGTTGGTGTTATGGGGAAAATAGGAGGAAGAAAGTGTGTTGGATAAGTTTGCTACCTTGAGTTATTTCTAAATAGAATAGGAGTGGGATATTAATAAATAAAGAAACAAATTCAACTCTTAGTGATGTATCTGAATTCTGTAATCTCCACTGAGCTGGAGTTTGTTTAAGGCAGGAAAATTAAATAGAAAAGGTAAAAATGCCATTTGACTACATTTTGATTTGGCAAGAAAGAAACAATGCAGTCATGGCAGATTTCAAGTCAATTTGAAAGAAACAGCTATATCTTATTTATGAATGCTTCATTGAATTGGGCAAGCAGAGAGAAAAAAGTCTTCCTTGCTATATCTTTCAAGTGATTTTAGACTTCTGGCCAAAATTCAACTTTATTTAAAATATTAAAGTGTTTTTTATCTTTTAACTTTTTAAGACTAAATGCAACAAACATGAAGCTTTTTTACAGGGGACTGGCTTTATCTTTCCTGCTGCTGTTTCAATCCTAAATTATTGGCATTAAACTGTAACCAAGTTCATATCATTGGAATATCATTTTCTGGTTGCACAAAATGAGAGGAATTAATCCAAAATTGCCAGTTGTATTGAAAAAAAACCCTAGATAGTTGAACTCTCGTGGTCTCTTGAGTTGGATGATAAGGTTGAGGTTGGCAAGATGATTAATGAGCTGAGATGGCGCTGTGGTTAGAATGCAGTACTGCAGGCTACTTCTGCTTACTGCTGCTTGCCTGCAATTTGGCAGTTCAAATCTCACCAGGCTCAAGATAAGATTGAGGTTGACCAGAAGATGATTAATGAGACTCCTTGACTCACATCTCTATTTTTGACAGAAAGATCAGTTGGGCTTTCTTGTTTAAGGAGATGGTACTTTTATCAGTGGTGAGGAGCAAATTTAGTGATTCTGTCCCATTTTACAAACTCTCTTGATTCAGTTGTTAAGTAAATCACTGATAAGTTAATAAACTGGTTGTTAAATGAAACTGGCTTCCTCATTGACTGCTTATCAGAAGGTCGCAAAAGATGATCACATGATCTTGGGATTCAGCAATAGTCATAAACATGAACCAGTTGGCAAGCATCTGGGTTTTGAACAGCAAGCCTGTCAGGGTTCCGATGGATGCCCTAATTAAGTCATGAGTCTCAAGCCAAGTTTTTTTTTAAAAAATCCAATTATTTATTAGAAGCAACATGTCGGCACGTACCCAGATGAAGTCAGCTCTGTCTCATGTAATTTGTGTCCCATCTATCACCCTGTTTCCCTGTCCTCCCAGGATGTATCATAAATCACATTCTCCAACAGAGCATTTTTGAGGCTGTAGAAATCATGCCTCTCCAGTTGGTTCAAGTAGCCTGGGATACAACCTTGAAAAAGGTATGCGTGGAACATGCTGCTCCTTCAGTTTCCCTCCTTCTGCCTATGGCAACTCGAGAGCAGGCCAAAAATGTTTTACGAATTGACAAAGGCATTTGATAAAGTAGACCACAACCTACTACTTGATAAGATGGAAAAATGTGGGTTAGACTGCATCATCACCAGGTGGATTTGTAACTGGTTGACGAAACACACTCAACATGTAGTTCTCAATGGAACTGCATCTACATGTAGTGAAGTATGCAGTGGGGTATGTACTGGGCCTAAAACAATGCAAGGCTCTGTTTTAGGCCCAGTACTCTTCAACATCTTCATCAGTGATTTGGATGAGGGGATAGATGGGGAACTCATCAAATTTGCAGATGATATGAAACTAGCAGGTGTTGAAAGAAATATCCTTCTGGGTTCAGTTCCAAGTGGGGAAAAAGACACTGGAAACATGGAGGCTGCTTGGAAAGTTTAATGGTGTACAAGGCCACATGGCCTGGAGTTCCAGATTGAGAAGGAAAGATGATCACATGCTTCAAGGTGAGAAGAGAAAGGAAGAAGGGCTGACCAAGATGCTGAGAGACCCTTATGCAACCTCTGTTGGGCCCCACCTTAGTGTTTCCTGTTCCTGTGCAAGAAATGAATCCTATTGGCTGTCAGACTCCCAGGGGCAACTCTGTAGGCTGTCCTGAGTTCCAGGCTTGGTCTAGCCTTGCTGGGTGATTATGCCCTTAAAAGGGCTTTTGGCAATTTCTGTAGCTTTTACCTGGAGTTCCTTCTTATGTAAAATATTCTGGCCCAGGCTTTAATGGCCCACCCATTAACAAAGGTGGGAGTGAGTTTCTCCTTTTGGGGTGAGTTTCTGCTTCTTGAGTGACTACTCTTTTTAGGAGAAATATTCTGCCTTTTTAATATTTCCTAGGCTATTTCAATTTTTCTAGGAGAGGGGTGGATGCTAACTTCCTACAATTCCGAAGTTGCTTTTCCAAAAAGCAACTGGACTTTCTTGGTTTTTTCGAACCGAAAGAAGCTTTTTGGATCAGAAGCAACGTGTTTTCAAGGAAAAAAACCAAGGAAGTCTAGTTGCCTTTTGGAAAAGCACCTTTGGGACAACCATGAGCTGGATAATTGAGAATCTGGATAAAGGTGGATAATGTAGCAGAAAATTTTTTGGGGGGAGAATTGCCTTCTTGGTGGGCTTGGGGATAGACAGTGTGATGCTGCTTATCCCTCCCTTGAGAACTTGATCAGGTAGGTCTGCCCTTAGGATACCTCAGTACATAGAGGATTCGGGGGGGGGGGTAGGAATCAAAAATAAAATAATGCTTATTAAGGCTGATACTTGTATCATCATCACTTTTTATTAATTGATTCTTCATAACACAAGCAGTAAAATAGAAGGATAGGAGCAGGACAAAGAGTGGGTGGTGTGACAGAAGATAAAACAAATGAAATCATGTTCTGGGCAGTATTACCTTCAGGTATCTAACTGATGGCTTAGTGGCAAAGCAGAGAAAGGCCCCGTTTCCTTCAGAGCCAATTGTCCTGGAAATGGTGATGAGTTTGGAAGCTGAAATTACTATCAGGGTTCCAAGCCTTTGTTTATCTGGTTTAATTCCAGATCCTCCCCTGTCTTTCTTTCTATCTATCTATCTATCTATCTATCTATCTATCTATCTATCTATCTATTTATTTATTTATTTATTTATTTATTTGTAGGATTTCTATACCGCCCTTCTCCCTAGGGACTCAGGGCGGTGTACAGCCAAATCCAAACCCCAAAAAACAATACAAAAATTAAAAAGCAATTAAATAATGGCTGATTACATTAATTAAACCCACCCCCCAACTTTAAAACCCAATTTAAAATCAATAATTCGGAGACAATTTAAAACTAACAACAGCCCAGGCCAGCCTGCTCAAAGAGCCAGGTCTTCAATGTGCGCCTGAAGGCCCTCAGGTCCGTGCTGGTACGAAGTTCAGGTGGCAGAGTATTCCAGAGGGCAGGGGCCCCCACAGAGAAGGCCCTACTCCTCGGGGCCGCCAGACGACACATAGCGGCCGACGGCACCCAGAGAAGGCCCTCCCTGTGAGAACGCACCGGCCTGCTGGAGATCACCGGTAGAATGCGATCCTGCAGATAACCTGGCCCAATGCCATGGATCGCCTTAAAGGTCAAAACTAGAACCTTAAAGCGAACCCGGAGAGCCACTGGCAGCCAATGCAGCACACGCAGGAGAGGCGTCACATGGGTGCTACGTGACGCCCCCATGATCACCCGCGCGGCCGCATTCTGCACCAGTTGGAGTCTCTGAGTGCTCCCCACAGGGAGCCCCATGTAGAGAGCATTACAATAGTACAGGCGAGAGGTGACAAGGGCCTGAGTGACCGTGCGCAGGGCGCCCCGATCCAGAAAGGGCCGCAACCGGTAGATCCGACGGATCTGATAAAACGCCCCCCTGGAGACGGCCGCAATATGATGTTCAAGCGACAGCCATACATCCAGGAGGACGCCCAGATCACGAGCCCTCTCTGTGGGGGGCAAAATTTCCCCCCCAATAGCCAGCGAAGGTATCAGCTGGCCATATCAGGGCGCCGGGAACCACAGCCACTCGGTCTTGGATGAGTTGAGCCGGAGCCTGTTCCCGCCCATCCAATCCCGCACGGCCTTCAGGCACCGGGACATAGCCTCCACAGCATCGTTGGGGTGGTCCGGGGTGGAGATGTACAGTTGGGTGTCATCTGCGTACAGATGACACCGCACCCCAAGACCACGGATGATCTCACCCAGCGGCTTCACATAAATGTTGAACAAGAGAGGGGAGAGGACCGACCCCTGAGGCACCCCACAAACCAGGGGCCTAGAGGTGGACCTCTCCCCTCCTGCCAACACAAATTGCGAACGGTCGGAGAGGAAGGAGGAGAACCATCGAAGGACAGTTCCCCCAATCCCCAACCCCTCCAACCGTCGCAATAGGATACTATGGTCGATAGTATCAAAAGCCGCCGAGAGATCTAATAGGACCAGGACAGAGGAGAACCCTCTGTCACGGGCCCTCCAGAGATCATCAACCAACGCGACCAATGCTGTTTCAGTGCTATGCCCAGGCCTGAAACCCGATTGGAATGGATCGAGGTAAGTCGTTTCCTCCAGGTACTGAGGGAGCTGACGTGCCACCACGCTCTCAACAACCTTCGTCACAAAGGGAAGGTTGGAGACTGGACGATAGTTGTTTAAAACAGCTGGGTCCAGGGAAGGCTTCTTGAGGAGGGGCCGCACCACCGCCATCTTCAAGGCGGTAGGAAGCGACCCCTCTCTCAAAGAAGCGTTGATAATCCTCTGGAGCCAGCCTCGTGTCGTCTCCCTGGCGGCCGAAACCAGCCAGGAAGGGCACGGGTCCAATAAAAAGGTGGTGGCATTCAGACCCCCCAGCAGCCTGTCCACGCCCTCAGCGGTCACAGGGTCGAACTCCCCCCAGATAACATTCACAAGACCTGCCCTGGACACCTCCCCCGGGACCATCCAATTGGAGTTGAGCCCCTCCCGAATCTGAGCAATTTTGTCGTGCAGAAATCGGGAAAACTCCTCTGCCCTACCCTGCAAGAGGTCATCCCGCGCTCTCGGTTCAAGTAGAGAGCGGGTCACTCTAAACAGGGCGGCAGGCCGATTTTCTGCCAACGCAATAAGGGCGGAGAAATACGAAGATTTCGCCGCCCCCATCGCCACAAGGTAAGTCTTAATATGAGATCTCACCTGTGTTCGGTCAGACTCAGAACGGCTCGCCCTCCAAGGGCTCTCTAGACGTCTTTTCTGGCACTTCATCTCCCGTAGCTCCTCCGTATACCACGGAGCCAAGTGGGATCTGTGCCGGGTCAGAGGTCGCAGAGGCGCAACTCGATCTAGAGCCCCGGCGGCCAACCCATCCCAGGTGGCCACCAGGTCTCCAGGCGAGCTATGAGCCAGAGACTCAGGAAATGGCCCAAGCTCCCTCTGGAACCGCTCCAGGTCCATCAGGTGCCTGGGGCGGAACAATCTATGTGGTTCTGCCTCCCTGCGGTGGGGGGTGGCGGAACAGAAGTCCAGTTCTAAAAGGAAGGTGGTGAATGCCATTCATTCCTTGTCCTGGCAAAATGGTAGCACCAAGCAGGAAGGCATCTGTAGTGCCTGAAGGCTCAGACCAGGGAGCTTATGGGGACTGGAGGTTCAATTTCCCATCTTCAAAATTCACCAGGTAACCCTGTTTTCAACCTTTTTACCTCACAGGGTGGTTGTGGGAGTAAAGTGGGAGTTGGGAAGAACCACGATCAGCCCCTCGGAGGGATGGCTAGAATGCTAATAGAATAATAACTTGATTATCACTTTGAATGTACACTAATCGGCATACATTAAAGTGAAATTTCATTGCATATGGCTCGCAAAGGGTCACCACCTCCAATGTACACTACATAATATAACAGAATGAATTAATGAATAAATAAATAAATGGTGCAACCTAGCAACATACGGGTAAAAATTGTGTACATATTTTTCTGTTTGTGCTGAGTACCACCATCGTGGTTAAGTCGTAAAACCTTCGCCTGTTTCAAGTTGCGAAAGCTGTGGTTTTCCCAGGAAGCATTTCAGAGATTTAGCGCTTGTGGGGAGGGCAATTTTCTTGTAATGTGGAAACTCCTGTGGCTTTGATTCTTGCTTCAGGGGGATAGGCACTGTGATTGAATGAGCACTCCTCACTTAAGTTGCTCACTCCAAGAGCTCTGTGGGTCTTTCAATAGCCCTGGGGGTGGGTGGTGGGTGGAAAGAATTTCATTGGCACCACGAATGTGTCCCTCTTCAACCAGAAAACTAGCATGGATAGAAAAGGAGCCACACTGTCCCTTCTTGCAGGCTTATATATGAATGTCAAGGTACAGGAGCAACGATAGTCTTCTATAAAAAACATGTGTCAATCTTTGATATGTTTCAAGTCTCTTGAGTTTTTCCCTTGTTTATGTGCAGGTGTTCAGATACCCACAGTGTTGTTTGTTGCTCTTCTAAAAATATACTTTTGCCTTTCTCTTCTTTTCTGTGTTGTAACTAAAGTCCTTCCTTACTTCTTTTGTGTGGGGTTTTTCCACCTGTCATTTTCTGCCTTCATAAATGCATCAAAATTGTTTTGGAAGAAAACCTTCTTCAGAGCTCAGTTGCAACTGTCCTGATAGGTAGGCTGGCATTGTTACCTCTCATCTTTTATGCACAGATGCTGCGAGGCTAATAGACAGTGACTCAGGCTTGCTGGAATAAATAATTATAATAATGTATTACATTTACTAAGAAAGGAGAATATTTATAGCTCAGGGTTGAAATGAGGGGTCCTTGGTGTTCTCTGAGCTTGCTTGTTTTCTTGCAGGCATTTCATTATCAAATCTGGGTAACATCATCATTGCTTCACCTAGCACTGATGATGTTATCTTGCTTGGTTATTGAAATGTCTGCAAGAAAACAAGCACTCTCAGAGAGCACCAAGGACCAGGGGTGGGATTCTACCGGTTCGGACCAGTTTAGGTGAACCAGATGTTAAATTTGCATCTGATTCACCAAACCTGTATTTGAACCAACTGGCTGGTCCCACCCGCCCTTCCCCTTCCCTCCCCTCCCAGGAGTCTCCACGTGGCTCATTTTTGATGCAGGTTAGTGCAGGGTCTGCTCTGGGAGGGGGAAAAATGGGCCTTCTAGAAGTTTGGAAGCTTGCCTGTTTCTGGCTTCTGGAGGGCCTCCAGAGTCTGGGGGAGATCATTTTCGCCTTCCCAGAGGCCTGAGGGAATCCTCTGGATCCCTGGGAAGGCAAAAAACAGCCCTCCCAGAAATTCTGGTAGGCCATGCCCACCCAGCAATCGGGCAGCGAACCAGTTGCTGGGATTTTTGAATCCCACCCCTGCCAAGGACCCCTCACATATTACATTTATATGCTCCCTGACTCCCAGTGGCTCTGTGATTTAAATGTTCGCACATTTAAAAACAGAATAGAATAAGGGACCTTGGAGATCTTCTAGTCCAACCTCGGGCTCAGGCAATGGTTGCCTGATCTCTTCTTAAAAACTTCCAGTGTTGGAGCAGCCACAACTTCTGCAGGCAAGTTGTTCCACTGGTTCATTGTTCTCACGGTCAGGAAATTTCTCCTTAGGTTGCTTTTCTACTTGATTAATTTCCATCCATTGCTTCTTGTCCTGCCCTCAGATGCTTTGGAGAATAGGTTGACTCTTCTTTTGGCAACCCCAAGATATCAGAAGACTCCTATCATGTCACTCCTAGTCCTTTTCATTAAACTAGACATACACAATTCCAGCAACTGTTCTTTGTATGTTTTAGCTTCCAGTCCCCCAATCATCTGTTGAAGGGTTAAAAGAAAACCAGCACAAGGCAAAAGAAGAGCGATGACAAAGAAAATATAGAGGGGAAAAGAAAGGAAGAAGCGGGCAACGTTCATCCTCTTCAGAGATCTGGATGAAGAGCCAGGTCTTTAAGGTCCTTTGAAACACCAACAGGATGGGAACCGTTTGAGTCTTAGATGGCTGTGTGAGAAATCTAAATACCAAAGCTGTGTGGCAGAGATTCGAACCGGGATCTTTCAGCTGTCCCCGACGGGGAATCCTGCATATAGTTGGAAGAAAAATCCTAATGTCCTTTGTTCCTTTCAAAGAGATATACACTGATATGATGCGCCATCTGTGCCTGGTAAAAGTGGGCTTCAACCCCGCTTTCTCGGCGACAAGTAGCCGATTGAAAGAGAAAAAAAGAACTCTCCCGTCCTGGAGAAACACGCCCTGCAATCGATGACTCAGACCAACATTTTGTCTACTTGTCAAACCATTCCTTCTTCCTCGCCCAATCTGCGTCGCATTTGTAGCGGGCTCTTCTTCCGCGAATTTCCCCGGCTCTCCAGTCGGGAAGTTCGGAGCAAAGAAAGCTGCTTCGCGCAGAGGAGCGCAATGGAGCAGCTTGTGTGGCGTCTCTGGCTGATGGGAGCAGCTACTTTCCTGCTGGGAAGCGTTTCTGGTGAGTAGCTGCTAAGGCACGGAGTCCCGTCTAAAGGCTCCCGTGCAACGCGTGCCAGCCAGGGATCCCTTCTGCCCCCTACAACGCTTGAACTGATTTTGGAAGCGTTCCTTGGTAGGGCCCTCTTTTTTCTTCTGTAATCCCGATGGTGCAAAAGCCACGAGTCTCCTTGAGAAGCAAAAGGAAATCTATTCTTTCCTATAAACATCACAGCCCCGCGAGGGTTCTTATTGTGTAATCCCACTGACTTGTTTTTCAAATATTAGAATCAGAATCGGAATAGAACTGGAAGGGACCTTAGAGGCGTTCTAGTGCTTAAGCAGGAGACTACATTTCAGACGAGTGACTGTCCAGTCTCTTCTTCAAAACCTCCAGTGATGAAGCACCCACAATGTGTTAATGCAAGCTGTTCCAGTGGCTAATTGTCCTCACTGTTAGGAAATGTCTCCTCAATTCCAGGTTGCTCCTCTCCTTGATTAGTTTCCTGCCTTTTAGTGTTTTGGGAAATAAATTGACCCCCTCTATGGTAGCCTCTCAAATACCGGAATACTGGTATTATGTCCCCTAGTCTTCTTTACTTTAGACTAGCCAAACCCTAAATCCTAACTACCCATACAAATTAAGGAGGAAAAAATGGTAAATAAATGTTCCAGAATTTTCTAACTTGCTCAATTCCTCCAGCAAGTGTAATCCTGCCTCACTCACTGTGTAAGCAGGGAATTGTACCCGCTTGGAAACTCTTTTCCTCTTTCCCCTTCTCCTTCCAAAGCAATTAGACAGGAGTGGGCAACTTTTCAGTGTCAAGGATGCACTTAATAGAAACAAGATGGGTGATAAAGTTTACAAAGTGAGTGAAATAGTATTTACACATGCTGGAGTAAATTGAGGAATTTAGGAAATTATGGAACATTTATTTACCTTTTCCTCCCTTTAATATGTATGCCTATTTAGGATTTACAAGATAGTTTTAGTTCATGTCACACCTCATAGTTTTGGAAACGAAATTGACAGTCTTTTTTAAAAATTTTATTTATACCTTTTTTTTCTTTAACCAACATAAGTGCTTAATAAACAGTGTATTGTCTGAGTCAATTTGCTTATACAAAGTAATAATAATGATTGTAATGGTAATCATGGTAATCATAGTAATAATAATATATTGTTTACTTATATATACCGTAGTACTGATCTTTCATTATTTACTTATACATGGTAATAATCTTTTATCTTCTAATTTCTGCTTCTATTGTCTAACCACTGATAAATCCCATGTTAGAAAATATTCTGTTTCTTCCTTGTCCTTTATTTTTAATGTCAATCTATCCATTTTTCCACAATTTAATATATTTTTGATTATATTCTCATCTGTAGAAGTATCCCTGTCCTTCCTTTATTGTGCAAATACAATTCTTGCAGCTGTCAATATGATATCATAGTAAATATGTATTCCTTTTATTATAATTCTCTGGTATTATATCTAACAAGAATATTTCTGGCTTTAAGAATATATGTTGTTTTATCATTTTCTCTAGCCATGTATGTATTTTTGTCCAGAATTTGTTTGCTTTTGGACATGTCCATCACATATATGATAGTAGGAGCCCGGTATCTGGTTACATTTCCAACATTTAGTGGACATGTTTTTAAACATCTTTGCTAATCTTGCCAGTGGCAAATGCCACCTATAGAACATTTTGTATAGGTTTTCCTTGTATGTAGTTGCCATTGTCAATTTATAGTTTCTATCCCAAAGTTTTTGCCATTTATCAAACTCTATAGTACCGGTATGTCCAAAGTTTTTTGCCAAAATATCATTGCTTCTTTCACTTGTTCATCTTCCATTTTATTTATTTATTTATTTATTCAAATTTGTATACCGCCCCCTCTCCCTAAGGACTCAGGGTGGTTCACAGCCAGATAAAAAACATATAAAAACATTTTGATGCTTAGTAGATAGCCACATATTGTCATTATTAATTTTTCATCTATCCCTGGAAGTATACGATCTAGTATTGTTGGTTTTTTATAAAAACCGTATGTCTTTATATCTTTCTCATATCGTGATTGTATTTGCAGGTGTGGCCACCATGCTAAGTCCACTCCTTGTTTCTGCAGTTCTTGTTTAGATCTGAGTTCCCCTACTTCATTTAAAATGTCTTTATATGTTACAAATTTTTCCAAGTTGATAACATAAGTGCTTCCACCATAGAAAACCAGACTGATATTTTCATATAATTTTTTGCTTTGACTTTTTTCCATATTGAAGGTAGACTATTTCTTACATGGTGTCTTTGAAAATATCTGTGTATTTTATTCTTTTCATACCACAAAAAAAGCATGCCGTCCCAATTGAAGATCATGTTCCTCCAACAATAATAGTTTATCCACTCTTTTACCCAGGTAAATGCAGAAGCCTGGTAATAAAGCTTCCAATCCAGCAACCCCAAACCCCCATTTTCTTTAGATTCTTGTAGCA
Source organism: Bungarus multicinctus (assembly GCA_023653725.1). Taxonomy (NCBI): domain Eukaryota; kingdom Metazoa; phylum Chordata; class Lepidosauria; order Squamata; family Elapidae; genus Bungarus; species Bungarus multicinctus. The sequence goes on along the minus strand of CM042834.1, from coordinate 9,275,115 downwards.
TTTTCAGGTTTATTCTTACTCTTTTCCCTTGCCATATATATTGCAAAATTATTTTATTTAGCTCCTCAAAATATTTTTGAAACTGACATTCTTTTAATGAGATGTTGCTCTGAGGCTATAAAAAGCTTTGGGGACAGTGAGTTGCACTTTTCTGCAATTGTAGAACTTCCAGAGAGTTTATTTGTTTATTTTAAAACCTTTCTATATCTGTCCATCTTTCAATCAACTATTCCTTATTTAATTCAATTTCTGATGCTCCTCCATTGACCATTTTCATGCCTTTCCCTCACTTTCTGCTGTTCTGGAATGACAGGGTGCCTTCTTGCAAATAACCATCTCCCATACGGCTGACATTAACATTCTTTAATACTAATAAGTTAATTCTGAGAGCCAATTTGGTCTAGTGGTTAAAGTTACAGGCTAGAAACAATGAGACCGTGAGTTCCATTCCCACCTTTGGCATGAAAACTGATTGTGTGACTTTAGGATGCCACGCTTTCTCAGCCCAAACCAATTCACAGGGTGGTTGTTCTAAGGAAAGAAAGAGGAGGGAGGACTAGTAGTCATGTTTGTTGTCTGGAGTTATTTATAAAAAAATAAAGTGGGAATTTAAATGAATAAAATTATTTCACATGCTGCTTTTTTTTGGCTGGATCTGAAGGCAATAACAAGCATTTCTCTGGAAAAGCATAACTTAGCACACATAATTTACCATTTCTCTTCAGTGAATCATTATTACTGGGAAAGTTGGAACAAAAGTCAAGCAATTCCTGCTCCATAAAACAACTCTGAACTCTAGCTTGTTCAGATATGTGTGTGGGTTTGTTTGTTTTTTGTCAAGAAGTAGGAGACTGAAGATATTTGGAATTGTGCTTTTTTCTTTTTCAGATAGTCCTCAACTTACGACCACAATTGACCCCAACATTTTTGTGAAACATTTGTTAAGTGAAACATTTGTTAAATGCATTTTGCTCTATTGTATGACTGTTTGTGCTACGGTTGTTCAGAGAATCACTGCAATTGTTAAGTGAATCTGGTTGTTAAGTGAATCTGGCTTCCCCGTTGATTTTATTTGTTTATTTATTTATTTATTGAATTTATATTGCCACCTATTTGCTCATCAGAAGGTCGTGAAAAAGTTATTACATTATCCAGAGATGTTGCAACTGTTATAAATTTGAACCAGTTGCCAAGCAGCTGAATTTTGATCACATGATCATGGCGGAATGCTGCAACGGTCATGTGTGAAAAATGCTCATAAGTCACTTTTCTCAGTACCATTATAACTTTGAACGGTCACTAAACGAACTCTTTTAACTTTTAAATATTGTATATGTATTTTTATATGTGTATTTTATCTTGGCTGTTCACCGCCCCGAGTCCCACCGGGAGAGGGGGGCGGTATATAAATTTAAATAAATAAAAAAAATATTGTAAGTCGAGGATTACCTGTATTTTATATTAGCAAAAGTTCTATTGTTTAATGCCGTGCTGGGAAGCAGAGAAGAAGGACAGGATGACATTTGATATGAGTCTGCCAAGATGCGGGGAGGAAGAACTTATTTCCTAGGCCCTGTGAATTTTTTTCCTTCCACTTTACAATGAACTTGTTTTCTGTCTTTTAAGCAGAAGCTGAGCTTTATCCTCCCAAGAGAGAAGTGCTTTTCCATCCTGGCACAATCAGAATCTTGGATGGTTGGCAGGATAGGGTGGAAAACAGAAGTAGAGAAACCATCCGAAATCTCATAATGCCACTAAAAGCCCATTTAGTCAAGTGCTTAAGGCACCTGGCTGGAAAGTGGGAGATCATGAGTTCAGCTCCTGCCTTAGCTGAGTGATTTTGAGCCAGTCACTCTCTCTCAGTCAATTTAATCTCACAGGGTTGGTGTTATGAGTTAAATAGGAGGAAGAAAATATGTTGGGAAAGTTTGAGTTATTTCTAGAAGAATAGAAGTGGAATATTAGTAAACAAAGAAACAAAAAGCTCCTTTTGAACTAGAATAAGGGATGTTGCTACCCGTCCCTGCAGGGACAAGAAGATTAGGATTGAAACTAATCAAGGAGAAAAGCAACCGAGAACTAAGGAGAAATTTCCTGAGAGTGAGGAGCAATTAACCAGTGAAACAGCTTGCCTTCAGAAGATGTGCGTACTCTATCACTAGAGGTTTTTAAAAAGTTACTGGACAGCCATCTGTCTGAAATCATACAGGGTCTCCTGCTTGAGTAGAGGGTTAGACTAGAAAACCCCTTCCAACCCTGTCATTCTGTTAAATTAAAGGCAGACGTATGGAGGGAGTATTGTAGGATCGCACTAGTCCATCCTACAAGTACTGAGGGCTTAGGAACAGTCACTAGAGCTTCAGTTAGGGTTGCTCTTCCATTGAAGATACTTCCTTTTATTGACATAGGTGCTAGTTTTATTGGAGTTGTAAATTCTTTATTCTTGCCTTTTGCTTTGGGGCATGAAAGGAAAATGGTTTCACTCTTTTTATAAGCATAGTCTGTTGCCAAGAAGAAATTGGCTAAAGGATCCTTGAGTTTTTGCTTGAAAGGATGTGGCTAAGTGGTGAGGCCTGGCTTTATGTCCTAACCACAGATTTGAGGTGCCTATTGATATTTGACAATGACGACGACGATGATGTTGATGATATTCATTCAATCTATTCTGACTCTTGGCGATTCTGTGGGTCGGGTCTCTCCACATCTTCCAATATTGTACTACTTTTTCTCTGCTCCCTGGCTGGTGTCAACTTTGATGGTGCCCAGCAGTGGTGGGATTCAAATCGGTTCTGTGGGTGTGGCTTGGTGGGCGTGGCAGGGGAAGGATGCTGTAAAATCTCCAGTCAGAGGTGGTATTTGCTGGCTCTCCGAACTACTCAAATTTTCTGCTACCGGTTCTCCAGAACTGGTCAGAACCTGCTGAATACCAACACTGGTGCCCAGCCATGGTGTTCTCTTATGGCTTGGTTTCCTTTTACTGCTAACTCTTGCAAACACAATTGCTTTCTCCAATGAATTTAGCTGCTTGACATGGCCAAAGTAAGTGAGACATTGTTTTGTGAGTTTGCCTTCTAGTGATATGTCCGGTGTTGTGAGTTTAGTTTGGCCTTTGTGTTGCTTTGAGCAGAAGCTGTTATAGAATTTGCTACAATAAACATGAAAAGAAAATCACAAGGTTCAGTTCTGGACTTGTATATCTGCTCCTTAACTCATGACCAAAATTGAACCCAAAATTTCTGTTGCTAAGCAAGGAAATTCTTAAGTGAGTTTTACCTCATTTTACTACCATTTTTGATACAATAGTTAAACAAATCACTGAAATTGTTAAATGAATCACATGGTTGTTTTATGAATCTGGCTTTCCCCATAGGTTGTTTGATGGGGAGCCAGCTGGTAAGGTTATAAATGTTGATCACATGACCCTGGGACAGTAGAATAGTATAAATGCACGTCAGTTGCCAATTGCCCAAATTTTGATCACATGATTATGGAGGACACTCCGATGGTCATAGATGTGAACCTTTTTTCAGTTCCATTGTAACTTTGAATGGTCACTAAACATTAACTTGGTGGGCTGCAGAGAAATCTCACCCCCAGAGCACCCCCCCCAAAGCAATTAATCCAGGCTGCGCAGAAACACAAGGCTGCTCAGCCCACATGGCCCACGGGAACCCTCCCTGCCCACTCACTCCTTACCTGGCAAACTGGTCTGCTAAGTTGCTATTTTTCCATTTTCTGACCATCATCTGTTCTGCTGTGCCAGGAGATTTAGATTAGCTAGGAAGCAGGAAATCGTTGGATTTCTTGCTTTCTAGCTAAGCACAGCCAAACCTCTCTTAGGACTGAAGGTTTGCTTGCAAGCAAATTCAGTGCAGACTCACGGCAAGCAAATTTGAGAGACTGAGCTAGCCGATGGTAGATAGATAGATCACTGATTGATTTTGTGAGCAACTCAATCTGCCTGCTTTGCCTGATTTTGGATAAAAGTTGCTTTTTTAATAAAAAATTCAATATTTACATACATGGTGTGTTGTGAGTTAATTTTGTGAGTTTGCTTGCTGGCAAATTATATGAGTTTGCTTGCAAGCAAATTTTATGTGACAGACTGAGCTAGCCAATGGCAGATAGATAGATTTCTGAATGAATCTGTGATTCTGTGAGCAACTCAATCTGCCTGCCTGCTTTGCCTGATTTTGGTTAAAAGTTGCTCTTTTTTATAAAATATTTATATAAATATTTATAATATTTACATACAAGCCATGCCCAGCCAGTCACATGACCATCAAGCCACACCCACAAATTGGGCCATGCCCACAGAACCAGTTACTGGTCCCTGGGATCTAAGATTATGAGTTTGGTGGTCCCTGAGGTCCAAAAGATTGGTGACCCCTGCACTATACAGTAGAATTCAATAGAGTTACTGCCCTGGGATAGAAGCTGTTTTTCAGCCTATTTGTCCTTGTTTTTATTATCCTGTACCATCTGCCAGATGGTAATAGTTCAAAAAAAGGGTGCCCAGGATGAAATAAATCTGTTCTGTTTCTAGCACAGAGGTAGATTTATAGCTGTGCAGATGCAGACAGATAACTCAACAAAGCTTCCATAACAAAGTTCATTTATTGGTACATCAGGTATCTTCATAACTCACATTTGTGACAAAGTTCCTCTTTCAATGACCAATCTTTTGTATATCTGCCTTGTACATGAAAGATGGTTATCTTCTAACCCATCTCGTAGTGATAGAAGGAAAAGATGTTATCAGTCTATGAGTGCAGGTAAGAATGGAGGGCAACCTCCTTCAACCCCTCGAGGGTCAATTTAGTGGCCAATCAGGATTACAGATGTGGTCATGTGACATGAACTACATTTCCCAGGATACTTTTAACTACATTTTCCATGATGCATTCCCTTAAGGGGACAGCTCACAATTCCTAAGTAACTAACCCATTCCCATAGACTGGCTGGGACAGCATCGAATCTTTGAGAATGTTTTGAACTTTCTTAAGGCAGCGGGGGCTATAAAGTTCTTCCAAAGAGGGTAGAGGGCAACCAATGATCCTCTGGGCAATATCATGAAACCTCTGGAGTGCTTTCCTATCTGCCACTGTGCAATTGGCAAACCATACACGGATGCAGTAAGTTAAGATACTCTTTATGGTGCAGCAGTGGAAGGTCACCAGCAGTTTTTCATTCAGTTGTTTTCTGAGAAGCCTCAGGTAGTATAATCTCTGCTGGGCCCTTTTGACCAGTGCTGTAATGTGAGCACCCCAGGTCAGGTCCTCTTTTATGGTAACACAAATGTATCTTTAATACTCAGTTCAAGCAAAAGTCTCAAAGTCTGCAGTGCCATTCAACCTTTGTGTCCTCCCTACAAATGTTCCTACACTGGTTAGGTTGAACTGCTACCTCAATTTCTATTCTAGTTGTTACCAACTCCTGGCAAAGCTCAAGTTCTAGTCATGACTCACACCACGATATGCTGTCTACCATAACTTGTGATTCTGGCAGTCGAACGGAAATCCTCTTGTCTCCTTGTAATAGAAGTCGTTTGCTTCCACCTTTCTTCCTATGCAGGTAGTCCTTGATTTACAACCATTCATTTAGTGTCCATTCAAAGTTACAACAGTACTGAAAAAGTTGACATGATAACTTTTCACCCTTTCAACTGTTGCAGCATCCCCAGGGTCATGCGATCAAAATCCGGGCACTTTGAAACTGACATGTCTTTAGGACGGTTGCAGTGTCCTAAGAGCATGTGACACTTTTGCAACATTCTGTCCAGCCAAGTCAATGGGGAAGCCAAATTCATTTAACAACTGTGTTACTAACTTAACAACAGCAGTGATTCACTTAACAGACCCTGAGTGAGGTGAGGATGCCTCTGAGTGATATTAGTCCAAGAGTGGGCTTTCCTTAACCAGGTTGTATGGAGAATAAATTGCATGGGTGGGAAGAATTCAAAGAGCTTGGAGGGAAGGTAGAAGACACTAGGGATATATAAGTGAGCAAATACAGTTACATTTGTCTTTTGAAGTCACCTGCCTGTCAACCCTCTAATCGTGTCCTTGTTTCCTCTCTTGCAGGCACTGCTTCCTCTTCACATTCTCTGCTCCACTTCCGCCATGCTCTGCTCCTTGAGGGGCAGCCCAAATTTGTTGAGGTGACCTACTTGGACGGCCAGCCTATCCAACGTTATGACAGCAACATAGGAAGAATGAGGCCTTCCCCTCTGTGGAATAACCAACTGGCCGATAGATATTACCAGAGGACTGAATCAATTGGAATGATATTTTTAGGGCAACGTTTTCTGAGCAGATTGCAGGAATTATCAGTTCCACAAAAACACAACCAGAGCAACGGTAAGAAGACAAAACAGCAGTGTTCATTCACCTCCCTCCAATAAATGAAAAATCCAACTGAGCACCTTGAAGCTTAAACATTCATTCATTGATGATTCAGGTGAAAGGCAAACAGAGGCTTGAGATAGATGCTCAGTGGTTGATCCAGTGTGGATCTTTTATCCCTCCTTGAAAGGAAAGGAATGACCCATATTCTCTTTCACCAGATGGAGATTTTTGTTGTGTGGGTAACAGGTCTGGGTAGAAAAAATGGCTGATGCCAAATGGCCCTGGGAGAGAATATATTATCTGGTCTCCTTCCAGTCAAGATTCAGGCCTGGGCCTGGGATTGAAATAGCATTCATTACACTTTTGGATAATCTCTGGTGGACTCATGATAGGGATAATGCATCTTTCCCGGTTGTTTACTCTCTCAGCCTAGCCTGCACTACCAGGAGTGGTTAAGATTAAAATAGATTTGTGACAACCATGCATGTCTTTTATACTTTCTAAGAGAAAAGGTGACCATTGCGGAAAGGGAAGAACTCTATTGTTTATACAAACCCTAAAACAAAGTGCATATCTCTGAAGCTCGACTTCCGTTCCACGCCCCCTGACCGCAGGGAGGCGGGACCATTAAAATGGTACCGCCCCAGGCGCCTGATGGACCCTGATAGGTTCCTGACGGAGCTTGGGCCATTTCCCGAAGCTCACACACACGACTCGGTTGAGGGCTTGGTCGCCACCTGGGATAGGGTGGCTGCTGGGGCCCTTGACCGAGTCGTGCCCTTGCGGCCTCTGACCCGGTGCCGATCCCATGTGGCTCCCTGGTTCTCTGAGGAGCTAAGGGAGATGAAGCGCCGGAAAAGATGCCTAGAGAGCAGTTGGAGGGCTAGCCGCTCTGGGTCTGACCGAACACTATTACATTCTTATATTAAGACGTATTTAGTGGCGATAAGGATGGCGAGGAGGTCCTACCTCTCCACCCTTATTGCGTCCGCGGAAAACCGCCCAGCCGCTGGAGGTGGGAGCGTGGGAGGACCCCTTGCAGGGACGGGCTGAGGAGTTTTCTAGGTATCTGCAGGACAAAATCGCTCAGATCCGGAGCGAACTGGACTCCGATTGGGCAGCTCCGGGCGGGGGGGTGGGGGTGGATATCGGTGAGGTCAATTGGGTTGAGTTCGACCCTGTTACTTTGGAGGACGTGGACAGGATACTGGGGGGGCTTAATGCCACCACCTGTTTGTTGGACCCGTGTCCCTCCTGGCTGGTTTTGGCCACTCGGGAGGTGACACGAGGCTGGTTCCAGGGTATTATAAACGCTTCCTTGAGAGAGGGGCTGTTGCCTGCTACCTTGAAAGAGGCGGTGGTGCGGCCCCTCCTCAAGAAACCGTCCCTGGACCCAGCATTGTTATCTAATTATCGTCCTGTCTCCAACCTTCGCTTTGTGGCGAAGGTTGTTGAGAGTGTGGTGGCACGTCAGCTCCCGCAGTACCTGGATGAAGCGAATTATCTCGACCCCCTCCAATCGGGTTTCAGGCCCGGGCACAGCACGGAGACGGCTTTGGTCGCGTTGGTTGATGATCTCTGGAGGGCTCGGGACAGGGGTTGTTCCTCTGTCCTGGTCCTATTAGATCTCTCAGCGGCTTTTGATACTGTCGACCACAGTATCTTATTGCGGCGGTTGGAGGGGTTAGGAGTGGGGGGCACCGTGTTGTGGTGGTTCACCTCCTTCCTCTCCGACCGTTCGCAATTCGTGTTGACAGGGGGGCAGAGGTCGGCCCCGAGGCCCCTACTGTGTGGGGTGCCTCAGGGGTCGGTGCTCTCGCCCCTGCTGTTCAACATTTATGTGAAGCCGCTGGGCGAGATCATCCGTGGCTTCGGGGTGGAGTTCCATCAGTACGCTGATGATACTCAGCTGTACATCTCCACCCCGGGCCACCCCAACGAAGCCGTCGAAGTGATGTCCCGGTGCCTGGAGGCCGTGCGGAGTTGGATGGGTCGTAACAGGCTTCGTCTCAACCCGACCAAAACCGAGTGGCTGTGGTTTCCTGCGCCCAGATACAGCCAGCTGGTTCCTTCGCTGGCCGTGGGGGGAGAGGTTTTGACCCCCGTGGAAAGGGCGCGCAATCTGGGCGTCCTCCTGGATGTACGGCTGTCTTTAGAAGAGCACATTGCAGCCGTCGCCAGGGGGGCTTTTTATCAGATTCGTCTGATTCACCAGTTGCGGCCCTTTCTGGATCTGGGCGCACTTCGCACAGTCACGTCCGCCCTCGTTATCTCCCGCCTGGATTATTGCAATGCTCTCTACATGGGGCTCCCCTTGAAGAGTCTCCGGAGGTTACAGTTGGTCCAGAATGCAGCCGCGCGGGTGATTGTGGGTGCCCCTCGGAGCTCCCACGTTACACCGCTTCTCCGCAGGCTGCACTGGCTTCCTGTGGCCTACCGGATTCGATTCAAGGAGGTACTGATGGTATTTAAAGTGCTCCATGGCTCAGGACCTGGGAACTTACGGGACCGCCTACTGCCATCGTCAACCTCCCGCCGCCCAGTACGCTCCCACAGGGTTGCCCTGCTTGGGGTACCGCCGCCTGGCCGTTGTAGGCTGACGGCCCCGAGAGTTTGGGCTTTCTCTGTGGGAGCTCCCTCCCTATGGAATGATCTCCCTCCGGAGATACGGGCTATGACGGATATTCTGACCTTCCGGCGCGCAGTGAAAACCCTATTTTTTAAACAGGCTGGCCTGGCCCGATAACTGTGTTTTGGTTTTATTTCAATTTTAATTGGGGTTTTATTAGCTTTTAACTTTTAATTGAATCCTTTGGATAGACACAGCCGGATCAAATTGTTTAATCTATTTTTAATTGTATTTATTGTATATTTATTGTTATGTTTTTAGTAGGCTGTACACCGCCCCGAGTCCCTTTTTGGGAGAGGGAGCGGTATAAAAGTTTAATTAATAAATTAATAAATAAATAAATACATGTATTTGCTTCATACAGAATATTTTCTACGTTTTGCCAAGAGGATTTTTAAAAAAAAAAATTAAATTATGAGTAATCCAATTGAAATATATATTTTTATCGGGAAAAAAGCCTTGTTTCTTTGCTTTATATACTATAAAACTGGGATGTGAATTTGCATTTGCAGCTTGCAAATATTTTCACTACTGCTTTATTTGAACTTATTCAACTGAATTTAGTATTACTTGATTTGAACTACTGATATCCTCTGTCAATGAACACTTGTTAAGCCACTTTTCAAAGTTATGATGATGCTGAACAACACTTATGACCAATCCTCAAAGCTGTGGCCATCACACATACCTCAGTCACATGATCACAATGTTAAGGTCCGACTAACGAACCCAAGCAAATCAGAACTCTGAGACTAGGATCCTCCTCAAAGAACTTCTTTATTGAGTACATCATATCAGCATGGCTTAAAGGAAAACCAACTCTAAATATTTCCCGCGTTTCAGTATAATTAAAATGGGAAATAACCAGGGGTGGGATTCAAATTTTTTAACAATTGGTTCTGTAGGTGTGGCTTAGTTGGTGGACATGGCTTGATGGTCATGTGACTGGCTGGGTGTGGCCAACTCAACATCACTCGCATGGAGGCACGCATCTCCTCGCCTGGCTTCTCATGACTGTGGGGATGCTGTAATAGTCGTAAGCATGAAAAACAGTCATAAGTCACTTTTTTCAGTGCCTTTGTAACTTTGAATGGTCAATGCACACAAGCAAAGTACCAGCAAAGGAAGGGAAAAAAAACTCCAGAGAGGTTCCAGAGACAGGAAGTCTAGTCCTGCCAAGAATGGAATAAGAGTTAATGGAGAGGCAGTTTCTGTAAGCAACACCAGAATGTTTCCTTCCTGCCTTCCTTACAGGATTAGGGCAATAATTTATTCTAACAACCGGTTCTCCGAACTGCTTAGAATGTAACAACCGGTTCTAGTGAATAGGTGCGAACCTGTAGAATCCAACCTCTGGAAATAACCCCATCCACAAATGTCCCAGGTCATATTGCTCAATTAGGTCAACTGGCAGGCTCTTCAGGCATTCGTTCCCTGACCTAATCTGTTGCCAGTAGAGATGACCTTGGTTCTCACGAGAAACTCTGTTGTGTCTAGTAAGGCATTCCAACTTCCTTCCCTTTCTGTGTGGCAACTTGAGGAAATGGAAATGGCTGTTGCCAGGTTTGGTTTGGAGTTGACACACAATTTGAGCACTTGGCAACTGGCAACACATTTACAAGTGTTGCAGCATCCCGTGGTCATGTGATCACCATTTGTGACCTGCACAGGCAGTTTCCAACAAGCAAAGTTGTTGGACCAAGTTGACCTTGAGATGGTGTCTCTGGAAGGCCCAATGAATTGGTAATCTTTCACCCTCCCATCCGGCTCCATGCCTGTCACCTGACCACCTTCTCTACAAACTTTTTCAGAAAGAGAAGGGAAAATTGGAGACTAATAAAAATTATCCATCATTGCTAAGCCAGGCAATTGCTTCTTGAGGAAGAGATGTACCACCACCTCTTTCAATGTATACCTCTTGAACACAGCTGCTGGAAACCTCTTGGGAACACTTGACCATCCAAGAAGAACAAGGATTTAACATAGAGATGGCACCTCTCACACTCCCCAAGAATCTTGTCCACTTTTTTGATACAGCCTCAAACTGTTCCCAGATAACAGAAAGACTCCCCCTTGGTCAACTCCATAGGACCTGCTCTGCTTTAAGCCTTAGTGACTTTAATCTGTCAAATGACTAGCTTTTCTTCATAGAGGCCCTTCACATGTTAACTTTGCCTCTCCTTCTCTATAAGGACCAGGTTATTGTAAAAACAACTACCAAATAGAATTCTCCAACTGCAATAAGAACAGAAAAATTATTCTGTTTTGCCACCTTTATAATCACTCTTCAGTCTCCACTATTGCTATAGTGGCAAATATTTGTAGCTCAGGTATAGGATGTGGGTAAAGGTTTGTTCTCCAGAGACTGAATCTTTACCCTCACTTATATGAAATATTTGGATAGACTAATTACAGGGGACTCAGGGCTCTCTTTTGATGCTTCATCTCTCAAAGCTTCTCAGAAAACCCAAGAGGATTCAAAATACAGAGAGAGGCTGCTTGAGTATAGTTCAGTTAGGACACTGCCATTCTCTCATTCCAGAAAGTGACCAAGGCCTCACGTAAACTACCCATCAGAGACACATGCAGGTCCCCAAAAGCCCTCTGTATACCAATTAGATTTATGCAGTGCAATGTGGTATACACTATAACAAACATAGAAATAAAGAAATACAGTCTGAATATCTATATAGATTTTATTGGTATTTTCCAGATATACAAAAAGTGTAGAGAATTGTCTGGCCATAGACAAAACTGGTTCTTTTTATCTCCATTATAGTACAACTTACAGTCTTCCTTTTAAAACAAATCCCATACAGGTAATCCTCAATTTACAACAAATCATTTATTGACCATACAAAGTTACAATAGCACCGTAGTGACTTATGACCATCTTTCACACTTATGACCATTGCAGCATTTTTGGTCCATTTTTTGGCCCTTTTTGGCTGGCAGAGTGCTTCAGGAGGCCATGGAGGGCGAAAACGAGGTGAAACTCTCCCCATGTCCTGTTTTGGCAGGTAAACTGCTGCAGGAGGCCATTGAGGCCGAAAATGGGGCAGAGGAAGCCTCATTCCTTTGACTCAGTTTGATTCCCCTGAACTAGACCAACAATCAAGTAAATTCTCCGATCAAGGAATTATCAACGCAGACAAAACAAGCTAACAGTAATCTTGGAACCGTCAAGAACCATCCCACCAACGTTGACAGGGCAAGCCACTAGTACATAAAAATAAGAAACTCTATTCCCTTCTAGCATTGATGAAGTTACCTAGTTTGGCAAAGAAATGTCTGCAAGAAAACCACCAAGTTCAGAGCTCAAAGGGCCTCTCGATAAAGTTTTTTTAACCTTTCCAAAGATAGAGGTAGTCTTTGATTTATGACCACAATTAACCCCAAAATTTCTGTTGCTAAGCAAGACAGTTGTTAAATGAATTTTGCCCCATTTTATGACTTTTCTTGCCACAGTTGTTAAGTGGATCACTGCAGTTGTTTAGTAACAGTTAACAGTTGTTAAGTAAATGTGACTTTTCCATTGATTTTATTTGTCAGGTGACAAAAGGTGATTACTTGACCCCAAGGACATTGCACCCATCATAAATATGAATCAGTTGCCAAGCATCTGAAGTTTGATCATGATGATGGGGATGCTGCAAGGGTCATAAGTGTGAAAAACAGTCAAAAGTCACTTTTTTCAGTGCCATTGTAATTTCGAAGGATCACTAAATGAACTGTTGGTAAGTGAAGGTCTACCTGTATTTTTCAGGTTTCCAATTCCTTACGCAACACATTCCTTCAGCAGCCTGTATAATGTAAAATCTAGAAATCTGATGTTTCCTACAAGCTGGACAGGTTTCGATATACCACTTTTGCTAGCATAAATATGACCTTCCACATGTAAAGGAGGTAATATTCTAGTCTCACAATTAGAAGGAAAAAAAATGCTGTTTCTTTTGTTTCTGCTTCAATCTTTTATAAATGTCTGTTTCTCAGATCATACCTTGCAGTGCATCGAGGGCTGTAAACTCACAGCTGATGGAGATGAAATAGAAATTCATCAGGATGCTTTTGATGGGGAAAGAGGGAAAAAGAGAAAGAGAAAGATATTTCACGCAAAAAGAAGCTACTTGAACGGAAATTGCATCGTGTGGCTGAATAGGTACCTGAACATAAAGCCACAAAAGAAAGGTAGGCTTGGCAGGAGGTAGAGAGCAATCCTTATCCATATTCTTCCTGTTTTTAATCTTATCCTTAAACTCTCAATGATATGCTTTGGAGTCAAACAAGACATTATGATTGTAAACAGTTTAGATTTTTTTTTAAAAATGTCCATTCTGTTTTTATTCCATGTAGTTAAGAAAGCAAAACAGCTTTGGATCTAAATACTATTGTCCACCGGAAAACATTTTAATTGCAGAAACAATTTCTTATAGATTAAGGATATTTAATCTTAGACTGTCTCCTATTGACCTCACCCCTTTCCTAAGAGGTCTGTAGGGGGCATGCATAAGCGCACCAACGTGCCTACCGTCCCTGTCCTATTGTTTCTTTTATATTTTATTTTTCTTATATGTATCCATGTATTCAGAACTATGTTTTACTTCTACCTATTATCTTATAGGCAATTGACAAATAAAATAAATAAATATTTTTAAATGCCAATCCGGTATAAAATGGTACCCTTCCCCCTGGCATCTCTCCACTATACCATGCCATTTGCAGAAAAGCAAACAACACCATCGGCTACATTTTCACTGGGCTGAATTTTCCTGAATAAAGAAAAGCATATTTATTTATTAAATGTATTTGCTGCCCATCTCCCTGTCCAGTGATTCTGGGTGGCTTACAACATATTAAAAAGTACAATATCAATCAGTGAAAGCATAAATGTTGGTCTGAAGGTATTAAGTAAATAGAGGAACTGAGTTTGATCCTGGTCATGTCTGAAAAAAAAAAAAAGGAGGAAAAGCTGAGAAACAAATAATTGTTTTAACACTTGAAATGCTGCTTGCTCTCTTTGCTGGGATTTGGCTTCAAATTAATAGTGTAGTTGCATGGGAAAGGGAATTGGAGTGTTCCTTGTGCCAAGCTCACATCTGAATTGTGCAGCATTCACAATCGTTCTATCGTTCTATGATGGGTACTTGCAAGGAGGCAGTTACATAGAGTGGTATGAACTGTAGAATACAGAATAACAGAGTTGGAAAAGACATTGGAGATATAGTCCAAGAATCCCCAATTCCCAGTCCATGGACTGGCACTGGTCTGCAGCATGCCAGAAACAAGGCCATATGAAAAAGTGAAGCCCCATCCATGGGATGCAGGCAGTATGTGAAACCAGGCCACCCCCGGTCTATGGAAAAACCTCTCTGCATGGAATTGGTCCCTGTGCCTAAAAGGTTGGGGTCTGCTGCTCAAGCAGCAGATTCTATATCATTTTAGACCAAAGGCTGTCCAGTGTTAAAAATCTCCAGCGTAGATGATCCCCTGGGACAGGAGTCATCAACCTTGGCAGCCTTAAGACTTGTGGACTTCAAGTCCTAGAATTCTGTCCACAAGTCTTTAAACTTGTCAAGGACAGAGACCCCTGCTCTGGGAAATTTTCCACCATTTGTGTTTAGGATTCTTGTATTAGTCGGAGGAGGGCTGTGCTTTCACCACAAGCTATCATTGTTACTTTGCAGAGCTTCCAACAGTGAAAGTGACTCATCAGGAGGTCAGCATCGACAACCTTCAAGCCCTCACCTGCCAAGCCTATGGCTTCTATCCCAAGGAGATTAGTGCCAGTTGGAGGAAGGATGGGGAAATCTTCAACCAAACCAACAGTTCTGTGCACATTGCTCCAAACTCAGATGGGACTTTTAATGCCAGGCTGAGTATTCAGATCAATCCCAAGGAGAGGAACCTCTACAGATGCCATGTGGAACACGTCAGCTCCAGCGAGCCCCTGGATTTTGTCTTGCAGAAAAGAGGTGAGAAATCACAACAGAAAAAAGGTCTGGGTTCCAGCTGGAATGGTACAGGATATACAGGTAGTCCTCGACTTACAACAGTTCATTAGTGACTGTTTAAAGTTACAACGGCAGTGAAAAATGTGACTTACAATCGTTTTTCACACTTACCGCCATTGCAGCATCTTCACAGTCACGTGATCAAAATTCAGACCCTTGGCAAGAAATTTTGGGCTCAATTGTGGTCGTAAGTGGAGGACTACTTGTACAGACCTCGAGTTATGACCACAATTGAGCCCCAAATTTATGTTGCTAAATGAAACATTTGCCTAGTGAGTTTTGTCCCATTTTACGATTTTTCTTGGCACAGCTGTTAAGTGAATCATTGCATTTGTTAAGTTAGTAACAAGGTTGTTAAATGAATCTGACTTCCCCAATGACTTTGCTTGTCAGAAGTTTGCAAAAGCAGATCACATGACCCCAAGAAACTGCAACAGTCATAAGTATGAACTACTTGCCAAGCATTTGAATTTTGATCACATGAGCAAATGGAATCCTCTCTGTCTTTACCCCCACTTTTGCTTCAATAGCTCCTCCTATTCGTATGAATGTAGGGGTGGACAATGATCCTGGTCCATCATCCCTTTTCCATGATATTTGTGATTGCAGGTAGTGCTTGACAACTGAAACCAGAATTTTTGTTGTTAAGTGAGATGGTTAAGCGAATGATGCCCAATTTTATGATCTTTTCTACCATGGGTTTATGGAGATTCTCAGTCATCCAGGTCAGGGTTTTCAGAAGGCAACTGGATTTTCTGGTTTTTCTCTGAAAATGTTTCACTTCTCATCCAAGAAGCTTCTTCAGCTCTGACTGAATGGTGGGGAATGAAGGATTTATAATTATATTTTTCAAAGAAAAAATACAGAAAGTCCAGTTTCCTCTTGAAAAAGCACCTTTGAGACAACCATAACCTGGATGACTGAGAATCTCCTTAGACTTTTAACCATGGGATGAACACCCTTTGGGACTTTTGGGATGAATACCCTTTGAATGATGTGGGATATGAACAGATATCCAAAAAAACCTACAGGCTACAGGAATCATTTGCACTACTTAGGTGACCTGAAGGACACAGATAAAACTCCACATGGCCTCAACGACTCTTTAAAAGGATGCAAATGACCAGCTGTCTGCAAGAAATATAAATCCTTCCATTCCTCACTGTCCAATCAGAGTGTCAGGATTCCAAGTAATACACCCATCAAAAGCAGAACTCCAAGGCGGGTAGATTCCTCAAAGAACAGGTTTATTGGATATATCATATTGGCACCAACTGGTGAAAACTGACTCTGAAAGTTCCTGATTGTCTTCTGATGCTTCTGTTCCTGCAGGTCCCTCAACTGAAGTAACTGCTCACGTGCTGAATGTCAATGAGACTCTCTTGAACTGCTCTATCTGCAACTTTTACCCTGAAGACATAGATGCCACCTGGTTGAAGGATGGAGAGAACTGGGATCAAGAGACTTTTCGTGGGGATATCATCCGTAATTGGTATGGGACCTACTGCACCTGGATCAGTATTGACATTAACCCCATGGAGGAGTACCGCTACCGTTGCTATGTTGAACACGAAGGCTTTCAGGAACTACTCGGTGTAAAAGGTGACAAATTGCAGTGAGGGGGAGAATTGTGAGTGATGAATCTCTGCCTGGGTAACCCTACCTTGGTTTTATTCTATTGACTTACTCCCATATTTTTTTTTAGTTTGTAAACTTGTAGTGAAGAGTCTGTACAATTTGAAAGAACTGAAATCTGGACAAGAAAAGTCACATCAGTTAATGTGTCTTGAAATTTCTTATATGGGGGTTGGGGATCCCTGACTTAAGCTATCCAACAGTTTGCCTGGAGTTATTTAAAGATGGCTAAAAACTTCCATCACACTTATATAGGCTGATTGTGATGAGATATACTTGGATCTCTAAATAGTTTCTGTTCTCTTCCCAATTTTTTAATTTTTTTAAATTTTATTTATTTTGTCAATTGCTTAGAAGATAATAGGTATAAGTAAAAACATAGTTATGAATACATAGTTATGAATACATGGATATAATATATATATATATATATATATATATATATATATATATATATATGGATCTTTGGTTATTCGGGTTTTCTCCCGCGTAAAATTGGAAGTATCTAGGCGACGTTTCGATGAAGTCTCATTCATCATCTTCAGGCTTGTGTTTTCGGCTTTGTGCTTCTCGGAGTAATGTGAGCTTGCAGCTGTTTCTTCCTTTTAACTGTCAGTGGGGGTGACTTGATTGGGTGGGGGCTTGGCTGTGTTCTGATTGGTTGGGGGGTTGGCTGTGTTCTGATTGGCTGGGGGTGTGTTCTGTTCAGGTGGGGGCTTAGTTGTGCTCAGGTTAGTCTTAGTTGCTGGGGGATTTGAGATGGTGAGTTGTGATCCTGCTGTTTGGCTTCATGTTCGTGGTCATGCCACATCTTCATGGTGGGCGTCAGTTCGCTTCATGTATGGATTGGTGGGGCTTGAAGCAGGTAGTGATGCAGCTATGGTACGGCTTCTGGTCCGTAATCGTGTTTCATCTTCTGTGTGGGTGTGAGTCTGCTTTCTCCGTGGAAGTGTGGTGGTAGCATCCTGTGTGGCCTTTGTGGGTGTGGGTCTGGTGTCATTCTTCATGTTAGGTACTCGTTTGTTAATGAGGGCAGGTTTCCAAGTGGTTGGTAGGCAGGAGGTGTCATCTCGTTTATTCATGCTGTGTGGGCGTTTTTCTATCTCTATGGCTTCTCTGATTATTCTGTTGTTGAAGTTTTCGGTTTTGGCGATAGTTCTGGTATTTTTAAAGTCAATCTTATGTCCTGTGGCTTTGAGGTGTTGGACCAGGGAAGAGGTCGGTTCTTCTTTTTTGATTGAGTTGTACCACGAACAAAACCCGAGTTGTACTACAAGAAAACCCGAATAACCAAAGATCCACATACAAATACCCGCAAAAACCTCAGAAAACAAATATATATATATGTGTGTGTGTGTGTTAGGTTTTTGAGCTGATAAATAATTAAACAAGGGAGACTAGTATAGATCTATTTCGAGCTATTTAGCTCTCGTCAGCTAACCATACCCTTACTGGGATTTGAACCTGGGAAGTATTACATGTGAGGCAGTTGTAATTGCCATTAGAACACAGGTTCTCATCTCATCCAGGGGATACAGGGGAATGAGTATATATACTCATATACAACACCCTGGTAAGCCCCAATCAAGGGAGAAAGCATACTGCTGTCCTTTTCTGTCTTTCGGCTCATCACCAGAGACCATCCAGACAGAAAGCGATTTGTTTCATTGTTTTTTGTTTATATGTATGTTAGGTTTTTGAGCTGATAAATAATTAAACAAGGGAGATCTGGATGAGAACCTGTGGCCTAATGGCAATTACAACTGCCTCACATGTAATACCGAAGGCAGCGTAGTTCTAGGTTTTCTAGGTCTAGAATTTCGAGTCTGGTGGCATAAGGTATTCTGCAACGAGTAGAGGAGTGAAGAACTCCTTCTTGTGAAATATTTCTGGACTTTCTCAACTATGTTAATATCAGATACGTAATGTGGGTTCCAGACTGATGAGCTATATTTGAGTATTGGTCTAGCAAATGTTTTGTATGCTCTAGTTATTAGTTTACTTATTAATTTACTTTATTAATTTATTTTATTAATTTAGTTATTAATTTACTGCCACTAATATGGTATTAGATATAGTTTTACTGTCTGCTAGGCATTTTTCCCCAAGCAAGTTCACATTATAGGTAGTATAACAATTAGGCATGGAGACTTAGTTATAAGATGGGGCAACCATTAGAAAAGTTCCCACATGACCTGACTTGGTTTAATGAGCATTTTATGATGGTCTTAAAGCAAGGCAAGTGAACTAAATTGTTTTAGTTAAAAGTGAATATATTATCTTTATGTTAATCCAGTATATCCAATAGGTGTTTTTTGTCATTTTCTTGCCAGGAATGCATTATTTCATTTTTTTAATTAATAGAAAAATAGTCTTTTTCAAATGGAGAAATTGCATATTTCTTTAATCCAGTTTTCAATATTCAAGGTACTGTATCAGGATACCAATATTGGGAAGGGACCTTGGAGGTCTTCTAATCCAGCCTCCTGCTCAAGCAGGAGATACCATTTCAGACAAGTGACTGTCCAGTCTCTTTTTTAAAAGCCTCTAGTGATGAAGCACCCACAACTTCTGGTGGCAAGCCGTTCCACCGGTTAATTGTCCTCACTGTCAGGAAGTTTCTCCTCAAATCCAGGTTGCTTCTTTCCTTGATTAGTTTCCATCCATTATTTCTTGTCCTGCTTTCAGGTACTTTGGAGAATAAATTGACCCCCTCTTCTTTGGGGCAGCCTCTCAAATACTGGAATACTGCTACCAATGACCCCCCAGGCCTTCTTTTCTCTAGAGTCTAGACTAGCCAAACCTTAAATCCTAAATAGGCATACAAATTAAAGGGGAGGGAAAAAGTAAATAAATGTTCCAGAATTTCCTAAATAGCTCAATTCCACCAGTAACTGTCTCACTCACTGTAAAAACAGAAAATTGTACTCTTTTAGAAACTCTTTTCCTCTTTCTCCTCCTCCAAAGCAAATTAGACAGGAGTGGGCAACTTTTCAGTGTCAAGGGCACACTTAATAGAAACTAGGTGATAAAGTTTACACGGCAAGTTAGACAGGATTACACATGCTGGAGTAAAACGGTCTCCCAGAAGGCTTCCCTGAGGCCCAGCCAAGAGGCAAAAAAAGGGAATGCAAGTATGTGTCAGGGGTGCTGTGCAACAAAAAAACTACTGGCAACAAAAGTGAGTACACAAAACATTGACACTTTGGGCCCCATTTGGACATTATCACTTAGAGGTGTACACACTTTTGTTGCCAGCAGTTTAGACATTAATGGCTGTGCGTTGCGTTATTTTGAGGGGGCAGCACATTTACACGGTTATACAAGCTGTATACTCACTACTTTACATTGCAGCCAAGTGTCATTTCTTCAGTGTTGTCACATGAAAAGGTATACTTAAATATTTACAAAATGTGAGGGCGTGTACTCACTTCTGTGATATACTGTATCTCTCTGAACTCCCAGAATTTTCTACTACATGGTGATTACTGAGAATTCTGGGAGTTGAAATCTAGGCATTTGCAAGCTACCCAGATTGAGAAACACTGCAGGAAAGATAAGATGACATTTCATGACAGATTAAATAGGATGGAATTAAACAGAAGTCTGGAAGCAGAATGCAGGTGGATAGATATAAGATCTGGGGTGCCTAGCTTGGTGATTGTATTTGTGAAAAAGATGTTGGAACATTAGTTAATTGCACACTCAGTAAGAGGCAGCAGGGTAATGCAGCTGCATTAAAAAAAAAAAGCAACCTCAGCTTTGAGTTGTACAGGTAGTCCTCGACTTACAACAGTTCATTTAGTGACCAAAGTTACAATATCATTTTAAAAAGCGAGTTATGACCGTTTTTCTCACTTGAAACCACTGCAGCATCCCCATGGTGACGTGATTTCCATTCGGATGTTTGACTACTGACTCATATTTATGACCATTACGTTGTCCCGGATCACGTGATCACCTTTTGTGACCTTCTGACAAGCAAGGTCAATGACGAAACGAGATCCACTTAATAACTATGTTACTAATTTAACAGCTACAGTGATTTACTTAACAAATGTGGCAAGAAAAGTCGTAAAATGGGGCAAAAGTCATTTTAACAAATTTTTCACTTAACAACATAAATGTCGGGCTCAATTGTGGTCATAAATTGAGGACTACCCGTATTAATAGAAATAGTTTTCAAATTAGAGGAAGGAATTGCTTTACTCAGTAGCTTAATCCCACTTCAAGTACTACTATGTGTCCTTTCTTGGCAACATACTTTAAGAAAAATTCAGAAAAGTTGCAACAGCTACAGAGGCCAACATAATGGATAAGCAGATGATAGAAATTGAATCCACTGAGCACATCTTAAATGCTATGGTATATACCAATACGGTATATTGTAATAGATGCCGTTTGCTTCCACCTTTCTTCCTATGCAGGTAGTCCTTGAATTACAACCATTCATTTAGTGTCCATTCAAAGAGTCACAACAGTACTGAAAAAGGTGACATGATCATTTTTCACGCCTTCAACTGTTGCAGCATCCCCAGGTCATGTGATCCAAATCCGGGCACTTAGAAACTGACATGTATTCATGAGCGTTGGGTGGCAGTTGATGGCAGCTCATCCTTGAAAATGCCAGACTGTGGTTCCATTAGCACAAGTAGTTGGCTTGGATGCTTTTAGGTAAACTCAAGTTTTTAATGGATGAGGAAAATAGGGATAGAAGGATTTCTGTCTGGCTGCAGCTATTTTTTTCCCCCAGTTCCACTCCCTCACACTTATGGAGTGAGTGGGAGCATTGAATCTCCTCTGAGTGATATTAGTCCAAGAGTGGACTTTCCTTGACCAGATTGTATGGAGAATAAATTGTATGAGTGATAAGAATTCTAAGAGTTTGGAGGAAAGGTAGAAGACACTGGGGATATATAAATGAGCAAATACAGTTAACATTTGTCTTTTGAAGTCCCCTGGTTATCAAACCTTCTAATTGTATCCTTGTTTCCTCTCTTGCAGGCACTGCTTCCTCTTCACATTCTCTGCTCTACTTCCGCCATGCTCTGTTCATTGAGGGGCAGCCCCAATTCGTTGAGATGACCTACTTGGATGGCCAGCCTATCCAACATTATGACAGCAACACAAGAAAAATGAGGCCTTTCCCACCGTGGAATAGCCAAACGCTGGGTGAAGATTACTGGGACTGGGAATCAATTATGGACTATGTTGAGGATAGTTTCCTAGAAAAATTGCAAGAATTATCACTTCCACAGAAAAACAACCAGAGCAAGGGTAAGAAACAACAGTATTAATCCTGTTCCACCCTTAAATAAAAAACCCAATTGAGCAATTATAGTTTCTTCTTCATTTTACACTTGAAAACAGATAACATAAGATATTCATGGGAAATTGGGAAAATGAGAATCCTATGAAAATGCCAGAGAATTCCTGGAGGCCTGGCACTCAGACAAATAGCCCATAAATAGGCACACAGAGACAAACAACATTTACATACCATTTAAAAAAGACAATAAAAAAACTCAAAAGGAAATAAAAATATCCAAAACTTTCTCACCAGCAATCAACACCCATGTTAATAGATATTAACACTAAGATTAACTGGACCAACAATCAAGTAAATACTGCAATCAAACAGTTACTAATGCAGACAAACAAGCTAACAGTAATCAAGGAATTAACAACAACAATCCCATCAATGCTGTCAGGACAAGCCACTGGTAAATAAAAGTAAGAAACCCTACTACTCCCTTCTAGCACTGATGATGTTACCTAGTTTGGTAGTGAAATATCTATAAGAAAACCACCAAGTTCAGAGCACAATTTATTTATTTATTTATTATTTCAATTTATATACCGCCCTTCTCCCAAGGGACTCAGGGCGGTGCACAGCCCATCTAAAACCCCACAGAGAATACAAAAGTTAAAAAAGTATTAAATTAATGTTGGCTGGTTAATGAAAATAAGAAAACTCCACCCCCCCCCTTAAAACCCCAATTAAAATTAAAAATGATATGGAGACCAATTAAAACCATCTCAGTCCAGGCCGGCCTGCTCAAAGAGCCAGGTCTTCAACGCGCGCCTGAAGGCCCTCAGGTCCGTGCCGGTACGAAGCTCCGGAGGCAGAGTGTTCCAGAGGGCGGGGGCCCCCACAGAGAAGGCCCTACTCCTCGGGGCCGCCAGACGACACATAGAGGCCGACGGCACCCGGAGCAGACCCTCTCTATGGGAACGCACCGGCCTGTTGGAGATCACTGGCAGAATGCGGTTCTGCAGATCACTGGCAGAATGCGGTCCTGCAGATCACTGGCAGAATGCGGTCCTGTTGGAGATCACTGGCAGAATGCGGTCCCCTAAAGTTTTTCTATCTTTTTCTAGATACAGGTAGTCCTTGACTTATGACCACAATTGAGCCCAAAATTTCTGACATTCGTTAAATGAATTTTACTCCACTTTACAACCTTTCTTGCTACAGTTGTTACCACTGTGTTGTTTACCACTGCAGTTGTTTTAATAACATGGTTGTTAAGTAAAGGTGGCTTCCCCATTGATTTTGCTTGTCAGAGGATCACAAAAGGTGATCACATGACTCCAGAGACACTGCAGCCATCATAAATCTGAGTCAGTTGTCAAGCATCTGAATTTTGATCTCCTGATGATGGGGATGCCGCAAGGGTCATAACTGTGAAAAACGGTCGTAAGTCACTCTTTTCAGTGCCATTGTAATTTCAAATAATCATTAAATGAACTGTTGTAAGTGGAGGTCTACCTGTATTTTTCAGATTTTTAATTCCTTACATAAGACTTCAGTAGTTCATGTAATGGAATTATAGGAATTCCATTATAGGAATATCTAGGAATTTGATGTTTTCTACAAGCTAGATAGGTTTCAATATGCCACTTTTGCTAGCATAAATTCCATATTTATTTATTTTATTGGTCTTTTATACTGCCCCCTCTCCCAACGGGACTCGGGGCGGTGTACAGCCAGATAAAATACAATGAAAAATACAATGTTTAAAACAGTTTAAAAGATTAAATAGGATGGCCAATAAATAAAAGCAATCAAAGGTTAAAAATTTAAAAATTAAAACCGTTTAAAACCAATTAAAACCCTACAAGGAACTCTAGGCCAGACCGGCTTGATGGAATAAGTGGGTTTTCAACACGTGCTGGAAGGTCAAAAAGTCAGGGATGGTCCTCATCTCCGGGGGTAATTCATTCCAGAGGGAAGGTGCTCCCAGAGAGAAGGCCCACACCCTCGGGATCGCCAGCCATCCAGCTGGCGGCACCCTGAGGAGGCCTACCCTATGGGAGCGCACTGGCCAACGGGAGACCGATGGTGACAGTAGGCGGTCCCGTAAGTACCCAGGTCCCAAGCCATGGAGTACTTTAAAGATGGTCATTAACACCTTGAATCGCACCCGGAAGACCACCGGGAGCCAATGCAGCTCGTGCAAAAGTGGTGTAACATGGGAGCTCTGAGAAGCCGCCAAAACCACCCGCGCGGCTGTATTTTGTATCAACTGGAGCCTCTGGGTGCTCTTCAAGGGGAGCCCTGTGTAGAGAGCATTAGCATAGTCTAAGCGGAAGATGACGAGGGCGGATGTGACCGTGCGAAGTGCATCCCGATCCAGAATATCTAAAGGAGGTAATGTTCTATTCCTACAATTAGGGGAGAAAAGTGTTGTTTCTCTTATTTCTGCTACAGTCTTTTATAAATGCTTCCTGATCATGTGAATTTAGTAAAACACTAAAAGATCACAATGGCAGAGATGAGGTGTGGGAACTTTGTGTTTGTATCTCTAAGCTGGTGCACATCTTTCTTTTTTACAGATCACACCTTGCAGTGCATCGAAGGCTGTAAATTAACAGCTGATGGAGAGGAAATCGAAATTGATCAGGATGCTTTTGATGGAACAGAGATGAAGGGAGAGAAATTTCACAAAAAAAGATATTACTTGAAAGGAAACTGCATTATGTGGCTGAAGAAGTACCTGTACATAAAGCCGCAAAGTAATGGTAGGCCTGGCTGGAGGTAGAGAGCAACCCTATTCTTCCCATTTTTAATTTTCTCCTTAAACTATTGTTGGAAGTTAAATCTGGTCCATGTCTTATTCCAAACTGGGAGAGAAATGCAGGCAAAGAAAAAAATAAGTTCCAGACAGGCTGCAGTTGGAAAGGAGGTTTCTATTTATTGGCCCAGTACAGTAATAACAATATCATATGTTTTTGGGGGCAGGTGGTAAATTAAGGTTGTGAGTCAGTGAGTTTTTATGTTTCTAGGGCTTTGTACTTGAGATGTCTGTATGTCTGTATCTATGGGTCCTTTAATGTTTTAATTGTTGTTGTGAGATTCCTATTGTGGTCTATGGTATCATGACTGGCCCTAAAGACAAAAAGGGAAATGTAAATCTTAGGTGTTTTGGATCGCAAACATGATCACCAACATCCGATGACACAAGAAAAAGAAGAAGAAGGTGTTTTAAATTGCTCATCTAATCTTATCAGTTTCAGCTCCTGATCTATTCTGCTATCTATTTAGAGATTGCTTTTAGCCAAGTTGAGTTTTACAATGTGTACATTGTTTTATGAATGAAACTTAGTTTCCTTATACTTTGCCTGCAGGCTGTTTTAGTAGAGGAAAGACTGGGGCTGCTTTCTGCCTTTCTAAAGGAGATTTTTCTCCTCTTCTCCTTTAAGGAAAATATTCTACTTTGCTTCTTTTCTTATTCTGAGGAATATTTTATTCTGGGGAGGGGGCCTTCCTACACTATCAATAATAGGCTCTGGAGTCAAACAAGACATTATGGTGGCCATAAACACCTCAGTTTTTTTTAAAAAAAAAACAAATATCTTTTCTGGTTTTGTTCCAATTTTTTGGATCTAAATCTTTCTTCCCCATGGAAAATGTTCTACTTGCAGAAATAATTTCTTATGTATGAAGAATATTTTAAAATGCCAATCCTGTGTAAAGTGGTACCCTCCACTCTGGCATCAGTCCACTATATTTGCAGAAATATCCACAAAACAGTAAACATTGTCACAGGCTAAATTTTCACTGGGCTGAATTTTCCAGAATAAAGACAAGTATATTTATTTATTAAATTTATTTGCCCATCTCCCTATCCAGTGACTCTGGGTGGCTTACAACATCTAAAAACAATGAAAGCATACATTTGGGTCTGATGATATTAGGCAAAGAAAGGAACTGGATTTAATCCTGGTCATGTCTGAAAAAAACAAGGAGGGAAAGCTGAGAAATAAATAATTGTTTTAACACTTGAAATGCTGCTTGCTCTCCTTGTTGGGATTTGGCTTCAAATTGACAGTATAGTTGCATGCTTGATGTGTGTGCGGTGTATGATAGCTGCCTCTTTTTCCCCAAACCCATTTGCAAATTGTGAAATCTTTTGGTGGTGCCAATCCTCCCTTGTTCTGCATTTATTTATTTAGAAATTTTATATGGCTCCCCAACTTATTTTCAGTGACTCTGGGCAGCTTACAAAGATAAAACCCAATATAGAAATCAATAACCCCCACATTGGGTAGGGAGGAGGTAAGCTTTTACTGCTGGTAAAATTTTCTGCCTCCTCCACAGTAGTGGACTTGTAGCTGTTCAGATGCAGATAGATAAACTCAACAAGATGTCCATAACGAAGTACATTTATTAATTCATCAAGTATCCTCATAACTCACATTTGTGATGAAGTTCTTCTTTAATGACCAATCCTTTGTATATCTGCCTTGTAGGTAAAAGATGGTTATCTCCTAACCCATCTCGTAGCCATAGAAAGAAGCTGCTATGAGTTCGTGAGTTCAGGCAAAATTGAGGGAAACTCCCCCAACCCATCAAGGGTCAATTTAGTGACCAATCAGGATTACAGGTGTGGCCACGTGACATGAACTATATTTCCCAGAATACCTTTAACTACATTTACCATGATGCATTCTCTTAAGGGGACAGCTCACAATTGCTAAATAACTATCCAATTCCATAGACTGACTGGGACAGTACATAAATGATGCTCCTGGCATTTAGGGGAAGGGAATCGGAATGATCCTTGTGCCCAAGTTACATCTGGATTGCAGCAATCATAATCGTTCTATCCCAAAGGTTGGGTACTTGCAAGGAGGAAGTTACATAGAGTGGTATGAACTGTAGAATACAGAATAACAGAGTTGGAAGAGACATTGGAGATATAGTCCAAGAGTCTCCAATTCCAAGTCCATGGACTGGCACCAGTCTGCGGCATGCCAGAAACCAGGCCAATAAACAAGCGAAGCCCCATCTGTGGGATGCAGGCAGTCTGTGAAATCAGGTCCCCTCCCGGTCCATGGAAAAAACTTTCTCCATGGAATCAGTCCCTGGTGCCCCAAAAGGTTGGGGTCCACTGCTCAAACAGGAGAGCCTATATCATTTTAGACCAATGACTGTCCACTTAAAAATCTCCAGTGTAGATGATCCCCTGGGAAACTTTCCACCATTTGTGTTTAGGATTCTTGTATTAGTCGGAGGAGGGCTGTGCTTTCACCACAGGCCATCACTGTTACTTTGCAGAGCTTCCAATAGTGAAAGTGACTCATCAGGAGGTCAGCATCGACAACCTTCAAGCCCTCACCTGCCAGGCCTATGGCTTCTATCCCAAGGAGATCAGTGCCAGTTGGAGGAAGGATGGGGAAATCTTCAACCAAACCAACAGTTCTGTGCTCATTGTCCCAAACTTAGATGGGACTTTTAATGCCAGGTTGAGTATTCTGATCAATCCCAAGGAGAGGAACCTCTACAGATGCCATGTGGAACACGTCAGCTCCAGCGAGCCCCTGGATTTTGACTTGCAGATAACAGGTGAGAAATCATAACAGAGAAAAGGTCTGGGTTCCAGCTGGAAAGGTACAGGATATACAGGTAGTCCTCGACTTACCACAGGTAATTTAGTGACTGTTCAAAGTTACAACGGCAGTGAAAAATGTGATTTACGATCGTTTTTCACACTTACTACCATTGCATCATCATGGTTATGTGATCAAAATGCAGACCCTTTGGCAACTGTTTCATATTTATGACGGTTGCAGTTTTTTGGGGTCATGTGGTGGGCCTTGAGAAATCTCACCCCCAGAGCACCCCCCCAAAAGCAATTAATCCAGGCTGCACAGAAACACAAGGCTGCACTGCCCACATGGCTCGCGGGAACCCTCCCCGCCCACTCACTCCTTACCGACAAACTTGCTTGCTAAACTACTATTTTTTTACCATCATCTGTTCTGCTGTGCCAGGAGATTTAAAATAGCTAGGAATTAGAAAATGGTTGGATTTCTTGCTTTCTGGCTAGTCTTTAGATCTTCGGCTCTGCTTTTAAGCACAGGCGAATCTCCCTTAGGACTGAAGGTTCTATTATTCAGTGCAGGCTCAGGGCAAGCAAATTTGAGAGGCTGAGCTAGCTGATGGCAGATAGATAGATCACTGATTGATTCTGTGAGCAACTCAATCTGCCTGCCTGCTTTGCCTGATTTTGTGTAAAAGTTGCTCTTTTTTAAATAAAAAGTTCAATATTTATATACATGGTGTGTTGTGAGTTAATTTTGTGAGTTTGCTTGCTAGCAAATTTTATGAGTTTGCTTGCAAGCAAATTTTATGTGACAGACTGAGCTAGCCAATGGCAGATAGATAGACCTCTGAATGAATCTGTGATTCTGTGAGCAACTCAATCTGCCTGCCTGCTTTGCCTGATTTTTGGGTAAAAGTTGCTCTTTTTTATAAAAAATTCAATATTTATATAAATATTTATAATATTTACATACAAGCCATGTCCACCCAGTCACATGACCACCAAGCCACACCCACAAATTAGGTCACATCCACAGAACTGGTTAGTGGTCCCTGGGATTTAAAATTATGAGTTTGGTGGTTCCTGAGGTCCAAAAGGTTGGCGATCCCTGCTCTAAAGGACATCTCTTTCAATTTCTTACATCTCAAATATTTAGTCAATGATGGATATAGAATATCCAGTATAGGAGCAAAATATACTTTTTTCTGCAATGGTAGAAATGACTGTCTTATGATGCTTCCGTTTCTGCAGGGCCCTCAGCCGAAGTAACTACTCACATGCTGAATGTCAATGAGACCCTCCTGAACTGCTCTATCTGCAACTTTTATCCTGTAGAACTAGATGCCTCCTGGATGAAGGATGGAGAGAACTGGGACCAAGAGACTTTTCATGGGGATACCGCCCGTAATTGGGACGGGACCTACTGCACCTGGATTAGTATTGAAATTAACCCCATGGAGGAGTACCGCTACCGTTGCTATGTTGAACATGAAGGCTTGAAGGAACCACTCAGTGTAAAAGGTGATAAATTGCAGTGAGAGGGAGAATTGTGATGAATTTTGGACTGGCAGTTCCCTGCGTTGGTTTTATTCTATTTATTCTATTTTTGTAGTTTGTGGACTTGCAGTGAAGAGTCTGTACACCAATCCTATTTCATTTTTCAACACAGTGACTAAATTAGTAGACCAACAAAATACCATGGATATAATATATTTAGATTTCAGCCAGGCATTCGACAAAGTAGACCACAACCTACTTCTTAGTAAGGCTAGAAAAAAGTGGAATAGATAGCACCACCACTAGATGGACTCACAACTGGCTGGCAAACGTACTCAATGAGTAGTCCTTAATGGATCTAAGTCTACATGGAGGGAAGTAAGCCGTGGGGTGCCACAAGGTTCTGTCTTAGGCCCAGTACTCTTCAATATCTTCATTAACGACTTAGATGAGGGAATAGAAGGGGAACTTACCAAATTTGCAGATGATAATAAGCTGGAAGGAATAGCTAACACCGAAGAAGATAGGTTCAAGATCCAGATGGATCCTGACAGACTAGAACACTGGGCCATATCTAACAAAATGACATTCAATGTAGAGAAAAGTAAAGTCCTACACTTAAGCAAGAAAAACCAAAAGTACACATACAGATTGGGTGAAACCAGGCTCAATAGCAGTAACGGGCAGCTTGGACTAGATGACCTATAAGGTCTCTTCCAACTCTGATTACTTGTTAGATGAACTGTGAGAGGGATCTTGGAGTCTTAGTGGACAACCAGCTAGATATGAGCCAGCAGTGTGCAGCAGCAGCCAAAAAAGCTAATGCAACCCTAAGTTGTATTAACAGAAGGGATACAATCCAGATCAAGGGAGGTACTAATACCACTCTATGAAGCCTTAGTAAAACCACACCTGGAGTACTGCATCCACTTTTGTTCAACACCTTATAAAAAAGATGTTGAGATTCTAGAAAAAGTACAGAGAAGAGCATCCAGTATGATTAGGGGACTGTAGACTAAAACATATGAAGAACATACAGGAACTGGGCTTGGCTAGTCTAGTAAAGAGAAGGACCAGGGGAGACATGATAGCAGTCTTCCAATATTTGAGGGGCTGTCACAGGGAGGAAGGGGTCAGAGAAGGAATAATGGATGGAAGCTGAACAAGGAGAGATTCAACCTGGAAATAAGAAGAAACCTTCTGACAGTGAGAACAATCAACCAGTAGAACAGAAGTTGCCCTCGGAAGTTGTGGGAGTGCCATCATTTGAGACTTTTAATAAGAGACTGGACTGTCATTTGTCAGAAATGGTGAAAGGTTTCCCGCTTGGGTGGGGGGTTGGACTAGATGACCTACAAGGTCCCTTCCAACTCGGATTATCTGTTATATGTTAATTTGCCTGTATTTAAAGCTGGGTGAAAAATTCCATCGCACTAATGTTGGCTAATTGTGATGAGATATACTTGATCTCTAATGTTCTCTTCCCAATTTACTTCCACTAATACGGTATTCGATATGGTTTTGCTGCCTTCTATGCATCTTTTTCCAAGCATGTTCACATTATAGGTAGTCATTGATTTAGTATTAAAATTGGGCATGGAGACTTAGTTATAAGATGGGGTAATCATTAGAAAAGTTCCCACTTGACCTGACTTGGTTTTATGTCCATCTTTAGAATGGTCATAAAGCAAGTTAAGTGAACCACATGGTTGTTAAGTGAATATGTGGTTGTTCTATGAATTCAGTATATCCAAAAGATGGTTCTTTACCACTTTCCTGACATAAATACATTATTTCATTTTTTAATTAATAGAAAAAGAATAGTCTATTCCAACTGGAGAAATTGCATATTTCTTCAATTCAGTTTTCAATATCCAAGGTACTTTTTCAGTATACCAATAGTGGGAAGAATAACCAATATTCCTGCCAAAGAATAAGGTTCCACAATTTTGGAATATAATTCAAAATAACATTGACATTTTAAAGACTGACATTTTAATGTATTCTTTTAGCAAGAATTGAAATATGAACAAGAAAAGTCTTATGTATCTTCAAATTTCTTACAACTCCAACAGCAAGAATCTACAGTCCATCCTTTCTGATTCATTCTTTGACCACGCCAATAAAATCTTTGGATAGATAATTTCAATTTTAAGCCTAAGGAAACATTTAAATGTTAAAAATAACCTTAAAAAATATTGATCCCCTGTCATCTCATATTCCAACTCATTATTCCATAAGTCATAAGCATTTCAACTTTATAGTTGAATTCAACTATTCAAATTTAGTAATTTCAACTTTATAGTTATTTTCCCATTTCTGACATAATCTCAAAGTCAGTTTGATTTCAGAAACAGCCTCAATTAACCATGATAACCTCTTTGAGGTAACTAAGGTTTCTAGTCCATGTCAAAAAATCAAAACATACTTGACTTGATTATTTTGCCGTTTGTACATATACCGCAAAGAGAAATTTACCTCTAATTGTTGGAAATCATTAATATAAATTGTAAATATCACAACTCAAATATTTTAAAGTGCTCTGCACAGGGCTGTTCTTGAAGATCACATAGAAGCTTCTGCTGGTCTAGAATCCAATCAAAATAGAGCCGGAAGGGACCTTGGAGGTCTTCTAGTCCAGCCTCCTGCTCAAGCAGGAG
Organism: Bungarus multicinctus; assembly: GCA_023653725.1. Lineage (NCBI taxonomy): Eukaryota > Metazoa > Chordata > Lepidosauria > Squamata > Elapidae > Bungarus > Bungarus multicinctus. The sequence continues at coordinate 9,243,504 of CM042834.1, read as the reverse complement.
ATCCTATACCATTTCAGCCACGTAACTGCCCAGTCTTTTGTTAAAGACTTCCAGTGATGAAGCAACCACAACTTCTGAAGTCAAATGGTTCCACGGGTTAATTGTCCTCACTGTCAGGAAGTTTCTCCTTAATTCCAGGTTGCTTCTCTCCTTGATTAGTTTCCATCCATTGTTTCTTGTCCTGCCCTCTGGCGCTTTGGAAAATAAATTGACCCCCTCCTCTTTGGGGCAGCCTCTCAAATACTGGAAGACTGCTATCATGTCCAGCATGATATCTAACCGCACAGCAAGACCCCTGATCTGTGATCTACACTGGTGACCAGTTTGCTTGCAGTGGCAGCGTGAGGGGGTGATTCATGATGCTGGTTATGATCTATAAAGTCCTATATGGTATAAGGCCCCTGAGTATCTCCCATACTGTTTGTCCAACTTATTCAAGCTGAGAGGCCTGCTTTAATCCTCTCCACAAACACTAATACTACTTTGGTTTCCTTTTAATTACTTTGCTTTTTTTCCCAATTAAACTCCAACAGTCATAATCCCAACTGAGGAAAATGTCCAGCCATTACTCATCATTTACTATGTTGTCTCAGTCCTTGGCATCCTTATCTTATTGTCTATAATCATTGGAATCCTGTGGTGGTACAGTAAGTATCCTGTAAAATATCTTCGCTGTTGGGGGTAGTAAGATGTGAATGCTATATTCCTTCCAAGTTTCCTCTTGGGCACTTCTGTGCATATTTCTTACACATTTCCTTAGCTCTCCTCAGGGGCTTCTGAACCCTTAGCTTCTTGCTAGGACCCCAACCAAGGACTTAACTTAATCAAAGGTTAGGACAGCTCCAAGTTGTCTTCTGTAACTGGAAAGAGGCATTGCAATTCTGCTCTTCAATAGTTTTGGGTCAAAAAGCAGCAGAAAAATATTTCAATAAAATATATCTTTTAACCCAGCTGTTTCTATCAATTGTACTCAATCCTTTCCAGAGGCAGTAGGTTTTCCATGGAGCAAAGGAAGTACATTTGTATTTTGAAGAGCTTCCTATTTCTGCTTAATAGCAATAGTAATAGCACTTAGACTTATATACCACTTCACAGTGCTTTACAGTGCTCTTTAAGCGGTTTACAAAGTCAGCCTATTGCCCCCAGCAATCTGGGTCCTCATTTTACCAACTTCGAAAGGATGGAAGATTGAGTCAACCTTGAGCTGGTCAGGATCGAACTGCTGGAGTGAGCAGTAAGTTAGCAATACTGCATTTTAACCACTGAGCCACCACAGTTATTATAGCTATAATAACTATATAGTAACAGTTATTATAGTTGTAATAACTATATAGTTTATAAGATAGTTTAACTATCTTAAGATAGTTTCTCAGGTAAATCATGACAAAGAAACTGTGGCAAGGTCTCCTGGGGCTTTTTCTGGCATAAAGGAAGACATTGAACGGTCTCTGGTGGATTCTTTTTAGTTTTAACTCTGATATTTGTTCTTGCAGAGAAGCGTCGATGTGACTACAGACCAGCAGCAAGTGAGTGATCTCTTTGCCAGTTTGTATGATAGTCAGAAGCAAAAAAAAGGGACAGAAGGGCTCATACCATCAATATTTCAAAAGGAACATGCCATGTATACATTCTATGTCATGGCTAGAAGCCTGGGAGAAATTACAGTCCTTGGTCCAGATGAAAAATGGGGGCAAAAGAGGCTCTTTCTGTGCAAAGAGAGGCAGAGTAGGGAGAGAACCATGGGCAGCCTTTCTCCGGTTTTAGTCCCAGACCCCATGCAGATGGGAAGCAGAGCTCTAAAGTAGTGGGCAGATTTGGGTAAGAACTGGGCAGAAGATGCTGGAGGAGGAAACCATCATCCCTTCAGAAGTTTGGCCCTGCAACTTCAAGAGTATCCAATACAAGGAAGTTGAAAGTCCCCGATTAGATGACTAGAGGACCTATAAGATCCCTTCCAACTTCATTATTTTGTTCAACTATTATTTTGTTCAAAACCTAGGGATGTTCTGTGATTTAAATGCTGAGGATGGTCTTGAAGAATCTTTTCAGTAAAGGCTTCAAATACCCTCCCGGAAGCAGGGGTGGGATCCTACCGGCATAACAACCGGCTCGGTGAGCACATGCAGTACAACTTCTCCTGCAAGCAATCACCATTTCCTGCTGACCTAGTCATTTGATTCCTTGCATTATGACTGCAATGACTTACGATCATAATTCCAGGCTCAATTATGAATGTAAGTTGAGAACTACCTAAACATTGCGATGCCATGATCTCCAGAAAAGGAAAAAGTATGGGGTCGAAACAGTGCCCTGAATCCCAGGAAATATGATCCAAGAGGTGATATTGAATTTTCAATATTTCTGCATAAGTGTGACCACAAATGTAATTCGATTTTCTACACAAGTCCTAAAATTAGATAGTGTCCAATTTAACTCATGAATCCAAAACTTTATACTTGTTCATTGGTTTATTGAGAAGCACAGAAATGAATGCCACTGCAGGTCAGCTTTGAAGGGATTATGGGAGGTGCAGAAGGGACCTTGGTGGTGTACTTCTGGGACCAACACAATGAAGGTCTGCGGATCAATAATGTGATTCAAGGTGGTAGTGATAATCTTCAAAGCGCTCCTTGGCTTGGGACCTGGGTACTTACGGGACCGCCTGCTGCCACCAACAGCCTCCCGCCGCCCAGTGCACTCCCACAGGGTCGGCCTCCTCGGGGTTCCGTCGGCTGGACGATGCCGACTGGCGGCCCCAAGGGTGCGGGCCTTCTCTGTGGGGGCTCCCTCCCTTTGGAACGACTTACCCCCGGAGATACGGGCCATCACCGACATTCAGACCTTCCGGCGCGCAGTAAAGACCCACTTTTTCCTAACAAGCCGGCCTGGCCCAGTAACAATTGTGGGAGCTTTAAATTGGTATTTTAATTTTTATCTGTTTTATATGTTTTTGATACAATTTTTATCTTTCGGCCACAAATTTAATTATTTTAAATTGTTTTTAACTCTATAATTCTGTTAGCTTGTTCTGTTTTATCTGGCTGTACACCGGAAAGGGGCGGTATAAAAATCCAAAAATAAATAAATAAATAAATAAATAAATAAATAAATAAATAAATAAATAAATAAATAAATAAATAAATAAATAAATAAATAAATAAATAAATAAATAAATAAATAAATAAATAAATAAGTGTGAGAATAGGTGAATGTGAATCTCTCCTATCTCAGCACGGACTCCATGTCCTTTTTTTCCCTCAGAGAGTGACCCTAAATTCCAGCTTGGATAATACTGAAAAATGCCCACTGGAAGAGAGAGAAGGAGTCCCGCCCCTCAACAACACTGTTGATGAAGAAAGCAAAGGAGGCATCCCAACTTCTCAGGTTAGTTATACCTCCAAACACCTTTGCCTCTTTTCATTCACCATCTCACTATGCTGGTTCAAATGAAATGGGGATCAGATAGCTTATTGAGGTCCCTCCCCATTCTGATTTTTCTCATCTTGCTGTTCTAGGACACCGGAGAGGAAAAAACAGCCTCCTGAGAACCATCAAATAAGCATCTAACTCTTCGAATGGACCCGATCAAAACTGATGTGGTTTGAGAAGCAATCAAAAGGAAGGCTAAAATGGACTCAAACAGCCAGGCACAAAGTGACAGGGGGAAAAAACATGTTGGAAGAAATTGCCCTAAGGCACAAACCTTTTGTTTCAGGATCTGTTAGGCTGGCTTTCCTACTGGGTAAGGCAGATTCCTAAAATATCATGCATTTATTTTCCGGTGGAGCTTCAAGGACTAGATGAGAGCTACTTATGGTAACTGTAAATCTTCTAACTGAAGATAGGATGGTGAACTTTGATTTGGTAATTGATACTGATGAACTACAAAGTCTAAGACAAAGTCTAAGACAAAGAGAGAATTGTGGGTATTTCTCTCTGAAGGCATTCAACTTATAGAATATAGAAAACATATTGCCCACTGGTGACAGAATTAAGAAAAACGAATGATGGACACAGTGCAATGAAATGCACAGAATAATCAGGTAGAAAGGCATTGCAACCAAACTGCTATATCACATCTAAAAAGGAGCCTCCCTGGGTACCTGCTCAATGCAGAGCATTCTGGGATGTTTGAATCAAAATATACCAAAGCTTCATGAATTGCCAGAACATTTAGTATCTTATGTGGCTGTGAAAGGGATTAAACACACCCTTACTATACAATGGACGATCTGTAGGATATATTCATTCCCTGAGAATGTTCTCTTTCTTAGAATTCTCCAGTACAATTTCCCTGTGCAAAGCTCTTTGGCTGGTATCCACTCTTCCTCCATGAAATACAGAGCCACCAACTCAAAGGACACCGAGTCCCGAAAGATAAAGAAAATATTCCTTAAGCAGAGAATCCCTGAAAGGAATAGAAAATTCTCTTTTAATTCACCAAACTAAAAATGGAACTTTGCATCAGGGTGAATGGGTTTTTTACATCAGGATATATTGGTGGTTTATGTCTCAATGTCCAGAGTTTCGTTATGGCTGGAGAATAATGCTGCATAATGCTGGAGAAGTCGAAGTGCACTAAACACGGCTGTTGCATCTAGGTTAGGGAATTCTCCCTTTGGAGAGCCTCACACTGTTTCAGAATGACTAAGCAGGTATTTCACCTGCCTGGATGAGCATATTCCATGGAACTCCAACAACACGACCTCTTGGTAGGAAATGACTATGGAAGTCCTAAGCCAGGGAAGTCAAACTTGATTTCATTGAGGGCTGCATCCGGGTTGTGTTTGACCTTGGGGGGCCAGGGTGGGCATGGCCAGCTCAATGTTACTGATGCCCAAGGGCGCCTGTGGTGACTCAAGCTTTGTGCCAGCGAAAATCCAAATTCCATTTTCATCTGCAACCCTCTGCCAGCGAAAATAGAGCTTAGGAGGGCCGTTCTGTTTTTGCTGACAGAGGCTCCTTGGGCCGGTCCTCCACTATTTCCAAGGGGGCCCTGTGGGCCAGATCTAAGCCTCCAGGCCTTGAATTTGACACCCCTGTCCTAAGCCGCAATGGAGTGGAATGGAATAAAATAGAATGACTGAGTTGGAAGGAATCTTGGAAACGCCAAACGTAATCACCGAACCAGTAGTAACGCCGGTTGACTCCCACCCCTGAATCATGTGACCCTGGGACACTGCAACTGTCATTAAATATGAGTCTGTTGCCAAGCATCTGAATTTTGATCAAATTATCCTAGGGAGGCTGCAACGGTCGTAAGTTATGAAAAACAGTCATAGGTCACTTTTTTTAATGTTGTAACTTTGAACAGTCACTAAACAAACTGTTGTAACAGATTAACAGATAATCAGTCTTTTTTAAAAAATATTTATATATTTTTTCTTTTTCTAAGTGCTTAGTAAACAATGTATTAACAGATAACAGATAATCAGAGTTGGAAGTGACCTTATATGTCTTCTATTCCAACCCCCCCACCCAAGCGGGAGACCCTACACCACTTCTGACAAATGGCAGTCCAATCCCTTCTTGAAAGTCTCAAGTGATGGTGCTCCCACAACTTCTGAGGGTAACTTCTGTTCCATGGGTTGATTGTTCTCACTATCAGAAAGTTTCTCCTTATTTCCAGGTTGAATTTCTCCTTGTTCAGTTTCCATCCATTATTCCTTGTCTGGCCTACAGGCGCTTTAGAAAATAGTTTGACCCCTTCCTCCTCTCTGTGGCAGCCCTTCAAATATTGGAAGACGGCTATCCTGTCTCCCCTGGTCCTTCTCTTTACTAGACTAGCCAAGCCCAGTTCCTGCAACCGTTCTTCATATGCCTTAGTCTCCAGTCCCCTAATCAACCTGTTGCTCTTTTCTGTACTTTTTCTAGAGTCTCAACATCTTTTTTATAATGTGGTGACCAAAACTGGATGCAGTACTCTAGGTGTGGTCTTACTAAGGCTTTATAGAATGGTATTAATAGCTCACTTAGTCTCGATTGTATCCCTCTGTTAATGCAATTTAGGATTGCATTAGCTTGTTAGGGTGCTGCTGCAAGTTGAGGGCTACCTGTAAATCTGCTTTAAACTACTTTTTACCTATTTGATACATACAATAGTTGATGTATAGAAAACTTTAGATTTTAATTTAAAAAAAACCCTTAAAAATCTAGATTAGGATTAAAAATCCAGTATTGGAAGCCCTGCTTGCAAGAGGCGTCTTGCAGCTGCCTGCAAGGATATTCCAAGGACAATGAAGGGACCATGTGCGAAATGGAGAACCCGGATGTGTGCAGATTGAGGTGGGGCTACCAGCTGGGGCTCTCTCCTCCCAGGAAGCAGGCGGCAAAGCACTTTCCAATTTTCCCAGATTGCCATAGGCGCTGATAGGAAATCGGGAGGCAGAGAAGGCAGTCATTCGGCGCCTCCAACTGCTCCCCAGGCTTCCCTTCCCTCCTATATTCCCGCTGGTGGCAAGAAGGTCTCCCCTCCCTTGCATCACCCGCCCCTTCCCCAATTTCCCCAGAAAGCCTTTCAAGAGAATAGGGATTCATTTCCCCACGTTTACAAGAAGAGCAGTATCTCACCTTCCTCTGGACACGACTTCATGCACTTTCTCAGCTTCCAGGAAGGTCAAGATCTGGATGAGAGAATGCTGCTTCATATAGAGACACCACCACCACCTCTTTTCCTTCTTCCTCTTAAAAAACAAACAAACTCAGGCATATGCTCCATATTAGCTCTTTTCCTTGTGTCCCGGAATCGTTGAGGTTTGGCAGAAATGTACTGTCGAATCTTTACTCGTTCCAGATGGAGGATGAAACTAAACGGTACAGTCACAGGGAACAACTGCCATTTTTCTTTGAGGGCAGAGAACAACGGACTAGGATTAAATAAAAGCTTCATTTTGAAAAGTTATGTGTCAGTGTATTTCCTCTAATAAATAGTGGTTTATTTATGACATCTACAGAAGTCATGTAATCACTGATATACAATTCTAATAAAGCATACATACAGACACAAATATAAGTGATGTATGTAACTGAATAAGAGTTTTGGATGGGACTTTGGAGGTCTTCTAGTCCAGTGGTTACCAACCTGTGGGCCGTGGCCCTACTGGTGAGCCACAAGAAAATTTTGGTGGGCCTCAGAGAAATCTCACCACAAGAGCAACCCCCCCAAAGCAATTAATCCTGGCTGCGCAGAAACACAAGGCTGCGCCCCCCACATGGCCCACGGGAACCCTCCCCTGCCCACTCACTCCATATTGGCAAAGTTGCCTGCTAAATTGCTATTTTTCCAACTATCAGCTGTGAGATTTCGATTAGCTAGGAAGCAGGAAATGGTTGGATTTCTTGTTTTCTAGCTAGTCTTTAGATCTTTGGCTCAGTTTTTAAGCACAGCCGAACCTCCCTTAGGACTAAAGGTTCTATTATTCAGTGCAGGCTCACGGCAAGCAAATTTTATGTGACAAACTGAGCTAGCCAATGCCAGATAGATAGATCACTGAATGATTCTGTGAGCAACTCAATCTGCCTGCCTGCTTTGCCTGATTTTGTGTAAAAGTTGCTCTTTTTTATAAAAAAAATCAATATTTATATAAATATATTTACATACAAGCCATGCCCAGCCAGTCACATGACCACCAAACCACACCCACAAATTAGGCCACGCCCACATAACTGGTTAGTGGTCCCTGGGATTTAAAATTATGAGTTTGGTGGTCCCTGAGGTCCAAAAGGTTGGCGACCCCTGTTCTAGTCCAACCCACCACTGAGGCAGGAAACCTTATACAGTAGGAGTAGTAGCATTTCAGACAAATGGGTTGTCCAATCTGCTCTTTAAAAACTTCCAATGTTGGAGCACCCACAACTTCTGGAGGCCAGTTGTTCCACTGATCAATTGTTCTGTCAGGAAATTTCTCCTCAATTCTGTAAGAAATAAGAACATTCAAAAATAAAATGTAGGTGAAGAGAATAATACTGTATATTATAGCATTAAGAAGACAGTTGCTCTATAGACATTTGCTTTCTTGATGTAATCCTACTGTAAATATATTTTCTAATGCAATTACTCATTGTTAAACATGTACCTGCAATCAATTGCATCCTTCTATATCAAGTAATGTCACCCCTATCTTCTCCAGGAATTGATTACGTAACCTAAACTGTCAAGGCAATTCACATACACATTTGACATAACAAAAGACTACAGTGATCAATTAGGAGGACAATAGGAGAAGAGATAATAAAAGATAACTATTGCCCTAACTTTCTTTAATCAATTGAAGTTAGATTTGGTTTTTCAAAGCATCTGCTTAAATTTACCAGACGTAGGTAAATATGTGAGAGATGCATATAATCATTATGTTGTTCTAAGATGGCTAGAGAGAAGAAGCGCTGAATGTATGTAACAGTGTGGTGTTAGGAAATAGATATTTCTTTGTTCTGGGACTGTTAGAAAGAGGCCCTGCTGAAGGGACATTTCTTAATGCCAAGTAAGATAAGATGTTAGCAAAATGTGTAATGGGTGGTTGTTGGGAGGTGTTGGAGGAGATGATGTGGTCTCCATAAAGCATTTCGGATTAGCTGTGCTCGGTCATTGAACCCGATGTAGGAAGGGCATGGAGGTATCAGGATAGAAAAACTATAAAATAGCTTGACTCCCAGTTCTCTAAAGCATCCGAAGACAGGACAAGAAGCAATGGATGGAAACTAATGTTAAGGTGACCAACCGTCCTCCTTTAGGGAGGACAGTCCTCCTTTTTAAAGCTCTGTCATCGATCAAATACGGAGATTTATGGATTAGTCTTCAAATATCAAAATGGAGGACATTAAGAGGACACTTTTCGAGAGAGGACAGAACTCACAAAAGGAGGACTGTCCTCCCTAAAGGATGGTCACCTTATTAATGTAAAAGTGGACAATATAATATATTCAATTCAGGTAGAGCCATAATAAAATTACTACACTGTAGTCCTCAATTTACAACAGTTCGCTTAGTGACTATTCAAAGTCTTAAAGTGGGGCAAAACTTGTTTAATGAATGTCTCACTTAAGAACAGAAATTTTGGGCTCAACTGTGGTTCGTAAGCTGAGGACTACCTGTATAATAAGGCACCATAGAGTTGCAATAGGATAGATGTTATAACTGAATACAAGGATAACTCCAAAGGAATGGGAGGTGATGATGTCACAGCCCCTGCTGGAATGAGAGAGAGGGGAGGAAATCCCGCAGGGAATCTTGGCGGGAGAGCCGTTAAACTCTCAGGGAAAGAGAGAGTCTGTCAGAATGAGAGACAAGAGCCAGTCAGAGGGAGGAGAGGGGAGCTACAGAGTCTCTGAAGGCCCAGGGCTAAGGAAGGTGCATATTCAGGGCACCGCTGTGGGGAGAAGAACGAAGGGGCCACCTTCGTCTCTGAAGGGAACAGAATTTTAAAGAAGATTTCGCCTTTAGGCACTAGCTGTGAGCTTGTTCTGTCCAAATCACACTCCGAACTGTTAAGAGGAGAGGAAAAACTTCATTCCGAAAGGTGATAAAACACTGAGATTTTTTTTTATCCCTACGAGTCAAATGTGCGCGAGGGGTGGGGGAGTGGGAAGTAATGAATGACGTCACTGCTTCTGGAATAGAAAAAAGGGGAGGAACGCCTGCGCGGAATATTGGCGGGAAAGCCGTTAAAAGTGCGGATGAATCTGTCGGCACGAAGGAGGGAGAGATAATATTGGTGGGAAAGCCGTTAAAAGATAGCGGGGGTGGGGAGTGGGGAGAGTCTGTCAGAGCACGATGGAGGGAAGAAGGAGAGTTTGAGAGAAAAAGAGCCTACAAGGTGGGGAAAAGGGGACTGAAGAGTTCCTATGCTTAAAGCAAACTTACTTTGGTCCCAGTTAACAAAAACAAAAAAGGAGACTCTGGGAAATCTGTACAACTTATTTCCTCACAGAGTCTAACACCATATAGTGGAATACAGTTTCCTTCTTGACTAGGAGGATGGATTAGAAGACCTCCAAGGTCCCTTCCATTATTCTTAATGTAACATTTTTCGTAAAAAATGAAAAACGATACATAAGAGCAGAAATAAAAAGAATAGACTAGATATGCTGAAACACGTAACTGGCTTTATTTAAAATACTACAGTATCGATCACCTTTTAACACATACCAAACATAGTATGAGGAAAAGGAGATGCCTTTTCCCAGAAAACCACATATTTATACCCAAATATAGACAGTTACATAACATATCATGTTTTTTGATTACAAAAATACATAGAATCCCATATGAAAGTTGTGGGTATTTCGACTGACCTTTCCTCACTTGACATTGGATAGTTACCAACATCCTTTTCTCAGATTTATCTCCACATGTCCAGTTATGCAATTATCAGAGGGCTATAATATAATCATTAATTTTGATTAATGTGTCTATATAATGTCATGGTGCCCTTAGAACAAAATTCCAACTTAGGCCAAGAACATACTTTCACAATCTAACATATTTGTCTCACAAAAACATTTCTCAACTTTTCTGATCTTTTAAAAGTTCAGACTGCGGACACAAAATGGCTACAGTCTGGTTCTGTATATTCTCAAGTATAATAACCAAATTTTACTTATAACAAAAACCTAGAAAAGCAGATAATTACCTATTTGGCATCTTCCAATATGTTGAAAAATTATAAAAAAATTAATAATCAAGTACTAAATAAAGACTAATGTTCTTTCTGAATAATCATTTCAGCCTTCTCCATCCTTGAGGGAGGCAGCTCCATTACTATTAACATCCCCACCTGTTAACTTTATTTTAGCTTTTTATAGTTTTTAATATTTTAATCTTTATTGATAATGATTTTAGATATTTATTGTTTTATTTTGTCACATGCTGCCCAGTGTAGCTTACTTGTGAGAAAGACAACTATATAAATTAAATTTAAAAAACCTACCAAAACAATATAGTTGACTTGGATAGTAAAAAAGACTGGAATTATATGAATGAATACTTTTTAAAATTATAAACAGACTGAAGTAACTCAAGCTTTCCTATCATATTTTCTAAATATGACTTAGTATATTTTTATTTGGTTTAATGCATGCCCCAACCTGCAGAATATAAAGTTGTCCTGCTGATTTCAGTGTTCATACACATCTTTTCTCCTGTCAAAATGTCCCTACTATCAACAATTTAAATCCAGAAATGGGAGACAGGAACACATTTGGTTCCCCTAGGAAATGCTTTCTGCCCCAACTCTGCCCTCTCTCCCTGCATGTGGTTTTGGAGGAATGGTGACTCAGATACTTTAGAAAAAGTGCAAAGAAGAGCAACTAAGATGATTAAAAGCCTAGAGACTAAAACATATAAAGAACAGTTGCAGGAATTGGGTATGGACAGTCTAGAGAAAAAAGGACCATGGGTGATAGGATAGCAGTATTCCAGTATTTGAGAGGCTGCCACAAAGAGGAGGGAGCCAATTTATTTTCCAAAGCAGCAAAGGGCAAGACAAGGAACAATGGATGGAAACTAATCAAGCAGAGAAAAAACCTGGAATTAAGGAGAAACTTCCTAACAGGATTATTAACCAGTGGAACAGCTTGCCTTCAGAAGTTGTGGATTCTTTAAGAAGAGGACTGTGGAATTCTTTAAGAAGAGGACAGTCATTTGTCTGAAATGGTATAGGATCTCCTGCTTGAGCAGGGGGCTGGACTAGAAGACCTCCAAAGTCCCTTCCAGTTCTATTCTGATCGATACCCAGGTTCCCTTGGAGATGGCAAACCATAATTGAGATTAAATTGTAACCAGCATATAATGCAATTGCATACATTGGCTACCTTTCTTATCAAATCTGGGTAACATCATCACTGCTTCACCTAGCATTGATGATGTTACCTAGCTTGGTTATTGAAATGTCTGCAAGAAAACAAGCACGCTCAGAGAGCACCAAGGACCCGGGTGGGATTCTACCGGTTCAGGCGAACTGGATGTTAAATTTGCATCTGGTTTGCCGAACCGGTATTGGAACCAACCAGCTGGCCCCGCCCACCCCTCCCAGGAGTCTCCAAGTAGCCCATGTTTTATGCAGGTTGGTGCAGGGTCCGCACAGAGGCTCTGGGAGGGGGAAAAATGGGCCTTCCAGAAATCCGGAAACGTGCCTGTTTCCAGCTTCCGGAAGGCCTCTAGAGCCCGGGGGAGGCCATTTTCACCCTCCCAGAGGCCCAAGGGAAGCCTGTGGGCCCTTGGGAAGGTGAAAAATGACCTTCCTGGAATTTCCAGTAGGCCACACCTACCGTGGCCACGCCCACCCAACAAATAGGAAGCGAAGCAGTTGTTGGGATTTTTTAATCCCACCCCTCATTTATTACATTTGTATGCTGCCTGACTCCCAGTGGCTCTGCGTGGTTTAGAATTGTTCACACATTTAAAAACAGAATAGAATAAGGGACCTTGGAGGTCTTCTAGTCCAACCTCAGGCTCAGGCAATGGTTGCCCAATCTCTTCTTAAAAACTTCCAGTATTGGAGTAACCACAACTTCTGCAGGCAAGTTGTTCCACTGGTTCATTGTTCTCACGGTCAGGAAATTTCTCCTTAGGTTGCTTTTCTACTTGATTAATTTCCATCCATTGCTTCTTGTCCTGCCCTCAGATGCTTTGGAGAATAGGTTGACTCTTCTTTTGGCAACCCCAAGATATCAGAAGACTCCTATCATGTCACTCCTAGTTCTTTTCATTAAACTAGACATACACAATTCCAGCAACTGTTCTTTGTATGTTTTAGCCTCCAGTCCCCCAATCATCTGTTGAAGGGTTAAAAGAAAACCAGCACAAGGCAAAAGAAGAGCGATGACAAAGAAAATATAGAGGGGAAAAGAAAGGAAGAAACGGGCAACGTTCATCCTCTTCAGAGATCTGGATGAAGAGCCAGGTCTTTAAAGTCCTTTGAAACACCAACAGGATGGGAACCGTTTGAGTCTTAGATGGCTGTGTGAGAAATCTAAATACCAAAGCTGTGTGGCAGAGATTCGAACCGGGATCTTTCAGCTGTCCCCGACGGGGAATCCTCCATATAGTTTTTTTCTGTATTCTCTACAGAGGTAGATAAATTCAACAAAATATCAATACAAAGTATTTATTATTGGTTCATCAGGTATCTTCATAAGAAAAATCCTAATGTCCTTTTGTCGGACTTCCTTTCAAGGAGACATACACTGATATGTACCTGGTAAATGTGGGTTTCAACCCCGCTTTCTCGGATACAAGTAGATTGAAAGGAGGGAAAACTTTCTCCCGTCCACGGAGAAATACGCCCAGCAATCGATGACGCGGGGAAACATTTTGTCTACTTTCCAAACCTTTCCTCCTTCCTCGCACAATCTGCGTTTCATTTACAGCGGGCTTGGCTTCCGCGAATTTTCCCAGCTCCCCATCGGGAAGTTTGGAGCGAAAGGGACGCAAAGAAAGCTGCTTCGCGCAGAGGAGCGTAATGGGGCAGCTTCAGTGGCGCCTCTGCCTAGTGGCAACAGCTACTTTCCTGCTGGGAAGCGCTTATGGTGAGTAGCTGCTAAACCACGAAGGCACGGAGTCTCGTCTAAAGGGTCCCGTGCAACGCGTGCCAGCCAGGGATTCTCTCTGCCCCCTACAACGCTTGAGCTGATTTTGGAAGCGTTCCTTGGTAGGGCCCTCTTTTTCTTCTGTAATCCCGATGGTGCAAAAGCCACGAGTCTCCTTGAGAAGCAGAAGGAAAACTATCCTTTCCTGTAAACATCACAGCCCCGCGAGGGTTCTTATTGTGTAATCCCACTGACTTGTTTTTCAAATTCTTATTGTGTAATCCCACTGACTTGTTTTTCAAATTCTTATTGTGTAATCCCACTGACTTGTTTTTCAAATATTAGAATCAGAATCGGAATAGAGCTGGAAGGGACCTTAGAGGCGTTCTAGTGCTTAAGCAGGAGACTACATTTCAGACGAGTGACTGTCCAGTCTCTTCTTCAAAACCTCCAGTGATGAAGCACCCACAATGTATTAATGCAAGCTGTTCCGCTGGCTAATTGTTCTCACTGTTAGGAAATGTCTCCTCAATTCCAGGTTGCTTCTCTCCTTGATTAGTTTCCTGCCTTTTAGTGTTTTGGGAAATAAATTGACCCCTTCTATGGTAGCCTCTCAAATACTGGAATACTACTATTATGTCCCCTAGTCTTCTTTACTCTAGACTAGCAAACCCTAAATCCTAACTAGCCATACAAATTAAGGAGGAAAAAATGGTAAATAAATGTTTCAGGATTTCCTAACTTGCTCAATTCCTCCAGCAAGCGTAATCCTGCCTCACTCACTGTGTAAGCAGGGAATTGTACCCGCTTGGAAACTCTTTTCCTCTTTCCCCTTCTCCTTCCAAAGCAATTAGACAGGAGTGGGCAACTTTTCAGTGTCAAGGATGCACTTAATAGAAACAAGATGGGTTGATAAAGTTTACAAAGTGAGTGAAATAGTATTTACACATGCTGGAGTAAATTGAGGAATTTAGGAAATTATGGAACATTTATTTACCTTTTCCTCCCTTTAATTTGTATCCCTATTTAGGATTTATAAGATAGTTTTAGTTCATGTCACACCTCATAGTATTGGAAAGGAAACTGACAGTCTTTTTTAAAAAATATTTATATATTTTTTCTTTTTCTAAGTGCTTAGTAAACAATGTATTAACAGATAACAGATAATCAGAGTTGGAAGTGACCTTATATGTCTTCTATTCCAACCCCCCCACCCAAGCGGGAGACCCTACACCACTTCTGACAAATGGCAGTCCAATCCCTTCTTGAAAGTCTCAAGTGATGGTGCTCCCACAACTTCTGAGGGTAACTTCTGTTCCATGGGTTGATTGTTCTCACTATCAGAAAGTTTCTCCTTATTTCCAGGTTGAATCTCTCCTTGTTCAGTTTCCATCCATTATTCCTTGTCTGGCCTACAGGCGCTTTAGAAAAGAGCTTGACCCCTTCCTCCTCTCTGTGGCAGCCCATCAAATATTGGAAGACTGCTATCCTGTCTCCCCTGGTCCTTCCCTTCACTAGACTAGCCAAGCCCAGTTCCTGTAACCGTTCTTCATATGCTTTAGTCTCTTGTCCCCTAATCATCCTGGTTGCTCTTCTCTGTACTTTTTCTAGAGACTCAACATCTTTTTTATAATATGGTGAACAAAACTGAATGCAGTACTCTAGGTGTGGTCTTACTAAGGCTTTATAGAGTGGTACTAGTACCTCCCTTGATCTTCATTATATCCCTCTGTTAATACAACTTAGGGTTGCATTCAGGGTAGGATTCAAATTTCTTAACAACTGGTTATGTGGGTATGGCCTAATTTGTGGGTGTGGCTTGGTGGTCATATGACTGGTTGGGCATGGCTTGTATGCAAATATTATAAATATTTATGTAAATATTGATTTTTTTATTAAAAAAGAGCAACTTTTACCCAAAAGCAGGCAAAGCAGGCAGATTGAGTTGCTCACAGAATCACTGATTCACTTAGAGATCTATCTATTTCCCATCGGTTACCTGAGTCTGTCACATAAAATTTGCTTGCAAGCAAACTCACAAAATTAACTCACAACACACCATGTATGTAAATATTGATTTTTTTTTATAAAAAAAGACCAACTTTTATCCAAAAGCAGGCAAAGAAGGCAAGCAGATTGAGTTGCTCACAGAATCACAGATTCAGTTAGAGATCTATCTAGGGGTGGGATTCAAATTTCTTAACAACCAGTTCTGTGGGCGTGGCCTAATTTGTGGGTGCGGCTTGGTGGTCATATGACTGGGGTGAGAGTGGCTAGGTCAGTGGTGGGCAACCTTTTTTTTCAACTGAGCCAAATCTCGCCAAAACCACGATTGAAATTTATTTTGAGAGTCACATTTTTAAAACCGAAAATACATAGGATGGTACACTGTTTTTGATGACACGCTGCTGATTTGGGAGGCGCAGTCTTCTTCTGAGGGCGGCAGACAGAGAGAGGATGCTGCCTCGCCGCCGCGGCGCTACACAGAAAGTCACCCCCCTTTATACCACATGACCCGACTAGAGCTGTGTGGAGCCGGCCACCGGGGCTGCACACAGGGTGCGCACTGACAGAGGCTAGCTGCAGAGTCCTGACTCCTGGGGCGGCCGCCCGAGAGGAGGGAGGGGAGCAGGCGCCCGGCACACAGAAGAGCCACATTAAAGTGTGTAAAGAGCCGCATGTGGCTCGCGAGCCGCGGCTTGCCGACCACTGGGCTAGGTGGTCATGTGACTGGAGAGGCCCAGGCAGGTGGCCATGTGACTGGCAAACCAAATTTAAGTGGTCCTCGCTTAATGACCAGATCCTCGCTTAGTGGCCAGTTGCTTAGCAAGTGTTTTTTGCCAGTTTGCAAGGCCTGGGGAACCCTGGGGAGGGCAAGGTGAAGCACAGGCAGCTACAAGGAGTCACAGGGAGGGATGGGTGAGGCCTGGGGAGCTACGGGGAGGGCTGCAGAGGGCTGGGTGAGGCCAACTCAATATAACAACTGTTATATATAACAGCAATGTAACATTTTGTTTCCATTTATGTTACACTGATGCTATATATAGATATTTGTATCTGATTTGCTTTTTTCCCAATAGGAAAAAACAAAGGAGAAAGAAACATCAAGATGAATAGTAAAATAATTTTTATTTATGAATTTATTTATTTTTTTAGTATGCTTTGTTTTTATGATTAATAAAAACAAAAACAGATACTAAAAAAATTAAATAAATAGATAAATAAAAAAAGCAACTTAGCAAAAATGAGGCAGGCAACTTGGCTAGCCAGTCCTCCTCAGTCTTCAAGCTTGCTGCGGCGAGGACAGCTGGCCTGGGAGTCGGCACTCGACCGGGCTGGCAGCAGCAGTGGCAGAGGCGGCAGGAGAAGGTAGGCGACCGACAGGGCTTGCTGCTTTCCCTCCTCATTCACCAATCGGTGGTGGGAAGTCAAGGCAGCAATCTTTGGGCCGCAGCGGGTGAGGGAAGGTGGCAGCCGGCCTAGCCAAGATGGCGGCTGCTGGGTGGGTGAGGCAGCGGCAGCCAGCCCGGGAGTCGGCACTCAACCGGGGCTGGCGGCAGCGGTGGCGGCGGCAGGATGAAGTAGGGGACCAGAGGGGCTTGCTGCTTTGCCTCCTCACTCACCAATTGATGGTGGAAGGAAGGCAGCAACAATGGAGAGCTACAGGTGAGGGAAGATGGCAGCGGGTGAGGCAGGGAGAGTCAGCGAGGGCAGGTGGGCGACCTGGGAATTGGCACTTGACTGGGGCTGGTGGCGGCAGGTAGGCGACTGGGTTGGAGGTCGTACTTACTGATCAGCATCTTCGGAAGCTGGGATAGGCAATCCAGGTGGGTGAGGATGGCTAGCGGCGGCAGCGGCTAGGGCCTGCATTTTCTTTAATGGCAGTTGCCGTGGGAGGCTGTCCAGGTAAGGCAGGCAGGCTGGCCTGGAAGGCAGGCCGGGCAAGGCAGGGCCTGGGAGGCAGGCCGGCCAGGCAAGGGCGATTAATGGCGGTGGTGACCGGGGCTTGTGGCTTGCCCTCACTCATGCAGCAGAAGGCAGGAACCAACGGGTGGCTGGCTGTCTGTCTGTCTTGGCTGCTGCTGCCGGTGTGAGTGATGGTGCCGGGAGGGAAAATTTTTATAGGTAGTGCACATGCGCTATACATAGGGGTGGGGCGGGGCGGGCGGGGGAGAATGAGGCAAGGATTTCCGCATATGCGCAGTAAAAAAACCTGGGTTTTTAGTGTAGGAACGGCGGATAGGGGTTTGGGCCAGGGCCAGCGAAGGGAGGGGCAGGCGGGGAGAATGAGGAAAGTGTTTTTGCGCATATGTGAAAAATGTTGCGCCTGCGCTGTAAAGAAACCTTTTTAAAGTATCAGCAGCGGATAGGCACGGGGGCTGGGCCAGCAAAGGGAGGGGCAGGTGGGGGAGAATGAGGCAAGGATTTTCATGCATGTGTGAAAAATGTAGCGCATGCACAGTAAAAAAAAAGAGTTTTGGCTCATAGAAGCGGTGAAGAGGGGTGAGGCCAGCCAGGGTTTGGTTTTACCAGTTCTTAGAACTACTGGTGACGTTAACAACTGGTTCTATAGAACCAGTGTGAATCTGTAGAATCCCAACCCTGGTTGCATTAGCTTTTTTGGCTGCTGCTGCACACTGCTGGCTCATATTTAGCTGGATGTCCACTAAGATTCCAAGATCCCTCTCACAGTTACTGCTATTGAGCCTGATTTCACCCAGTTTATATGTGTACTTTTGGTTTTTCTTGCCTAAGTGTAGGACTTTACTTTTCTCTACATTGAATTTCATTTTGTTAGATACAGCCCAGTGTTCTAGTCTGTCAAGATCCATCTGGATCTTGAGCCTATCTTGGGTGTTAGCTATTCCTGCCAGCTTAGTATCATCTGCAAATTTGATACTAAGTATTGTCTGAGTCAATTTGCTTATACAAAGTAATATTAACAATGATGATTGTAATGGTAATCCTAGTAATCCTAGTAATAATAATAATATTATATTGTTTACTTATATATAGTATTGATCTTTCATTATTTACTTATACATCATAATCTTTTATTTTCTAATTTCTACCTCTATTATCTAACCACTGATAAAACAATCCCATGTTAAAAATATTTTGTTTCTTCCGTGTCCTTTATTTTTAATGTCAGTCTATCCATCTGCCCATAATCTAATATCTTTTTGATTATATTCTCATCTGTAGGAGTATCCACGTTCTTCCAATATTGTGCAAATACAATTCTTGCAGCTGTCAGCATATGTAATAGTAAATAAGTATTCCCTTTATTATAATTTTCTGGTATTATACCTATCAAGAATATTTCTGGCTTTCAGAATATATGTTGTTTTATCATTTTCTCTAGCCATGTATGTATTTTTGTCCAGAATTTGTTTGCTTTTGGACATGTCTATCACATATGATAGCAGGAGCCCAATATCTGGTTACATTTCCAACATTTAGTGGACATGTTTTTAAACATCTTTGCTAATCTTGCCAGTGGCAAATGCCACCTAAAGAACATTTTGTACAGGTTTTCCTTGTATGTAATTGCCATTGTCAATTTATAGTTTCTATCCCAAAGTTTTTGCCATTTATCAAACTCTATAGTACCGGTATGTCCAAAGTTTTTTGCTCATACTATCATTGCTTCTTTCACTTGTTCATCTTCCATTTTGATGTTTAGTAGATAGCCACAGAAATATTTATTTATTTATTAATTTTTCATCTGTCCCTAGAAGTATACGACCTAATGTTGTTGGTTTTTTATAAAAACCGTATGTCTTTATATCTTTCTCATATCTTGATTGTATTTGTAGGTGTGACCACCATGCTAAGTCCACTCCTTGTTTCTGCAGTTCTTGTTTAGATCTGAGTTCCCCTACTTCATTTAAAATGTCTTTATGTTACAAATTTTTCCAAGTTGATAGCATTTGTGTGTATAAATGTTTTCACCGTAAAAAGCCCGACTGATATTTTCATATAATTTTTTGCTTTGACTTTTTCCCATATTAAAAGTAGGGCATTTCTTACATAGAAATGTAAGAAATGCAGCACCACCTTGGTGGTGCAGGCTGTTAATCATCTAGCACTTAGTGCAAGCTGCCTGCAATTAGTGCAGGCTCGAATCCCACCAGGCTCAAGGTTGACTCAGCCTTCCATCCTCTCGGGGTAGATAAATTGAGGACCCAAGATTGTTGGGGGCAATAAGCTGACTTTGTAAAAATGCCGCTTGGTGGGGCCTAAGGCGCTAGTAAAAGGCAGGCATATACAGTGGAATGAAGGCTATTGCTGAGCACTTAGCATGGTGCTCCATAGACTGTAAGCCACCCTGAGTCTCCGGAGAAGGGCGGCATATAAATGCAAATAAAAATAATAATAATAATAAAAAATAGTGTCTTCAAAAATATCTGTGTATTTTATTCTTTTCATACCACAAAAAAAGCATGACATCCCAGTCGAAGATCATGTCCATCCAACAATAATAACCTTTATCCACTCTTTTATCCAGATAAGTGCAGAAACCTGGTAATTAAGCTGCCAATCTAGCAATCCCAAACCCCCATTTTCTTTAGATTCTTGTAGCATTTTCAGGTTTATTCTTGCTCTTTTCCCTTGCCAGATATATTTCAAAATCGTTTTATTTAGCTCCTCAAAATATTTTTGAAGCTGTCAGTCTTTTAATGAGATGTTATTCTGAGGGCTATAAAAAGTTTTGGGGATAGCGTGTTGCACTTTTCTGCAATTGTAGAACTTCCAGAGAGTTTATTTATTTTAAAACATTTCTATATCTGTCCATCTTTCAATCAACTATTCCTTATTTGATTCCATTTCTGATGCTCCTCCGTTGATCATTTTCATGCCTTTCCCTCACTTTCTGCTGTTCTGGAATGAAAGGATGCCTTCTTGCAAATAACCATTTCCCATACTGCTGACTAATGTTAACATTCTTTAATATTAATAAGTAAATTCTGAGAGCCAATTTGTTCTAGTGGTTCAAGTTACAGGCTAGAAACAATGAGACCGTGAGTTCTATTCCCGCCTTTGGCATGAAAACTGATTGTGTGACTTTAGGATGCCACGCTTTCTCAGCCCAAACCAATTCACAGGGTGGTTGTTCTAAGGAAAGAAGGAGGAGGAAGGAGTAGTACTCATGTTTGCTGCCTAGAGTTATTTATTAAAAAATAAAGTGGGAATTTAAATGAATAACATTATTTCACATGGTGCTTTTTTTTGGCTGGATCTGAATGCAACAACAAGCATTTCTCTGGAAAAGCATAACTTAGCACACATAATTTTCCATTTCTCTTCAGTGAATCATTTTTACTGTGAAAGTTGGAACAAAGGTAAAACAATTCCTGCTTCATACAACAACTTTGAACTCTAGCTTGTTCAGATATGTGTGTGGGTTTGTTTGCTTTTTGTTAAGAAGTAGGAGACTGAAGATATTTGGCATTGTGCTTTTTTCTTTTTCAGATAGTCCTCAACTTATGACCACAATTGACCCCAACATTTTTGTGAAATATTTGTTAAGTGAAACATTTTTTAAGGGAATTTTGCTCCATTATACGACTGTTTGTGCTATGGTACAAGAAACTTTTTTCCAAAAATTATATAATAAAATTAACGATCTGCCATAGGAGGAAGTTTGTCTTTTGGGTGATTTTAATGCGGTTATTGATAAAACATTGGATTATAAAGGCAACAATATGAGAATAAAGAAGAAAAAACACTATCAATTTTTTTTATGATTTGGTAAAGGAAGTTAAGATTTATAACACATGGAGAGAAAGACACCCAGAGAAAAAACAATTTACCTACTATTCTAATAGACATCATCCTGGTCGAGATTAGATATGGCATGGATGTCCAAAAAAACTCATTTCAGAAATAATAGACATTGATATAGAGACAAACTTATGGGTGGACCATAGGGCCATTAGATTTAGTTGGAAGGGGTAAAGGAAAACCTCAAGATGGATGCTGCAAAGATCACTTTTAAAAGAAGAAGGTTTTAGATCCAAATTGGAGAGGGAATTGAAGTTTTTTTTCCCACAGAAAATAAGGAAGAGGATACATCTCCACAGAATAACTGGGATACAGCAAAAGCATTTATGAGAGGGGTGGCAATAAACTACATGGCAAAAAAGAGCAAAGAGAAAAAGCAACAATGAAAAACACTAGAAGGAGAATATAGGGGCTTGGAGATGAAACTACAAGATGAACCCGACCCCCAAAAAACCAAATAAAATCACAAATGGATTTAATAAAACCCAAAATAAACTTATTGGAGATGGAAGAACTAGCCCAACAATTGAAAGCGATAAAGCAATATTTGTTTCAGAATGCTAATAAGCCAGGATGATGGTTGGCCTATAAATTGAAAAAACAAAAAGAAAAGAGGTGGATTACTAAATTAAGAAATGAGCAGGGGGAACTATGTTACCAAGAAGAAGATAAAAGAAAGATAATTCAGACATTCTATGAGAAATTATATAAGGAAGATTATCTAATAGAGGAAAAAGTGATAAGCTGCCTAAAGAAAGCAGAATTTCCGAGAATCTCAGAAGAGGAAAAAAATATGTTGAACGGAAAAATAAGATTAGAAGAAGTAAACTGGGTGATAAATAAACCAAAAAATGACAAGGCGCCAGGACCAGACGGACTTTCGTCGGAACTGTATAAGGCTCAACAAGATATAAGTAATAAATTGCTCAAAATATTCAATGAAGTTTTAGATGAGGCAAAAATTTCCCAATCTTGGAACGAGGCTACAATTATAATCATTCCCAAAGAAAAAAAATAATCAAACAAATATTGGAAACTATAGACCAATATCTCTCTTAAATGTGGATTATAATATTTTTGTAACTATAATAGCTGACAGACTTAAGAAAATTTTAAATGAATTTATTCATACAGATCAGAATGGATTTCTTCCACATAGACATCTTAAAAATAATATAAGGACAATTCTGGATATTATAGATATTACAGAGTATTATGAAGAACATAGTTGTGATCAGGTGGCATTATTGTTTTTAGATGCTAAAAAGGCATTTGATAACGTAAAATGGAATTTCATCTTGCAACAAATTAAATACATGGATTTCAGACAAAAAATTTTAAATGTGATTTCAGTAATATATAATAAGCAAGAAGCTAAAATATTGGTGAATGGGGGAACAACTAATAAATTCGAAATACAAAAAGGAACAAGGCAGGGATGTCCACTATCACCACTTTTGTTTATTTTGGCTTTAGAAGTATTAATGAGAATAATCAGGAAGGAAACAGAAATAAAAGGATTAAAAATAAAAAAGGAAGAGTTCAAATTGCACGCCTTCGCTGACGATTTAGTTTTCATCTTAGAAGAGCCACAAAGTTTGGGACCAAAATTTATAGAAAACTTAGAAGAATTTGGAGAGGTTGCGGGGCTAAAAATTAATTGGGAAAAAACAAAAATAATTACAAAAACATGACAAATAAACAAAAGGAAACACTAGCCAGGATAATGGATATCCAAATAATAGATAAAGTAAAATATCTGGGGATTAGGATCTCTGCGAAATGTACAACACTCAAAGACGATAACTATAACCCATTAATTAAACAAATAGCAGAAGATTTGGAAAAATGGGACAAATTAAGATTATCTTTTATGGGCAGAATAGCGACTATAAAAATGAATATATTACCGAAATTATTGTTTCTCTTCCAGAATGCACCCATAAAATTGCAAAAATTATTTCTGATGATTTGAATAAAATGACGTTGAGATTCATATGGCAAAAGAAAAAACCAAGAATTAAATTAAAATTGTTGCAAGAAGCCACAGATAGGGGTGGATTTGGCCTATCTGACTGGGAATTGTATTATAGAGCTGCAATCCTACACATGGGTTAAAGATTGGATAAATCTCAAGAATAAAAGAATATTAACTCTAGAAGGTTACAATTTACAGGCAGGATGGCATGCTTTTTTATGGCAGGACAAACAAGATGGCCATAGATACTTTCAAAGACACAAAATTAGGCAGACCTTGTTAATCACATGAAACAAAACTAAAAGACAAATTTACATAGAAACACCAATATGGCTATCTACACTGGAAGCTTTGATGTACCCACACTTACTCCGCCAAGGAAAAGTTATTACTTATTAGGATATTTTAAATGATAGAGGGGAATTACAATCGAGGCAAGATTTGAAAGACCAAGGAGTGGACATAGAATGGTGGGCTTACTTACAACTCCAATCAAAACATTGGAAAGATACGAAAGAATGGGGAATCAGCAGGCGTAAAATACAATTAGATGAAGTACTATTGGGAATTGATGATAAATTGATAAAAAAATTATAAAGTGTTAGTGGAATGTAAATTAGAGGAAGAAAAAGTAAAAGAAATAATGTTGGCATGGATGAAAGATTTTGGATATAATATAAATTTGGATGACTGGCAAATTTTATGGGAATAAACTATTCTAGAGCATCTTTTACTGTCTTGTCTCATGGACAGAAGTGGATTTGTAACTGTGCAGATGCAGATAGATAATTCCATGAAACATCCATAACAAAGTACATTTATGGTACATCAGGTATAACTCACATTTGTGACGAAGCTCTTCTATAATGACCAATCCTTTGTATATAAGCATTGCGGGTAAAAGATGGTTATTTTCCTAACCCATCATGTAGCGGTAAGCTGCTTATCAGTTCATAAGCGCGTTGAAGACCTGGCTCTTTGAGCAGGCCGGCCTGAGATGGTTTTAATTGGTCTCCGTATTATCTTCGATTTTAACCGGGGTTTTAAGGGTGGGGGGGTGGGTTTTTCTTCTTCTTTGGGGTCTAGATTGGCTGTACACAGCCCTGAGTCCCTAGGGAGAAGGGCGGTATAAAAATTCCATTAATAAATAAATGAATCCAGGCAAGAATGGAGGGAAACCTCCCTCCACCCCTCAAGGGTCAATTTAGTGACCAATTGGGATTACAGATGTGGCCATGTGACATGAACTACATTTCCCAGGATATCTTTAACTACATTTCCCATGATGCATTCCCTTAAGGGAATAGTTCACAATTCCTAAGTAACTAACCAATTCCCATAGACTGGCTGGGACAGCACAAAAACAATGGCCACATTGGCCACATTGTTTAAAGAAAACTTATATAAATTGTTATGCA
The DNA here is from genome assembly GCA_023653725.1 of Bungarus multicinctus. Classification (NCBI taxonomy): domain Eukaryota; kingdom Metazoa; phylum Chordata; class Lepidosauria; order Squamata; family Elapidae; genus Bungarus; species Bungarus multicinctus. Next base: position 9,218,796 of record CM042834.1, on the reverse strand, counting down.
TATTCCACCATCAAAATTGGCTAAAATGTACTCAAATCTTTCCCCTGTATGTTGGAAGTGTAATAAGGAAAATGGAAAGTATTATCATTTATGGTGGAATTGCAAAGAAGCCCAAATGTTTTGGCAGAAAATCCAGAAATAGTTAGAAGAGATGTGTAAAATTAAAATAGAATATAGACCCGAATTTTTCTTGTTAGGAATTAATGTAGGAAAATACGACAAAGATATTATATATTTAATACTCCATGTAATCACAGCTGCAAGATTAACCTACGCCCAACAGTGGAAATGTAAGGAAACTCCAGGCGAAATAGAAATAATTAGGAAAATTTGGATGTGTGCAGATATGGACAAATTGACAAAAGAATTAAAAAATAAGGATGAATCTGATTATTACAAAATATGGGACAAGTTTTATCACTGGTTGGAAAAAAAGGATCAAGAAAATAAGAAATGATTAAGGTTTATGTATAATATACTATGTATATAGAATGTAAATATGTACTATTTTTATATGACTTAGCAATGTAAGACAACTGTGTGGTTTAGGATGATTGCACCATGTTCATTGTTTTTTAAATGTCTTTTTCTTTGTTTTTTCTGAATGTTTAATAAAAAATTTTTTAAAAATACCTTTGTGTCCTACAAATGTTCTTACACTGGTTAGGTTGAAGTGCTACCTCAATTTCTATTCTAGTTATTACCAACTCCTGGCAAAGCTCCAAGTTCTAGTCATGACTCACACGATGATAAGCTGTTCACCATAATTTGTGGTTCTGAACGAAAATCCTCTTATCTGCTTGTAATAGATGCCATTTGCTTCCACCTTTCTTCCTACACAGGTACTCCTCGATTTACAACCATTCATTTAGTATCCATTCAAAATTACAATGGTACTGAAAAAGTTGACTTATGGTCATTTTTCACACTTTCAACTGTTGCATTCCTAGGGCAATGCAATTGAAATCCGGGCACTTAGAAACTGACATGTCTTTAGGACGGTTGCAATGTCCTAAGATCATGTGACACCTTTGCGACATTCTGTCCAGCCAAGTCAATGGGGAAGCCGAAGTCATTTAATAACTGTGTGATTCACTTAACAGACCCTGAGTGAGGTGAGGATGCCTCTGGATGGCAACACATTCCTTGAAAATGCCAGAGTATGGTTCCATTAGCACAGGTAGCTCGCTTGGATGCTTTTGGGTAAACTCAAGTTTTTATTGGATGATAGAAATGGGGATAGAAGGATTTCTGCCTGGCTGCAGCTATTTTTTCCCCCCAATTCCACTCCTTCACACTTATGGAGTGAGTGGAAGCACTGAAGCTCCTCTGAGTGATATTAATCCAAGAGTGGACTTTCCTTGACCAGATTGTATGGAGAATAAATTGTATGAGTGATAAGAATTCTAAGAGCTTGAAGGGAAGGTAGAAGACACTAGGGATATATAAGTGAGCAAATATAGTTACATTTGTCTTTTGAAGTCTCCTGGCTGTCAACCTTCTAATCATGTCCTTGTTTCCTCTCTTGCAGGCTCTTCCTCTTCACATTCTCTGCTCTACTTCCGCCATGCTCTGCTCATTGAGGGGCAGCCCCAATTTGCAATGGTGACCTACTTGGACAGCCAGCCTATCCAACATTATGACAGCAACACAAGAAAAATGAGCCCTTTCACCATGTCGAATAACAAAATGCTCAACAGATATTACGAGTGGTTTGAATCAACTAGTACAAAAACGTCTGAGGGATATTTTCTAAGAAAATTGCAATTAGTTTCAGAGAAAAACAACCAGAGCAATGGTGAGAAGACAAAATAGCAGTGTTAATTCTCCTCCCTCCATTAAATGAAAAATCCAACTGGACATCTTGAAGCTTAAACATTTATTCATTGATGATTCAGGTGAAAGTCAAACAGAGGCTTGAGACAGATGCTCAGTGGTTGATCCAGTGTGGATTTTTTTATCCCTCCTTTCCTCTTAGCATCAGGAAAGGAAAGGAATGACCCATCTTCACTTTTATTAGGTGGAAATTTTTGTTGTGTGGGTAATGGGTCTGAGTCAGAGGTGGTATTCAGCAGGTTCTGACCAGTTCTGGAGAACCGGTTGCAGAAATTTTGAGTAGTTCAGAGAACTGGCAAATACCATCCCTGACTGGAGATTTTACAGTATCTTTCCCCTGCCACGCCCACCAAGCCACACCCACAAAACCAGTAGTAAAAAAATTTGAATCCCACCACTGGTCTGAGTGGAAAAAAATGTGATGCCAAGTGGCCCTGGGAGAGAATATATTATCTGTGGCTCCTTCCAGTCAAGATTCAGGCCTGGGCATGGGACTGAAATAGCATTCATTACACTTTTGGATAACCTCTGGTGGCCTCATGATAAGGATAATACATCCTTCCTGGTTGTTCAGTCTCTCTCAGCCTAGCCTGCACTACCAGGAGTGGTTAATATTAAAATAGATTGTGACAACCATGCATGTCTTTTATACTTTCTAGGAGAAAAGGTGACCATTGCTTTTGGAAAAGAAAAGGGAAGAACTCCATTCTTTATACGACCCCTAAAACAAAGTGCAGATAATGTATTTGCTTCATATAGAATATTTTCTATGTTTTGCCAAAAGAATTTTTTTTAAAATGTTAACTTCTGAGTAATCCAACTGAAATATTTATATTGGGGGGAAAAGCCTTGTTTTTTTTTGCTTTATATACTATAAAACTGGGATGTGAATTTGCATTTGCAGCTTGCAAATATTTTCACTACTGCCTTATTTGAACTTATTCAACTGAATTTAATATTACCTGATTTGAACTACTGATATCCTCTATCAATGAACGCCTGTTAAGCCACTTTTCAAAGTTACGATGATGCTGAACAAGACTTATGACCAATCCTCAGAGTTGTGGCCATCATACATCCCTCAGTCACATGAACATAATGTCAGGGTTCCGACTAATCAACCCAGGCAAATCAGAACTCTAAGACTAGGATCCTCCTCAAAGAACTTCTTTATTAGTACATCATATCAGCATGGCTTAAAGGAAAACCAATTCTAAATATTTCCCGTGGTTTCAGTATAATTAAAATGGGAAATAACCCCATCCACAAATGTCACAGGTCATGTTGCCCAATTAGGTCAACTGGCGGGCTCTTTAGTCATTCGTTCCCCGACCTAATCTGTCACCAGTAGAGATGACCTTGGTTCTCACGAGAAACTCTCTGTTGTGTCTAGTAAGGCATTCCAACTTCCTTCCCCCTCTGTGTGGCAACCGAGGAACTGGAAAATGGCTGTTGCCAGGTTTGGTTTGGAGTTGACACACAATTTGAGCATTTGGCAACTGGCAACACATTTACAAGTGGTGCAGCATCCCGTGGTCATGTGATCACCATTTGTGACCTGCACAGGCAGCATCGAATAAGCAAAGTTAATGCATGAGTTCCTTATGCATCTGGAATTACTATCATAAATTGGTGCTATCAGGTGAATTTCTTCTTTATGGCCATGTCACAGTGAGGGAATTGCCTATCAAAATTATGATAGTTAACTGAGGACTACCTGTACAACCATCTACACTGGATTTCTTTTTCTGGATTTATTTAGATTTTCTTTCTTAAGTCATCATATACAGAATTACAGAAGGGCGTTCCAATGCAAGAAAAGAGGTTTAGTGATTTATTGGAAGAAAAACAATTCCTTCTGTATATTTTTCAAAATTGGGGAAATTATGTAAGTAATTTTTAAAAATGGAATGCGAGATTGAACTGGCAAAAACAGATTATAAAAAAGATTTCTTACCTAACTGTAACCCTAACCTTATTTTACTCTATTTATTTTACTTTATAACCTATTCAGTTATATGCCATTTAACTATATTTTTCTTCACAATACCAGAAGTTAATAAAATTAAGTATTTATAACTGTCAGACCTGCCCTAATAAATTGTTTAATGAATAAATTGTTTTGCTAACAGTCTCTTCAACGGCAAGCTGGTTGATCAGCCTTTGCATTCCATTCTCAGGGTTTGACCTTGAGATGGTGTCTCTGGAAGGCCCAACGAATTGGTAGTCTTTCACCCTCCCATCCGGCTCCATGCCTGTCACCTGACCACCTTCTCTACAAACTTTTCCAGAAAGAGAAGGGAAAATTGGAGACTAATAAAAATTATCCATCATTGCTAAGCCAGGCAATCGCTTCTTGAGGAAGAGATGTACCACCACCTCTTTCAATGTATTTATTTATTTATTTATTTATTTATTTATTTATTTATTACATTTATATACCGCCCTTCTCCCAAGGGACTCAGGGCGGTGAACAGCTCGTCTAAAAACCCCACAAATACAAAAGTTAAAAAGTAATTAAATATTTAAATCAGCTGCAGACTAAAATTAGGAAACCCCCCCCCCACCCTTAAAACCCAATTTAAAGTTAAAAATGGAGATCAAATTTAAAATCATTATCTCAGCCCAGGCCGGCCTGCTCAAAGAGCCAAGTCTTTAACGCGCGCCTGAAGGCCCTCAGGTCCGTGCCGGTATGAAGTTCCGGTGGCAGAGTATTCCAGAGGGCGGGGGCACCCACAGAGAAGGCCCTACCCCTTGGCGCCGCCAGACGACACATAGCGGCCGACGGCACCCGGAGCAGACCCTCCCTGTGGGAACGCACCGGCCTGTTGGAGAACATTGGCAGAATGCGGTCCTGAAGGTAACCTGGTCCCATGCCATGGGTCGCCCTAAAGGTCAAAACTAGAACCTTAAAGCGAACCCGGAGAGCCATCGGCAACCAATGCAGCTCGCGCAGGAGAGGCGTCACATGGGCGCAACGCGACGCCCCCATAATCACCCTCGCGGCTGCATTTTGCACCAACTGGAGTCTCCGGATGCTCCCCGCAGGGAGCCCCATGTAGAGGGCATTACAATAGTCCAGGCGAGAGGTGACAAGGGCCTGAGTGACCGTGCGCAAGGCGTCCCGATCCAGGAAGGGCCGCAACCGGTAGATCCGACGGATCTGATGAAACGCCCCCCTGGAGACGGCCGCGATGTGATGTTCAAGCGACAGCCGTACATCCAGGAGGACTCCCAGGTTGCGAGCCCTCTCTGTGGGGGGCAGAACCTCCCCCCCGATAGCCAGCGAAGGTGTCAGCTGGCTATATCGGGGCGCCGGAAACCACAGCCACTCGGTCTTGGATGGGTTGAGCCGAAGCCTGTTCCCGCCCATCCAGTCCCGCACGGCCTCCAGGCACCTAGACATAGTCCCCACAGCATCGTTGGGGTGGTCCGGAGTGGAGATGTACAGCTGGGTGTCATCTGCATACAGATGACACCTCACTCCAAGACCACGGATGATCTCGCCCAGCGGCTTCATGTAAATGTTGAACAGGAGGGGAGAAAGGACCGACCCCTGAGGCACCCCACAAACCAGGGGCCTAGAGGTGGACCTCTCCCCCCCCGCCAACACGAATTGCGAACGGTCAGAGAGGAAGGAGGAGAACCATCGGAGGACGGTTCCACCAATCCCCAACCCCTCCAACCGTCGCAATAAGATACTATGGTCGATAGTATCAAAAGCCGCCGAGAGATCTAATAGGACCAGGACAGAGGAGAACCCTCTGTCACGAGCCCTCCAGAGATCATCAACCAACGCGACCAATGCCGTCTCAGTGCTATGTCCAGGCCTGAAGCCCGATTGGAACGGATCGAGGTAAGTTGCTTCCTCCAGGTACTGGGGGAGCTGACGTGCCACCACACTCTCAACAACCTTCGCCACGAAGGGAAGGTTGGAGACTGGACGATAGTTGTTTAAAATAGCTGGGTCCAGGGAAGGCTTCTTGAGGAGGGGGCGCACCACCGCCGCCTTCAGGGCGGTAGGGAGCAACCCCTCTCTCAAAGAAGCGTTGACAATCCCCTGGAGCCAGCCTCGTGTCGTCTCCCTGGCGGCCGAAACCAACCAGGAAGGACACGGGTCCAATAAACAGGTGGTGGCATTCAGACCCCCCAGCAACCTGTCCACACCCTCAGCGGTCACAGGATCGAACTCCCCCCAGATAACACTCTCAAGACCTGCCCCGGACACCTCCCCCGGGACCACCCAATTGGAGTCGAGCCCTTCCCGAATCTGAGCGATTTTATCATGCAGAAATCGGGAAAACTCCTCCGCTCTACCCTGTATACCTCTTGAACACAGCTGCTGGTATCTTCTTGGGAACATTTGACCATCCAAGAAAAACAAGGATTTAACATAGAGAGGGCACCTCTCACACACCCCAAGGACCTTGTCTACTTTTCTGATACAGCCTCAAACTGTTCCCAGATAACAGAGATAACCTCCTTGGTCAACTCCATAGGACCTTCCCCACTTTGAGTCTGAGTGACTTTAATGTGTCAAATGACTAGCTTTTCTTCATGGGGGCCCTTCACATGTTAACCATGCCTCTCCTTCTCTATAAGGATCAGGTTATTGTAAAAACAGCTACCGAATAGAATTCTCCAACCAGAAAAATATTTTTGTTCTGCCACCTTTAATAACCACTCTGCAGGGTTCATTATGGACATGTGCACGTTTGGCTATAATAACTACAGGGAGTTCAGGGCATCTCTTGATGTTTCATCTCCCAAAACTCCTCAGCAAACCCAAGTGAATTCAAAATAGAGAGTGGCTGCTTGGGTATAGTTCTGTTAGGACACTGCCATTCTTTCATTCCAGGAAGTGACCAAAGCTTCACGTAAACTACCCATCAGAGACTCATGAAAGTCCCCAAAAGCCCTCTTTATACCAACCAGATTAATGCAGTGTAATGTGGTGTATATTACAACTAACACAGACATAAAGAAATACAGACTGAATATTTTATTGCTATTTTCCAGATTTACAACAAGTGTAGAGAATTGTCGGGTCACAGACACAACTGGTTCTTTGTATCCCCATTATAGTACAATTTACCCACCAAGAACAGCCCCACCAACACTGACAGGCCAAGCCACTAGCTACTATATTCCCTTTTGGCACTGATGATGTTAGTTTGGTAATGAAATGTCTGCAAGAAAACCACCAAATTCAGAGCACAAAGGACCTCTCGATAAAATTTTACCTTCCCCAAGATAGAGGTAGTCCTTGATTTATGACCACAATCCACCCCCAAATTTTTGTTGCTAAGCGATATAGTTGTTAAGTGAATTTTGCCCCATTTTACGAACTTTCTCGTCACAGTTGTTAAAGGAATCCTTGCAGTTAGTAACATAGTTGTTAAGTGAATATGGCTTCCCCATTGACTTTGCTTGTCAGAAGTCTCAAAATGGGATCACATGACCCCATGTGAGTTAGTTGCCAAGTGCCTGAATTTTGATCATGTGATCTTGGGGATACCACAACAGTCGTAAGCATGAAAAACAGTCATAAGTAAATTTTTTCAGTGCCAATGTAACTTTGAATGGTCACTAAATGAACTAGTGTAAGTTGAGATCTACCTGTATTTTTCAGGTCAGTTCCTTAGATAAAACAGTAGATTGCATAATATAAAATCTAGGAATTTGATGTTTTTTTACAATCTGGGGAGGTTTCCGTATGTGACTTCTGCTAGGATAAATATGATCTTCCCTATCTAAAGAGGTAATGTTCTGTTCCCACAATTGCTGGGGGGAGTGCTGTTTCTCTTATTTCTGCTTCAGTTTTTTATAAATGCTTCCTGATCATCTTGTGAATTTAGTAAAACACTAAAATATCAGAATGGCAGAGATGAGGTGTGGGAACTTTGTGTTTGTTTCTCTAAGCTGGTGCACATCTGTCTTTTTTATAGATCACACCTTGCAATGCATTGAGGGCTGTAAACTCACAGCTGACGGAGAGGAAATAGAAATTCACCAGGATGCTGTTGATGGAAAAGAGATGAAGGGAGAGGAATTTCACCCCCCAAAAAATTACTTGAATGGAAACTGCATTCAGTGGCTGAATAGGTACCTGCACAGGATGCCACAAAGGACAGGTAGGCTTGGCAGGAGGTAGAGAGCAACCCTACAAACAGAAGAAGGAATCTTGGAGACTGACAATATGGTTAAATCCATACTTTGCATTTGATTATACACCATCAAATCAGGGTTGACTCTTAGCAAATGTACATTTTCTTCCTGAGTATTTCATGTATTCTATTTAATACTACAGATTAAATTTTTGGAATCTGTTTATGAATTGTAAATTGCTTATAACTATTGTTTCATTCAATTCTGAAATTATTTTGAATACAAAGCATTAACACTTTTCTAATAGAATAAATAGAATAGAATAGAATTCTTTCTTGGCCAAGTGTGATTGGGCACACAAGGAATTTGTCTTGGTGCAAATTCTTGTATCAATCAGAATAGGGCTGTCCTTTCACACAGACCATTATTGTTACTTTGCAGAGGTTCCAATAGTGAAAGTGACTCATCAGGAGGTCAGCATCGACAACCTTCAAGCCCTCACCTGCCAGGCCTATGGCTTCTATCCCAAGGAGATCAGTGCCAGTTGGAGGAAGGATGGGGAAATCTTCAACCAAACCAACAGTTCTGTGCACATTGCCCCAAACTCAGATGGCACTTTTAATGCCAGGCTGAGTATTCAGATCAATCCCAAGGAGAGGAACCTCTACAGATGCCATGTGGAACACGTCAGCTCCAGTGAGCCCCTGGATTTTGTGTTGCAGGAAAGAGGTGAGAAATCACAACAGAGAAAAGATCTGGGTTCCAGCTGGAAAAGTATAGTACAGCTACAGGATATACAGGTAGTCCTTGACTTACAATGGTTCATTTAGTGACTGTTCAAAGTTACAAGAGCATTGAAAAAAGTGACTTATGACTGTTTTTCACTACAATCTTTGCAGCATCCCCAGGGTCACATGATCAAAATTCAGACATTCGGCAACTGGTTCATATTTATGATGTGTGATCTCCTTTTGCTACCTTCCAACAAGCAAAGTCAATGAGGGAGCCAGGTTCATTGAACAACTGGGTTACTCACATCAACTGCAGTGATTCACTTTAACAACTGTGGCAAGAAAGGTTGTAAAATGGGGATAAACTCACCTAGGAAATATCTCACTTAACGGAAATTTTGGGCTCAGTTGTGGTTGTAAGTAGAGGACTATCTGTATATGAACATTCTCCTGTATTAGAAGTCCCCACCATCCCAAATGGGATCCACCCTGTCTTTTCCCTCTTTTGCTTCTTATAGCTCCTCCTATTCATATGCTTGTAGGGATGGGGAACAATTTCTCAGATACTACAAAGATCCTGGTCCATCATCCCTTCTCCATGAACTTTGTAATTGCAGGTAGTCCTTGATTTATGACACCTGAAACCAGAATTTCTGTTGTTAAGCAAGGTGGCTAAGTGAGTGACATCCAATTTTACGATCTTTTCTGTCAGACCATTTGGCAGTGTGACTACCTTTATGAGACAACCCAGGAGCAACACACAGCACACAGAGACTTAGACATTAACAGTGGTTTATATACAACAGTTATATACAGACAGTACATGTGGTAGGCAAAATACCTTTACAAGCAAGCTTTCTTCTTATTAACACACGGAGAACTTCTGCATTGAATACTGGTCACAAGGAAAGAGAAGCACCCCTCTAATGGCTGCCTTTTATATACACACCTCTTAAGGGGACCTTTACTCTCCAGCCTTAAAGGGAAATATCTATACTATGGTGAATCACTCTTGTTATCAGGGCTCCAACAAATCCACCCTCATTCAAAACAAAAGTCTCTAGCTGCATCTCAGAAAAAATAAATTGGTTTATTAGAAATTGCCATGTTGGCGCGTGGTTGGGTGCAGCCTATACCAAATTACATCATACATTTCCCCCTTGACCCTGGTCTTTCCCCCACCCCCTGGATGTGACTTCTCCAATGGGACACATCAGTCTCCAAGAGTCATCCATCATGCTCTCCATCTCTTCTTATGCTCTGACAATTTTGGACTGCCAAGTTGATTATCTAGGCATTTCAAGAATGCTTTGTTTCCCCCCCCCACTTCCTTTTTCTGGCAGCTAAAAAGACCAAAGGAGTATCTTTTTAGTTGACACTTGTTACATCAGCCAGACTTACATCAGCTTCACAGCATTGTGCAGCTACTCACTGCTGGTCAGTTTCTAAATCTTAATACTTTAACATTTTCTGCCATCGTTACTAAGCAAACCACGTCAGTTGTTAAATGAATCACATGGTTATTAAGTGAATCTGGCTTCCCGCACTGGTCTTCTTGGAAGCCAGCTGGGAAGGCCAGAAATGACTTTCACATGACCCCAGGATTACAACCATCACAAATACTGTACATTTGGGTTGTCAAGTGCCCAATGTTTGATCACGTGACCATGGGAATGCTGCAAAGTCATAAGTTTGAGAACTGATCATAAGTCCCTTTTTTCAGTGCCATCATAAATTTGAACAGTCACTAAATGAATCATTGCAAATCAAGGACTACCTGTACATGGATTATAAAGTTAAAGGACTCTACAGTTTTCAGATTTCTTTTAAAGACCCTTAATAGTTTCTTTGCTACTGCTCAGATTCAAAAATTCTGGTTCTGAATATTAAAAGAAGGTGACAAAAGGTAAGCATGAATTGAATGAGGCCTTGTGGAGACGCAAGTGCTATTTTCTTTTTTTGAATAGTGTTCCAGTGGAATTTGCCAATATTCTTTTTTTAAGTCCAAGTAAGATAAATATTTGGTTCCACCTACTGTAGGTCAGAGTTCCTCAACTTTCTGGCTTTGAGGACCAGCAGGGTGGGGGGAGAGGGGGGTGGTTCCACATGAACAGCCAGCAAGCATGCATGTAGCTCCATTTGCATGAGTGGCATGCACATGTGGACTTCCATTTGCACACGCAATGTGCATGTGTGCCTGCCACTCACACAAATGGAGCACACTTGCTCCACCACTGCTAGCCAAGTGAGGATGTGCATGCTCATCCACCACTTCCATGGCCTGGTTCCAAATAGCTCACAACCTAATAGTGGGCTGCGGCCCAGAGGTTGGGGACCCCTGACTTAGGCTACTCAAGAGATCATTAATTCTGGACATTAGATACCCACTGAACATTGCCACTCAGTTTATTTGACGGTTGTCTACGCAAAATTGTATTTCTCTAAAGGATATCTCTGGAATTTTATGCATCTCAAGTATTTAGTCAATGAGGGATATAGACTATCCAGTATAGAAGCAGATATGTACTTTGTCCTGTGTTGCCAACCATAGGAATAACTCTGTCTTCGGATGCTTCTATTTCTCCAGGCCCCTCAGCTGAAGTAACTGCTCACGTGCTGAATGTCAATGAGACCCTCTTGAACTGCTCTATCTGCAACTTCTATCCTGAAAACATAAATGCCACCTGGATGAAGGATGGAGAGAACTGGGAGCATGGGACTTTTCATGGGGATACCATCCGTAATTGGGACGGAACCTACTGCACCTGGATCAGTATTGATATTAACCCCATGGAGGAGTACCGCTACCATTGCTATGTTGAACATGAAGGCTTACAGGAAGCACTCAGTGTAAAATATGGGGAGGGGGAATTGTCCAAGATAAATTCCACCCTGCCAGTTCCCATAGGTGAGCCTACCGTGGTTTTATTCTATTGAAACACCCCCTTTCTTTTTTCTAGTTTGTGGACTTGCAGTGAACAGTCTGTACAATTTGCCTGGAGTTATGACCCCCAACCTTTCCAGCTCTGTGGATCAGCCGGGAGGTGGGAAGGGAGGGAATGATTATAAGTGAGTGGCAGATGAGTGCGTGCATACAGTTTTATTTACATGAGCAGTGGGCACACGGAACCACTGCTTGTGCAAGTGGAGCTGCATGTGTTCATGTGCTCACCTGCCACTTCTGCAGCCCAGTAGTGGGCTGCAGGCCTGGGGGTTGAGGATCCCTGTTTTAAAGAAAAGTGAAAAATTCTCGCACGCTAATACAGACTAATTGTGATGTAATGTACTTCAATCTCTAAATGCTTAGTTTCTGTTCTCTTCCTCATTTGCTGCCACTAATATGATATTAGATACAGTTGTACTGTTGCCTATACATTTTTTTCCAAGCATGTTCATGTTACAGGTAGTCATTGACTTAGTATTACAACTGGACCCAGAAACTTGGTTGTAAGATAGGGCAGTCATTAGGAAGGTCACCACATGACCTGACTTGGTTTTGTGATCATTTTTATGATGGCCTTAAAGACAATTAAGCGAGTTGCATGGTTGTTAAGTGAACATGTGTGGTTCTTATGTGAATCCAATATATCCAATAGATGTTTCTTGGTATTTTCCTGCCAGAAATGCATTATTTCATTTTTTTTAATTAGTAGGAAAAATAGTCTTCCAAATGGAGAATTTGCACATTTCCTGAACCCAGTTTTCAATATCCGAAGTACTTTTTCAGTATATCAATATTGGGGAGAATAAACAATATTCTTTTAAAATAGTAAAGTTCCACAATTTTGGAATATAAGTCAAAATATTTTAAATTTTATTTGATATTTTAAAGACTGACAAAGGTGTTTTTTCAAGAGGCAACTGGATTTTCTGGTTTTTAGAATAGAATAATAGAGTTGGAAGGGACCCTGGAGGTCTTCTAGTCCAACCCCCTGCTCAGGCAGGAAACCCGATATCATTTCAGACAATGGTTATCCAATCTCTTCTTTAAAACTTCCAGTGTTGGAGCACTTACAACTTCTGGAGGCAAGCTGTTCCACTGGTTAATCGTCAGGAATTTACCCCTTAGTTCTAGGTTGCTTCTCTCCTTGATTATTTTCTACCCATTGCATCATCATCATCATTTATTGTCATTGTACGTATAAACATGGTATACATATACAACGAAATTCACATAACACCCAGAGACCAGACCCAACACGCACACATACTTGACAATCCCCAAACAGACCCCCACCCGCCAAAATTCCCTACCCCAAAAAACACACAAGCATCTACACAACAGACCAAATAATATTGTCCAACAGCTCACTGATGGTGGTCCTTAGGTTCATTGTTAAGTGCTATAAACTGGGATAAAAACTGTTCAGAAAACTTGTGATCCGAATTTTAATTGTTCTATATCTTCTGCCAGAAGGCAACAGCTCATAAAGATTGTAAGCAGCATGGGAAGAGTCTCTGAGAATGTTGTGGGACTTCCTCAAACAGCAAGATGCAAAGATGTCATCCAGGGCTGGTAGCTGGAGTCCGATGATATTCTGGGCAGTTTTAATGATTCTCAGTCTGTAGAACCTATTCTGCCCTCAGGTGCTTTGGAGAATAGCTTGACTCCTGCTTCTTTGTGGCAACCCTTGAGATATTGGAACACTGCTATCATGTCACCTATAGTCCTTCTTTCATCAAACTAGACATACCAAGTTCCAGCAACTGTTCTTTATGTTTTAGCCTCCAGTCCCCCCAATCATCTTTGTTGCTCTTCTCTGCCCTCTTTCTAGAGTCTCAACATCTTTTTTACCTTGTAGCGACCAAAACTAGATGCCGTATTCCAAGTGTGGCTTTACCAAGGCATTATAAAGTGATATTTATACTTCACGAGATCTTGATTCTATCCTTCTGTTTATTCAGTCTAGAACTTAGTAAACATCACTAAGCAGAGCAAAAAGGACACTGTCAATCCTGCATACAACATTGTAAAAAGGGCAGGGAAAGATACATACTGCTGTGTTTATGAAGATGGGCATAAATTCTATCATATTAATAAACATTATTCAATGTAGAGCAAAGTAAGGTCTTACACTTAGACAAGAAAAACCAAACGTATAGGTACAGATTAGGTAAAACCTGGCTTAAGAGAAGCAACTGTGAGAAAGATCTTGGAGTCCTAGTGGATGATCACTTAAACATGAGCCAGCAGTGTGCGGCATCAGTCAAAGAAGCTAATACAATCCTTGCTTGCATAAATAGAAGCATAGAAACAAAATCATGTGAAGTATTAGTACCGCTTTATAAACCCTTAATGAGGCCACACCTGGAATCCTGCATCCAGTTTTGGTCATCATCTCTAACAAAAAACATGCAACCAATGGAAGGATTTGCCTTCAGAAGTTGTGGGTGCTTCAACACTGGAGGCTTTCAAGAAAAGACTGGATTGCCACTTGTCAAAAATGGTACAGAGTCTCCTGCTTGAGCAGAGAGTTGGACTAGATCAGCGGTCGCCACGGTGGTCTGTGAGAAAATTTTGGTGATCCGCAGAGAAATGTCACCCCCCAGAGCACCTCCCAAAGCAATTAATCCAGGCTGCACAGGAACACAAGGCTGCTCTGCCCACATGGCCCACGGGAACCCTCCCCGTCCACTCACTTCTTATCCAGCAAACTTCCCTGCTAAGTTGCTATTTTTCCTTTTTTTTTTCTTTTTCCGACCATCAGCTGTTCTGCTGTGCCAGGAGATTTAGATTAGCTAGAAAACAGGAAATTGTTGTATTTCTTGCTTTCTAGCTAATCTTTAGATCTTCGGCTCTGCAGAGGCGAACCTTCCTTACTATGACTGAAGCTTCTATTATTCAGTGCAGGTAGTCGATTGCTGATAGATAGATCTCTAAGTGACTCTGTAATTCTGTGAGCAACTCAATCTGCCTGCCTGCTTTGCCTGATTTTGGGTAAAAGTTGCTCTTTTTTTTATAAAAAAAATCAATATTTACATACATAGTGTGTTGAGTTAATTTTGCTTGCAAGCAAATTTTATGTGACAGACTCAGGTAGTCAATTGCAGAATCATAGATCTCTAAATTAATCTGTGATTCTGTGAGCAACTCAGTCTGCCTGCCTGCTTTGCCTGATTTTGGGTAAGAGCTGCTCTTTTTTAATAAAAAATTCAATGTTTACATAAATATTTATAATATTTACATACAAGCCATGCCCAGCCAGTCACATGACCACCAAGCCACACCCACAAATTAGGCCATGCCCACAGAACTAGTTGTTAAGAAAATTGAATCCCACCCCTGCCTCTGTGTGTGTGTGTGTGTGTGTGTGTGTGTGTGTGAGAGAGAGAGAGAGAGAGAGAGAGAGAGTGGTTAGATCAGATCTCTCTCTCTCCCACCAATGTCAGCAAGCCACTGTCAGTCAAAATTCATATTAGTGGTCCCCGGAATTTAAAATTATGGGTTTGGTGGTCCCTGAGGTCCAAAAGGTTGGTGACCCCTGAACTAAATGACCTACAAAGTCCTCTTCCAATTTTGTTATTTTGTTCTGTTAAATATAAACAAAAATCTAGGGATGTGCTATAACTTTTTATAGCTATTAAAATGCTGAGGATGATCTTGAGACAATGAAAGAATTGGGAAGACATATAAAGGAATACTTTCAATAATGGGAGCCTTCAAATACCCTCCCGTAAGGATTATTCTTTTTTTTTAAACAAATTTTATTATTTTTTAAACAAACATACACAAACACAACATAAAAATATCAAGCCATCTTCCACTTACTTACATACAGTGTGTTGGTTGGTTTACAAATTGTTTTGTGCATCCACTTCATAGTCATCACTCACAATTATATTCTCATATTATCTATCAAATATTCCTAAATACATTAATATTCTTATTAATCTATCATTTGACTATACTGTTATTTATTCATGTTATGCAAAATAATCCATATTTTAATTGATTTATTTTATGACAATTCATTTTATCATCCCAGATGTATCCCATAGTTATAATAATACATCTTTATATATTTCTAAAATTCTACATATTTCATTACCATATTTTATTGTCTAACCATAGATAAAATAAATCCCAAATCTTATAAAATTGTTTATCTTCTTGTTCTCTGATTTCAAATGTCAGTCTACTCATTTCAGCACAGTCCATGATTTTCTTAATAACTTCCTCTTGTGTTGGTATTTTCTCATTTTTCCAATTTTTAACAAATACAATCCTAGCCGCTGTTAATACACTTACAACCAAATATTTCAATTCCTCCGTAAGGATTATTCTTCACGGGCTCCATAAGTGCCCTCTATCCACCTTTGAGCAGGCAGAAAATTACAGGTAGTTATAGACTTATTACAACAATTGAGCCCAAGATTCTGTTGCTAAGTAAGGCATTAGTTAAGTGAGTTTTGTCAAATTTTACATTTTTGACACAATTGTTAACTGAATCTTAACAGTTGTTAGTAACACGGTTGTTAAATGAATCTGGCTTCCCAATTAATTTTGTAGTTAGAAGATTGCTAATGGTGAGCACCAGGACACTGTAACCGCCATAAATACATACCAGTTGCCAAGCATCTGACTTTTCACCAGATGATCTTAAGGATGCAGCAACAGTTATAAGTGTGAAAAATGAACATAAGTCACATTTTTCAATAAAGTTGTAAATTCAAATGGTCACTAAACCAACGATTGTAAATAGAGGACTACCTGTAAAATTGCATGTATTTGCTATCCCAAATACTGATCCCCTGTAAGGCTTGCCTCCGTTCAAAACCCAGGAAAGAAAACCCCTGACTCCACTGAAGTAGAAAAGAGATACTTTTACTGGGTTTGAAATGATAGCAGCAAAATTAAGGCAAGATCTGGTTCAAAAGGCATGAAAAATACAGGTTGGAAGTTTCCCCAAATCCCTTCCCCCCTCCAGGGTCCGGTGCTGAGAATCCTATCAACGTCCCACACAATGTCATATGAAGCTCATCTTCAAGTATTTCACCCATCTGGAGTTCTAGGACGGTTGGCCTTGACTGGGTGTAAACTCCACTCAGCAGCCCAATGATTCTTGAGAGCAAACCTCCCTTTAGGTTCACATGGGCCTTCAACTCATCAGCTCACTTCCCCAAACCAAAATACCACGTTCCTCCCTCCCCGTTACTATGGCAGCCGATAGCCAGCATACATAAAAAGAAAATCTCATGCTGGAGATCTGGCTGACATCCCCATTGTGCCCCTCTAGACATGTTTTTGACTTGTCTTCATTTGAAATATGGATAGTATGTTAAGAAAAGACTGGAAAATTCTTTGACTTTGCTACCCTCAGTTTTTCCAATGTCACCAATTAGTAGGAAAGGTTGCAAATTCACAGAATGCAACATTATATCCTTAATTTTAATAATTGGCTAAACTCTGTACCAAGAACACTGATATTTAGCATGAGTGGAAGCTGGTCAGTAAAACAGGAGAGATTCTCCCACTTCAAGACCATGTGAAGTGTTAATACCACTTTCTAATGCCTTGATAAGGCCACATTTGGAATACTGCATCCGGTTTTGGTCACCACAATGTAAAAAAGATGTTCAGACTCTAGAAAGAATGCAGAGAAGAGCAACAAAGATGATTAGGGGACTGGAGGCTAAAATATATAAAGAACAATTGCTGGAATTAGTATGCCTAGTTTAATGAAAAGAAGGACTAGGGATGACATGATAGCAGTGTTCCAATATCTCAGGGGCAGAGGTGGGATTCTACCGGTTTGGTCCGGTTCAGCCGAACTGGTAGCTCCAAAGATCAGCTGAGAGCGAACCGGTTCACTCCAATGATCTTCTGTTCGGCCCATCCACCCGCCCAGGCTCTAGGCTGTCCTTGTCCTTGGACAAGAAGCAACGGATGGAAACTAATCAAGGAGAGAAGCAACCAAACTCTAAGGAGAAATTTCCTGACAGAACAATTGATCAGTGGAATAACTTGCCTCCAAGTTGTAAATGCTCCAACACTGGAAGTTTTTAGAAGACATTGGACAACCATTTGTCTGAAATGGTGTAGTTTCCTGCTTGAGCAGGGGTTTGCTCTCTTCTCTTCTATTCTCTGAGTAGCCCTCATTCTCTGGATCAGATGTCTTAGCTCAGAACAGCTGCTCAGCAGCTGATAAGCAGAATTGGATGCTGCCTAGGAAAGTTATGTATATTGAGCAGATACCCTCATGACCCATCAAACTTTCAGAACTACTTGTAGGTAGTTCTTGACTTATGACTGGTTGTTTAATGAAAGTTCAGAGTTGCAATGGACCCCCCCCCCCAAGCTACTTATGATTCGGTTTCAAAGTTACATCCTTCCATAATCACGTGATCACCCTTTTTGCACTTAGCAACAGGCTCATCTTTACAGCTGTTTGCCGTATCCCGCAATCATATAACCATAACCACAATTTTTGACATTTTTTGCCAGTTTCTGGCATTCACTGCTGGTTTCTGTCAAGAAACTAGATTCACTTAAACATGGCATTCACTTAATGACCATTGCAAAAATGTCAGAAAAAATTGCATCTGATCATTTAATGCCTTGCCTTGAGACCACAATGACTCACGGTCATAATTCTGGGTTCAATTATGATTGTAAGTCGAAGACTATCTAAACTTTGTGATACAATGAACTTTCTCTCTCCAGAAAAAGTCCAAGGAGGCATGAACTCACTTTTTTTCTCTATTGGTCACTTACAGTGGTGCTTAAAAGTTTGAGAACCTGTTTTAATTTTCAATATTTCTGCATAAATATGAGCACAAATGTGATCAATTTTCCACACAAGTCCCAAAACTAAATAAAGAGTGCCCAATTAAACTAATGAATCCAAAACATACTTGTTCATTGGTTTATTGAGAACCACAGAAATGAAGGCCATCGCAGGTCAGCTTTGAAGGGATTATGGGAGGTGCAGAAGGGACCCTGATGATGTATTTCTGGGACCAATGCAATGGGGACCTGCAGATCAATAAGTGGGAGAATAGGAGAATGTGAAGCCTCTCTCTTTTCTCAATACAGACTCTGTGTCCTTTTCCTTTAGAGAATGACCCCAATTCCAGCTTGGATAATACTGAAAAATGCCCACTGAAAGAGATAGGAGTCTCATCTCTCAACAACACTGCTGGTGAAGAAAGTAAAGGAGACAGCCCAACTTCCTAGATTACTTACACCTCCAAACACCTTTGCCTCTTTTCACTCACCATCCCATTATGTTGGTACAAAAGAAATGGGGATTGGATAGCTTATTGAGGTCCAGCTCTGATTTTTCTTATCTTGCTCTTC
Organism: Bungarus multicinctus; assembly: GCA_023653725.1. Classification (NCBI taxonomy): domain Eukaryota; kingdom Metazoa; phylum Chordata; class Lepidosauria; order Squamata; family Elapidae; genus Bungarus; species Bungarus multicinctus. The sequence goes on along the minus strand of CM042834.1, from coordinate 9,199,821 downwards.
TAAGAAGTTGGAGAGGAAAAACAGCCTCCTGAGAACCATCAAATAAGCATCTAACTCTTAAAATGGAACTGGATCAAATTTGATGTTGTTTGAGAAGCACTCCAAAGGAAGATTGAGTGCTAAAATGGACAAAAACTACATATATAACAATATAACAATAATCACATTTTCCTATAAGTAATATCCAATGCATCCATTTTACAATTTCTCTTATTCCTTTATATATACATCTAATCCATTTTAATTTGTTTTATTTTCTAACCATTGGTAAAATAAATCCCATACCATGTAGTATTCAGATTCTTTTTTTTTCTTTAATTTCCAATGTTAATCTACTCATTTTTGCACATTCACATATTTTTTCAATTACTTTTCCCTCTATCGGTATCTTGTCACTTTTCCAGTTCTGAGCAAATGTAATTCTAGCTGCTGTTAATACATGTATGATTAAACATGTTTTTTCTTTACTGTAACCTTCAGGTACCATTCCTAATAAAAATATTTCAGGTTTCAAATCTATACGTTGTTTAATCATTTTTTCCAACCATGTATGTATTTTTGTCCAATATCTTTTAGCCTCTATGCAAGACCACCACATATGGTAATATGTTCCTGATGTTTGGTGACATTTGTTTGATTTATATTTAAACATTTTTGCTAGTTTTGCTGGTGCTACATGCCATCTATAAAACATCTTGTACAGTACAAGTTTTCTTTATATGCTGTCGATATTGTTAATTTATAATTTCTGTCCCATACCTTCTGCCAATTGTCTGGTTCTATGGCATATCCAAAAATTTTTTCCCATGGTATCATTTCTTTTACTTGTTCCACTTCCAACTTAACACCTAATAAACAACAGTATAGTCTTTTAATCAACTTATCTTCTGTTCCTGTTAATATTTTATCCAATTCAGTCAACTCTTTATTAATCCCTTCATCTTTAATATCTTTTTCATACCTTGATTGTATTTGTGTATATGAATACCAATGTATCTCTAACCCTTATTCATTCAATTCTTGTTTTGTTTTGAGCTCACCCTTTTCATTTAAAATATCTTAATATCTAGCAACACTTCCCATTTTACAAACATTGGATATACAAGTACTTCCATTGTTGATAATCAGACTGGTATCTTCATGTAATGCTGTTCCCTAGTTTTTTTCCATACACCTAACAATGCATCCCTGAACATATGCCTTTGAAAGTACCCATGTGTTTTACCTCTTCTGTACCACAAGAATGCATGCCAACCCATTTGTAGGTCATGTTCTTCCCATGTTAATAACCTTTTATTCCTCAACATATCCATTCTTTTATCCATGTTAAAGCTGTGGCCTGATAGTATATTTCCCAATTGGGTAATCCAAATCCTCCTCTAGTTCTAGCATCCTGTAACATTTTAACATTAATTCTTGCTTTTTTCCCTTGCCAGATATATTTCAATACAATTTTATTAATATCTTCAAAATATTTTTTTCTAACTTTCGGAATTGTTTGAAACAAATATAACACCTTGGGCAATATGTTCATCTTAATCACCGCAATTCTTCCTGTTAATGATAACTGCATATTACCCCATTTTTCTAACTCTATCTTTATCTTGCTCTTTCAGTTTATAGTAATTATCCTCTTTAATTGTTCCACATTTTGCTGTTAACTGTATTCCTAAATATTTAACTTTCTTTATAATCTGAATATCTGTACTCTTTGTCAATTTTTTGTTTTTTCTCTGTCATATTTTTCACCAATATCTTAGTTTTCCCTTTGTTTATTTTTAATCCAGCCATTCTCCCATAGTCCTCTATTCTGTTTATCAACTTAGGTCCTATTCCTAGAGGTTCTTCTAATATAAAAACTAAGTCATCTGCAAATGCCTGTAAGTTATACACTTCTTTTCTTATTTCCATCCCATTCATTTATTTATTTATTTATTTATTTATCAATTTTATATACCGCTCCCCTCTCCCAATGGGACTCGGGGCAGTTTACAGCCGAATAAAATATAATCATAAATACAATATTTAAAATAAAGTTAAAAAGATTAAATAGGTGGCTGGAAGATATCTCCTCGTCTTTCCTAATGGCTGTTTAATACTTTTAAGGTTAATATAAACAACAATAGTGATAAAGGAGACCCTTGTCTTGTTCTTTCTCAATATGAATTTTCTCCATCAATTCTCCATTAATCAATACCTTGACATATTGTTTATAATATATAGTCTTAATCATTATAATAAACCTTTCTTTTGGTATCAGAGTAATATATGCTTCCATCCATGAATTAGGTCTTTTGGCTTTAATCAAAATTTAATTTACTACTTCTAATAATATATCACTTATAGAGTCCTGTAAAGATTTATACATTTCTGCTGGCAGGCCATCTGGCATTGGCACTTCCCCATTATTTTGTCTTTTAATTGCTTCTGTTAGTTCCATCACTGTAATTTTCCCTTCCAACATTATTTTGGTTCCTTCTGGCACTTTAGGTAATTCCATCTTCTTTAAATATTCCTTTATTTCTTCTTTCTCCACTTGTTTTTCTTCATATAGTTCTCTATAGTATTTTTGTATTATTTCTTTTTTGTCTTCATTCTTATAACACAAGTTCCCTTTATCATCCATTAGTTGAGATATTCTTTTCTTTTTCTTTTTTTCAGTCTATATGCTAGCCACCTTCCTGGCTTATTTGCACTTACAAAAATGTTCTGTATAGTATATTTAATTTTTTGTGCTAGTTCTTCTTTACTATTTCCATTTTGTATTTTGTCAAAGTCATTTTATTTTGAATTCCTTTTTTCTGTGGATTTTTTTCTCCTTCCAGTTTTTTATATTCTTCTAACATTTTTTGTCTGTCTTTTCTTTCTATTTCTTTTTCCCGTATATGTTATAGTTAATTCTCTTATATAAGTTTTGTCTGTATCCCACACATTTTGTAACAAAGCTTCTTCTTTTTTGTTTTTCCCAAGAATTTCAATTCCTTTTCCATATATTCAATATATTCTTTTTCTCTTAGTATTAAATTGTTCATTGTCCATCTTGACCTCTTCTTTTGTCCTTTCCATATTACTTTAATCGGGTTGTGATCTGCCTATGTATTTGTTTCAATGCTTATATCTTGTATATTAGTGATTATCTCTGTTGTTGCCCATACAATATCTATTCTGACCAAGATAAATGTCTATTTGAATAGAATCTATATTGTTTCTTTTCTGGGTATTTCTCTCTATGCAGCTTGAATTGCTAGTTCTTCTGCCATTTTAAAGAATGTTTCTATTCTTTTTGTTTGTCTTTTGTGTTTTATAGTCCTTTTCTACATCTACTATTGCACTGTAATCTCCAATATTCCAATTCTGTTATTTTTTTATGTAATTTATCATAAAATTCCTCTTGACTTTCATTTGGGGCATAAATTGCCACTAATAATGTTCGCTTACAGTTCATCAATGTTTCAACTATTAATACTCTCCCCTCATTGTCTTGGTAAATTAATTGTTTTTATAATGTCTTTTATATATAATGTTATTCCTCTTTTACTTTGTTGAGCCAGTGTCGTATATAATCTCCCAATCTTGGGGTAATCCAATATTTTCTCGTATTGTTTCTTAATATGTACTTTTTGCAAACAAATTATATCCAACTCTAATTTCTCTAATTTATTAAATATTCTTTTCCTTTTAATTGCCAAATTAATCCATTTATATTAATTGTCATTCACTTAATTTCTTCTTCCATGTTCTTATTTGTAATATGCTCTTGTCACTATTATCTCTGTTGGTTCCTTTGGTCTTTCTTCTTCCTGTTGCTCTCTCTTCCTGTTCTTTTTCCTCTTAGTTGTCTCTCATCCCTCTCTGCCGCTTCTTCTTGCAGTTTTATTTCTCCCATCTCTCTTCTTTTTTCACCTTCATATTCTCTAAAATATTGGTTATAAAATAGTTCTGCTTTCTCTATTGTATCTAATCTGTGTCTTTGTTCCCGCCATGTTACCATTATTCCCTCTGGTATCAGCCATCTAAAATTAATTTCTCTTTTAATCAAACATTTTGTCAGAAACTGATATTCTCTTCTCAAATCTCTTACACTTCTTGATATTTGTTTCAACACTGTTATCTCATTTCCTTTATACGGTATTTTAATGCTTCATCTTTCACCATTTTAGTATTTCTGTTCTTATGGCCTTCTTTATAAATCTAACACTGTATGTACTTCTCTTGGTAGTTTATGTCTCATTCCATATCTGATCTGAAATCTGAAGATTTCATCCATATTATTTTCTCTTTTGTCTTTTCCAGAGCTACTGCCAGTAAGTCTGCCATCATGCCTGATACATACAATAGGTGATGTATAGAAACTTTAGATTTTAATTTTTAAAAAGAAAAAGAAACCCCAGAAACCCAGATTAGGCTTAAAAACCCAGCATCGGGAGCCCTGCTTGCAAGAGGCGTCTTGCAGCTGCCGCAAGGGACCATGTGGGAAGTGGGGAACCCGGACTTGTGCGGACTTGTGTGGGGGGGACTACCAGCTGGGGCTCTCTCTTCCCGGGAAGCAAGCGGCAAAGCATATTCCAAATTTCCCAAATTGCCGGAGGTGCTGATAGGAAATCAGGACACAGAGAAGGCAGTCAGTCAGTGCCTCCAACTGCTCCCCAGGCTTCCCCTCCCTCCTATATTCCTGCTGGGGGCAAGAAAGTTCCCCCCCCCCCTCGCATCACCAGCACCTTCCCCAATTTCCCCAGAAAGCCTTTCAAGAGGATAGGGATTCACTTTGCCATGTTTGCTTGCACGAAGAGCAGCATCTCACTTTCCTCTGGACACGACTCCATACGCTTTCTCAGCTTCCAGGAAGGTTGAGATCGGGAAGAGAGAATGCTGCTTCATGGAGACACACCACACACACACACAAACACACACACACACACCTCTTTTCCTACCTCCGGCAGATACTCCGTATTAGCTCCGTATTTTGCATCCCAGAATGATTGAGGTTCGGCAGAAGTTGAATCTTTACTCGTTTCAGATGGAGGATGAAAGTAAGTGGTACAGTCACGGGGAACAACTGCCATTTTTCTTTGAGGGCAGAGAGCAACAGATTAGGATAAATAAAAGCTTCATTCTGAAAAGTTACATTACACTAAGGTCAATGTGTTTCCCCCAATAGTGGTTTATTTATGGGATTTTTAGTGTAATTTTAGTATTCAAGTTTTAAATTGGGATTTTAAAATTTGGGGTTTCATTAATTTATTGGGGGAGGGTATAATTTTAGGTAGCCTCAAGATATTTAATTCTCTTTTAACTTTTATAATTGTAAAAAAATTTATGGTTGGCTGTACACCGCTCTGAGTCCTTCGGGAGAAGGGCGGTATATAAATATGTTAAATTAAAAAAAAAATTATGATATCTAGAGAAGTCATGTAATCACTGATATACAATAGAATAGAATTCTTTATTGGCCAAGCATGGTTGGACACACAAGGAATTTGTCTTGGTGCAAATACTCTCAGTGTACATAATCAATCAATTCTAATAAAGCATATATACAGACACAAATATAAGTGTGCATGTAACAGAATAAGAGTGTTGGATAAGACTTTGGAGGTCTTCTAGTCCAACCCACTGCTGAGGCAGGAAACCCTATACAGTAGGAGTAGTACCATTTCAGACAAATGGTTGTCCCAATCTGTTCTTTAAAAACTTCCAATGTTGGAGCACCCAGAATAGAATAGAATAGAATAGAATAGAATAGAATAGAATAGAATAGAATAGAATAGAATAGAATAGAATAGAATAAACTGGAATGGAATGGAATAGAACAGACCAGAATAGAATAGAATAGAATACCTTTATTGTCATTGAATTCCACTTCTGGAGGCAAGTTTAGTGACCATTCAGTCATAAAGTGGGGCAAAACTCATTTAATGAAAGTCTCACTTAACAACAGAAATTAGAGGCTAAATGGTGGTCGTAAGCTGAGGACTACCTGTATAATGTGGCACCAGAGTTGCAATAGGACAGATGTTATAATTGAATACAAGGATAACTCAAAAGGAATGGGAGGTGTTGATGTCACAGCCCCTGCTGGAATGAGAGAGAGGGGAGGAAACCCCGCAGGGAATCTTGGCGAGAGAGTCGTTAAACTCTCAGGGAAAGAGAGAGTCTGTCAGGAGAGACAAGAGCCTGTCAGAGGGAGGAGAGGGGAGCTAGAGGGTCTCTGAAGGGCCCAAGCCTAAAGAAGGTGTATATTTAGGGACCGCTGTGGGGAGAAGAACGAAGGAGCCACCTTCGTCTCTGAAGGGAACAGAATTTTAAAGGAGGTTTCGCCCGTAGGCACAACTGCAAACTTGTTCTGTCCAAATCACACTCCAAACTGTTAAGAGGAGAGGAAAAACTTCATTCCGAAAGGTGATAAAACGCTGAGATTTTTTTTAAACCCTTACGAGTTAAATGTACGTGTGGAGGAGGGGCAAGATGAGTGATGTCATTGCTTCTGGAATAGGAGGAAGGGGAGGAACGCCTGCGCGGAATAACGGGAAAGCCGTTAAAAGGAAGAGGGGTGGAGTCTGTCAGAGCACAGCGAAGGGAGGGTGAATATTGGCGGGAGAGCCAAGGAGGGAGGGTGAATATTGGCGGGAAAGCCGTTAATGATGTTGTGGGAGAGTCTGTCAGAGCACGACGGTGGGAAGGACGGAGGGTTAATATTTGTTAATATTGGCGGAAAGCCGTTAAAGGGAGTGGGCGGGAGTCTGTCAAGTGACTATTGGCTGGAAAGCCAAGGAGGGAGGGTGAATATGGCCGGAAAGCTGTTAAACTGGGTGGGGGAGGAAAGAATCTGTCAGAGCACGAGGGAGGGAAGAAGAGCCAGAGCCTGCAACGTGGGAAAAGGGTTATAAGAGGACTGAAGAGTTCCTATGCCTAAAGTTGGTCTCAGTTAAAAAAAAAGAGAGACTGTGAAATCTGAACTAAACTTATTTCCTCACAGAAAGTCTAACACCATATAGTGGTATAAGGTTTCCTGCTTGAATAGAGGGTTGGACTAGAAAACCTCCAAGGTCCCTTCCAACTCTCTTATTCTGTAACTAATATAACATTTTTCAATGCCTAGAAAAGCAGATAAATTACCTGTTTGGCATCTTCCATAAGTTGAATGAAACCTATAAAAACCAACCAAGTACTAAATAAAGACTAATGTTCTTTCTGACTAATCACTTCAGCCTTCTCCATCCTTGCGGGAGGCAGCTCCATTATTATTAACATCCCCACCTGTTAACTTTATTTTAGCTTTTTATAGTTTTTAATATCTTAATCTTTATTGATAATGGTTTTAGATATTTATTGTTTTATGTTGTCACATGCTGGCCAGAGTAGCTTGCTTGTGTGATAGGCAGCTGTATAAATTTAAAAAAATTCTGCCAAATTCACTTGGCTCAGATGGTAAGAAAATATTGGAATTATATGAATGAATGCTCTTCTGAATAAGCTGTAGACCAGACTGAAGTAATTCAAGCTTTCCTATCACCATATTATTTTTTAAATACAGCTTACTCTATTCATATGTCCTGCTGATTTCCTCCATACACATATGCCTCCATATACCTGGAATATTCCTCCATACACATATCTGCTGTCAAAATGTCCCTACTAACTAACCAACAATTTAAATCCAGAAATGGGAGACAAGAGCACATTTGGTTTCCCCAGGAGATTCTTTCTGCCCCAGCTTTGCCTCTCTCCTCTGCATGTGGTTTTGGAGGAATGGTGGCTCAGATACCTTGGGAAAAAGTGCAAAAAAGAGCAACTAAAATGATTAAAGGCCTGAAGACTAAAACATATGAAGAATGTATGGAATTGGGTATGGCCAGTATAGAGAAAAAGACGAGGAGTGATATGATAGTATTCCAGTATTTGATGAGCTGCCACAAAGAGGAGAGGGTTAACTTATTTCCCAAAGCACCAGAAGACAAAAAACAACGAATGGAAACTAATCAAGGAGAGAGACAACTTAGAATTAAGGAGAAACTTCCTAACTTTAAGAGCAGTTAACCAGCTTGCCTTCAGAAGATGTGGATGTTCCATCACTGGAGGGCTTTAAAAAGAGACTGGACAGTCACTTGTCTGAAATGGTATAGGATCTCCTGCTTGAGCAGGGAGCTGGACTAGAAGACCTCCAAGGCCCCTTCCAGTTCTACTCTGATTGATACCCAGATTCCCTTGGAGGTGGCAAATCATGATTGAGGTTCAATTGTAACCAGCATATAATGCAATATTGGCTGTCTTTCTGATGAACGAATCAGGACAATTTGCTGTTCCTAGTCTGCTAGAGAAAAAGGAGGGGTTAATTATAAGAAATATCAGTTCTGCAGTCATACACAGAAAAGAGGAAACAAAACAAGAATGCCTGAAAGTATTAAGCAAAGATGTTTTCCAGAGAAAGAAGAGGGAAAAAAGGAAATCCTTCTCACAAACAGTTATGTCTTCAAAAAGGCTAAGTAGCGTTGGACCTGATGAATACTTGGATGGGAGACTTTGAGGAAATCCCAGAACTATAGATAAGCATACGAAGTTGGAAGTGCATCCCTGAAAAAAGCCAAGAACAAAACCAGGTACATGTCCAGATGTCTAGGATTTGCATTTCCCCTTTTGCCTATAGAGCCAGCTATGACCCCTACGCAACCCCTACATGGCCCCATGGGAGTCTGACAACAGCCAATGGAATACATGTTTTTGCAGAGGAACAGGAAGCTCAAGTGTAAAGCCCAAGAGAAGTTATAAATGCCACCGCCCCTCTCAACTCCATGCTGCCCACTCTCAATTTCAGCTGCCCAGAACCATGTGCTTGGTGGTTCTGTTCATCACCGACATTCAGACCTTCCGGCGTGCCATCACCGACATTCAAACCTTCCGGCGCGCCATCACCGACATTCAAACCTTCCGGCGCGCAGTAAAGACCCACTTTTTCCAACAGGCCGGCCTGGCCCAGTAACAATTGTGGGAGTTTTAAATTGGTATTTTAATTTTTATCTGTTTTATCTGTTTTTGATACAATTTTTATCTTTCGGCCACAAATTTAATTATTTTAAATTCTTTTTAACTCTATAATTCCTATAGCTTGTTCTGTTTTATCTGGCTGTACACCGCCCCGAGTCCCGCTTTTGGGAGAGGGGCGGTATAAAAATCCAAAAATAAATAAATAAATTAAACCATCATCCAACTCTTATTCTATTCTATCTTTCCAATCAGCTGCCATTTTGTCTCCAGTGCCTTTCTCCCGGCTTGGACTGAACCAGATGGATATTTCTTGTCACAATTGTTACGGATGAAAAACGTTCATAAATCCCTTTTTTTCAGTGCCGTTGTAACTTGGAACGGTCACTAAACGAACAGTTGGAAGTCGACAACTATCTGTCCGTGAAATAAACACTTTCACGAATCAGGAAAGTGCCAGAAGAGCCGAAGGAGGAAACCGAGGAGAAGCGCCTAGCGGTGGGAGAAGCAACAGCAGCAACCTCCGGCCAGGTACTTTCCTCTGGGGCGTGGTGCCGAATCATGCGAGGCGGAGCGATAGATCACGCGACATTGTGACTTGCGTCAGCCACAGCGCTTTTCGGATTCTGCATTTCCGGGAAGGTCGTCCTAAGGGAGGTTGTTTACGACTGCCACTCGAGGACTCGGTCTTATGGATCGCCTGGATCTTTCCCCCCGGATCTCCGGGAACTTCACCGAAGGAAGGATCCCCCGTGAGCGGGAGGTGGCTGGGCTCCGAGGGGCTCCAGATCGCCGGACGACGAAGCGCCTCTTCCGCCTCCGGGCGCTTCTTTTGTTCCTCTCGCTCAACGGCTGCTCCGGTGAGTGGCGGGGAGAGCGCCCGTGGGCGGAGGAGGAGAGAGACGGGGAGGGGGAGGCTTCTCCGCGTGGGCTTCACTCGGGGCGATCTCCTCTCACCCCGCCTGGCCAGCACGCCAGAATTGCTGCTGCTGCTGCGAGGATTAAGCCACAGAGTGGACACGACGAGAGAAAGGGACGAAGCCACGAGTCGCGAGCGCAGTGGAGCAGGTGGGCAGGTGCGACGAGACCCGAGAGCCCGCAAAAGGGAGCCGGACTGCAATGTCCATGGTTCTCAGCCCAAGCGGTCCACCGCGCTGGCATCGCCGCTTGCAAAAATCCGCTTGCAAAAATCTCTCTTACCCTGGCACCATTCTCCCTCCCCGTGAAGTTAGATAAAACCCAGTTTATTTTCCTAAAGTCCTTCAAGACCTGGTTGGGTCATCAGGGGAGGGAGGTCTCAGGAGACCCAGGAGAACTTGCAATGGTCCATTGTGTCTGTTAACATCTAATCTTTTGTATGCCTTAATGCTATTTTGCGTTTATAAACTAATGTCCTTTGATGTTTTGAGACTTTGGGAAAAGTGCAGAGAAAAGCAACTAAGATGATTAAAGACCTGGGGACTAAAACATATGAAGAATGGTGGCAGGATTTGGGTTTGGCTACTTTAGAGAAAAGAAGGACTAAGGGGGACATGATAGCTGTATTCCGGTATTTGATAGGGTGCCACAAAGAAAAGGGGGTCAGTTTATTTTCCAAAGCACCAGAGGGCAGGACAAGAAATAATGAATGGAAATTAATCAAGGGAAGAAGCAACCTGGAATTAAGGAGAAACTTCCTAATAGGGAGGACAATTAATCAGTGGAACAGCTTGCCTTCAGAAGTTGAGGGTGCTTCATCACTGGAGGTTTTTAAGAAGAGACTGGACAGTCACTTGTATAAGATCTTCTGGTTGGGCAGGGGGCTGGACTAGAAGACCTCCAAGGTCCCTTCCAGCTCGATTCTGATATGTTCATTGGTATTGGAGGCAGTCCCGAGTTCCTTTTGGTGAAATGAATGGCCATTTAAATTTAATAGATAGATCAAAGGTCGGGCCTCACCTACCAGCACTCCCTGATAAATCAGGTGCTTGATTGTTCAGAGGTGGTATGTTGAAAGGACAACCAATAGAAGAACAGAAGGAAAAAAGCAGCTGTTATTGGGCGGATCTCAGGTGGCTTTGGAAAGTCCCAAAAAGCATAGGAAAAATCTGGGATCCTAGCCAGAACAATAGAATGTGGACTTTGGATATGCCCTGAACTATGAAAATATTTCCTCTTTTGTTTGTTTTCTTCTTGTATTTATTTTCTATGTTCCAGGGCCTCTTACTCTGTCTTCCTGGTAGCAGAGAGAAGCATATAGAGTACAAGAATATAACACATTTAGAAGACAACACATAAAATATACAGATAATCCTTGATTTATGACCAGAATTCAGCCCAAAATTCCTGTTGCTAAGAAAAACATTTGTTAAGTAAACTTTGTCCCATTTTATGACCTTTCTTGCCACGGTTGTTAAGTGAATCACTGCAGTTGTTAAGTTAGTGACATGGTTGTTAAATGAATCTGGCTTCCTCATTGACTTTGCTTGTCAGGAGATCCAGGAGCAACAGTGTCATAAATATGAGACAGTTGCCAAGTGTCTGAATTTAGATCACATGATCATGGGGATGCTGCAACGGTCATAAGTGTGAAAAACAGTCATAAGTCACTTTTTTCAGGGCCGTTGTAACTTTGAACAGTCATTAAATGAACTGTTGTAAGTTGAGAACTATCTGTAATAATATTTAGAAAATTAACCAGACAAGTGGGACACATTCTGGAATTTTAAGATTCTGGGCTTCAATCCTATATGGTCATGAGCATCATAAACAGTACTTATTTTGGGTTATAAAATAATTGTGGACTGCTGCCCAGCTTGTGGGAGTCTGCATTTCAAACCTATATTTTAATTTCTTCCATTGTTGTGAGTCACTCAGAGTTGTTAAGATTTGAGTGGCATGCAACTTTATTATTTTATCACAAAATTAGTTGGTGGAAGTTTTATTGTTTTATTGCATGTGCAAATGAAAAAGTTACCACACTATACTACAGTAGTCTGGAAAGGACAAATGTAGAGTCACAAATAAATACTAAGCATCTCAGCTGAAATGTTTGTGCTGAAATGTTTGTGCTATTTGAGACTTATTTTATTTATTTTATTTTGACTTTTACCTTGTATTTCTGGCACTGAAAAAATTGACATGATCATTTTTCACACTTTTTCACACTTATGACCTTCGTAGCAGCCCCATGGCCATGTGAGCCAAATTCAGATGCTTGGCAACTGGTTCATACTTATGACCGCTGCTGTGTCCTGAGGTCATGTGATTGCGACCTTTTGAGAAGTGAACATAGTTTCTCCATTGATTTTGCTTAACAACCAGGTTAACAACTGCCGTGATTCGCTTAACAACTGTGGCAAGGAAGATCGTAAAATGGGAGCAAAACTGCCTTAACAAATGTCTCACTTAAGAACAGACATTTTGGGCTCAATTATGCTCGTAAGTCAAGGGCTTCCTGTAAACTTTTCTGTCTCCAGAAAATTTGAGGTCATAAAAGACTGGATTGATTGCCATCAACAAATGACCTCATTTGAATGGTGGGGAAGTGTTCCTTCCTGCCACATCTGAAACTCTGCCTTTGTCTCCCAGATGGACACACCCATTCTCTGCTTTATCTGTACACTGCCGTATCAGAACCCATTGGGGACCTGCCCCAGTTCACTGCTCTGGGCTGCGGGGATGGTTTCCTTGTTGGTTCCTACAACAGCATCACCGAGCAGGCCGTGTCCCGAGCCCCCTGGATGAAGAAGATTGAGAAAGAGGACCCCCAATTCTGGAATTGGATGACCCAGAGAGCCTTCCATTCTGGGCAGCGGTTCAGGAAGGACCTGGAGAATATCCTGCAGGAGAACAACCAGAGTCGAGGTACGGCTAGGAAATCTCACATCCTTAGCCCGGTCTTCCAACTCTTATCCTATGCTACCCTATTCTATCATCTCTCTCTCTTTCTCTCTCTCTCTCTCTCCCTCCCTCTCTCCCTCCCTCTCTTTAAAATATGTGGATATTTCAATGTACAAGATTAAATATTAAATTAAGATAAAGCCATGACCATTTTTTAGACAGCCTATCCTGTCATGGTTGGCTTTCATCGTTGATGTTTTCCTTTAATCTTTAATTGTTTGCAGGGATTAACACTTTTGTATTAGATATAAAGTGATTCACAAAAGGGCTCTTTGCTAATCCTTTACTGTTAATGAATCTGTAGAGTGCTAATAAATTATAATTTGAAGGCAGGGGATTGGGCTGCATACAGGAGAGGCTGACCCTGCAAGATGAGCTGGAGAAAGAAATAGTTGCAGGAATCTTCAGAACGGAATAAAGCAGCTTCAAGAACTAGAGCAACAGGAAGGAGAGAAAGGCATGGAGCATCTTTAACATTCCCTGATATTTTGTTTCATTACCAGATGGGCAACTAATAAATGGGATGAACGTTTTTTTTCTTCCCATCTAGATCTTAACATTTGGGGACACAAACCCAACAGGTCTGTCACGAAAATCTGCTGAGAAGGGTGTTGTGTTTTTGTTGACCCCTGGCGACTGCCTGGACAAGCCCCCTGCAGTTTTTGTGGCCAGATTTCGGATTTGCCTCATTTCCAGGGCTGAGAGAGAGTGATTGGCTCAAGGTTATCTAGCTGGCCTTGGGCCTCAGGCGAGACTAGAAATCAAGGCCTCCCTGTTTCTAGCCTGGTACCAAAGTGGCTCTTTTCTATTAAGAAGGCAGTTCAAGGCAACAAAGCCCAATCTTCCATTAGATTACAAGTAGTCCTCGACTTACAACCACAACTAGGGCCAGAATTCCTGATGCTAAGCAAAGCCATTGTGAAGTGAGTTGCCCCCGATTTTATGACCTTTTTGCCACGGTTGTTAAGCAAATCATTGCAGCTGTTAATGTGAATCACACAGTCGTTAAACAAATCCAATGTCTGTTCTGACCCATCCTGGTTCCAAGAGAGCAAACACAAGACAAAGGCAGCAGCCCCCACCTTTTAAGGTTTCATTCACGAATTCTGTTTCTTCACAGATAAAAGGCTGCTTCCAACTAATTAGCTCTGACAAGAAAGAGCCTTGCCAAGTTGTTTTTCAAGGCTGCCAAAAACCCACAGATAAGAAATAGTTTACAAGAGTTTTCAAATACTAACTATAATGTCCACGAGGCTGAGTTTCAGAGCGTCTTTGCCTTCTGCAAAGAATGCTTCTTCAAACCTGGCTTTTATCCGCTTGAGGGAGGGGCCATTACCATGCAGCCTTACACTCGAGTCACCCGTGCTGCTGTAACTGCTCTCTCCTACGAGCAATCCTGTGTGCACGCACACTTGGCACAGGCTCCTCGGGAATCTCCTCATCACTGCTGCCAGCCCCCACAATCTCTGAAGGCACACTCCGTAATGATCCTGGCCCCTCATCTGAGTTCTCGCTCTCTTCCACCGTCCGCACCCACTGCTGGCTAACCACAACACTGTCCCCCGTTGACTTTGCTTGTCAGAAGTCTGCTGGGAAAGTAGCAAATGGTGACAATGCGACCCCTGGATGCTGCTCTACTATCGCAAATACACAACGGTTGCCAAGTGCCTCAATTTTGATCACGCGATTGTGTGAATGCTGCAGTGATCGTAAACGCAAGGACCGGTTGTAAGTCGAGGATCAGAGAGAAAACGGCACGCGCGAGCCTCTGCAGAGTGCAAGGCTCCCTGCCATGAAGTGGAGATTGTTGTGGGACACTCTAGTTCAGGGGTGTCAAATTTGCGGCCCGAGAGCCAGACGCGTCACGCACTGGCCACTCCCACCCCCAGTTTAATGAAGGGGAAAAAAGTTGCAATATATCACAAGATGATGTGACGATGCGAGTTTGACACCTGCTCTAGTTTAATGAAAAGAAGAACTAGGGGTGACATGATAGCAGTGTTTCAATATCTAAGAAGCTGCCACAAAGAAGAGGGAGTCAACCTATTCTCCAAAGCACCTGAGGGCAGGACAAGAAGCAATGGGTGGAAACCAAACAAGGAGAGAAACAACTTAAAACGAAGGAGACACTTCCTGACAGTGAGGACAATTAACCAGTGGAACACCTTGCCTCCAGAAGCTGTGAGTGCTTCATCACTGGAGGCTTTTAAGAAGAGACTGGACAACCAGTGGTCTGAAATGATATAGATCTCCTGCTTGAACAAGGGGTTCAACAAGAAGACTTCCAAAGTCCCTTTCAACTCTGTTATTCTGTGGGGGAACCCCTATCATCCCACTAGAGTGGTGTGGTGGCCTAGAGGTGGAGCTCTCGCCTCACAATCAGGAGGCTAGGAGTTTGATCCTAGGTAGAGGCAGATATTTCTCTCTCTTGGTATACTGAATGTATCTGCTAAGTATAACTCTGCATTGGCGACAGGAAAGGCATCCAGCCAGTAAACACTCAGCTCCGTTTAGTTGCCCGGACTCCATCCCGCAAGGGATCATGGGGTTGTTAAAAGAGGATGAACCCCTATCTGCACACCCACTTCCTACCTTCTACCCTGCTTGTCCTGGTCTGCTTGCCCGGTGGCAAGGCTGGTGATTGAAGGCATGGAACTGGTGTCAGTTGCCGTTGAGGCAAGTTTGAAAGCACAGCAGGATCCAGCTGGAATCAGAGCTGGGGTAGAAATGTGGACTCAAGGCCTGGAGCAGGGGTGAAGGCGAAGGCATAATGAAGTCAGACCTCCAGCTGTAGCTTGGAAGTCGGAGATGCCCAGCCAAGCCCAGAACTAGTGGTGTTTACATTTGTAGCAACAGTGATGCTGAAGAATTCCTAAGGATGGACCTTCAGCAGGAGGCCAGAGATCAGAGACACCAAGCCAAAGGCAAAAGTCCATGCAGCTATAAGGCAGCGAGGGAACGGCATCTGGACTTACCTTGGTTAGGAGAATAGAGGCACCAAGATGAGACCTGGGACGATGGTGGCAGTGGCAATGGGGAGACAGTAAAGAGGAAATACTGGCAGAGGAGGGGATGGGACAACCGGCCCAGAACTGAATGGTTGAATCAACGAGCCCAGCAACTGGTTGCCAGAGACTGCAGAAGCTGGTAACCGGAATTAACCTCTAATAGGCTGCTACTAGGAGTGTCAGTGAAGAGTGGAAGGGCTTCCTTTGCTCAAGATCAGAGTTCCCCAATCTTTCTCGGTTGGCGGCCTGGGGCTCCTTACCCACACCTGCGCGTGCGTGCAAACAGAGCCATGAGTATGTGATGGGACCGCGAGTGCCCATGCGATGCAAATGGGGCCACGAGTGCCTGTGCACGTCTCAGGGCGATACTAAGCATGAGTGGGGGGTGGGTGTGCGTGTGCACACACGCAAGCATATCAGCAACCACAGGTTGGGGACTCCTGCTCAAGGTAATAGAATTGGCAACTTCTAGGTGAGAGCATAAAGGTCGCTGGTGTGAATATAGGGGTGGATGTTCTCCCAAGTGAGAGTCAGGGATAGGATGTATGTGTTGTGTATGTGCATGTGCATGCAGGCCTCCATTCCCACCTGCTGGCTAGTGCAAGAGACCAGTTCTGAAACAGGGTAGATGGATTGAGACTAGGGATAAGGGAGCGCTCCTTCTGGGACTGAGAGCCAACGCTGAAGTTCTGTAGGAACTTCTCCCCTCACATTCCCCTTACCGGGTGATTGAGTTGCAGTGGATGGTGGAGGGAGTAGTTCGTGAGAAGTTCTTCAGAACTGAAGAAGCATCTCGGAGGAAAACTGAAATATTTTCCAAGGAAAAAAACCGAGAAAGTCCACTTGCCTTTTGGAAAAGCACCTTTGGGTTGATTGAGCATCTTCATAGTCCCCTGGGTAACTTTAATCTGGCTTCACTGGGCACGGGGGGTCAAAGGTAGCTTGGGATTTTGTCATTACCATGGCAGCCCTGTCCACGAGCTGATTCATAATAGCAGTAATACGCCAGATCTGGTTTTCTATCATGGCAATGGTGGAATGTTCTGGATATCAGGGAGATAGGGGTTTCTGCATGCTGTAGATCCCATCAGCCAAAGAGTGTCGACTGGCAGGAACTAGAAAATGGCCTTTTTCTTCTGTAGCCGCTGCCTTATGGAATATTCTTCCAACAGAATTTAGAATAGTCCCAACCCTGTTGGCCTTTCACAAAGCTTTAAAAATTTGGCTCTGTACTTGGGGCTCGGAATATGTCCCGTTACTTGGTTTTATTATTAAGTTTGTTAATCATCATGGCTGCCACAGAGAGGAAGGGGTCAAGCTATTTTCCAAGGCACCCCAAGGCCAGACAAGAAATAATGGATGGAAACTGAACAAGGAGAGATTCAACCTGGAAATAAGGAGAAACTTTCTGACAGTGAGAACAATCAACCAATGGAACAGAAGTTGCCCTCCGAAGTTGTGGGAGCGTCATCACTTGAGACCTTGAAGAAGAGATTGGACTGCTATTTGTCAGAAATGGTGTAGGGTCTCCCGCTTGGGCAGGGGGTTGGACTAGATGACCTACAAGGTCCCTTCCAACTCTGATTATCTGTTATCTGGCTGTCATTTATGCTCATTTATTTTGTGGATGCTTTTACTGTCTTAAATGTATTTTAAATTGTTTTATAATTTTAGAATTGTAAGCCGCTCGGAGTCCCTTGGCTGAGATAGGTGGCTATAGAAATTGATTGAATGAATGAATATGTAAATTAAATAAAGTCACTTGTTTCAGTGCTGTTGTAACTTTGAATGGTCACTAAACGAATGGTTATAAGTCGAGGAGTACCTGTATCTGATTTTCTGTCTCCATATGGAATGATCTAGACCAGGGGTCTCCAAAGTTGGCAATTTTTAAGACTTATGGACTTCAACTCCCAGAATTCCTCAGCCAGCCTGGTTGAAGTCCACAAATCTTACAGTTGCCAAGTTTGGTAGACCGTTGATCTAGACAAGAATTGTTCTTAGTACCATAGAACTCCTGACTTCTGGGAAGTTACATCTTCCCAGCTCATGGCATCTGGTTGACTCTCCAATATCTTTCCATCCATTCAAAACCGCCCACCAAAACTGTTGATATTTGCTCTGCCGATAAGAAAATAAACTAAGATGGCTAGGATTAAGGTTAACCACTATCTCAGGCTCTTCCCACCAACACTAGGACTCAGATGTATCTTACTGGCGATCTGGTGGGGTATGCAATGAGGGATTTCAGATTTTATGGGGGATTTAGTTGTGTGTGTTGATTTGCTTTAATGGAATGTTGTTTCTTATTTTCTTTGCTGCCTAGTGATGAATGGATTAATCTATTATAAACGGGATTAATCCATCTGCCAAGAGAGAAGAAACCGAACAATGAAATTCTGACCGGCAGCTAAATATCCTACAAAGTCAATGGAGCATGTAAGCTGTGTTTTGCGATGCTATCTTGGTTTCTGGTCAACAGCCAGACCAAAATCAAAGGTTTACAAGCCAGAGAATTACCCTGCCGGTCACCTGCCATTTTTTTTTCCAGTCTAGGGTAATGAATGGTAATGCTAATTCATTTCATAAACTTTTCCTGAGCCCTAGAATGATAAATGGGGGGATAGGACCGGTAATTAGAGACAAAGGTGGGGGTGCAAAGATGCAATGCCTAGCAGCCCCTGATTTTTCCAGCTTGGTGGCCTGGCAGGAGGGGGAAGGGGATGGTTCTGTGTGAGTGAGAGGCGCACCCGCAACCGAACGCATCTCCAGGTGTACAAGGGCAGGTGCGTGCACCTGTCACTCGCACCAAAAGGAGCTTTGTGTGCGAGCACCAGTGGAGCTGTGCGCATGCAGGCACTCCTTCACTGCTCATGCAGGTGGAGCTGCTCATGGGCAGGCACTCGCCCGCCGCTCCTAGGAACCAGTTCCGAATGGGTTGCGGACCGATAGCGGGCCACGGCCCGGCGGGGTTAGGGCCCCCCCCCCCCCCTGTGCTATGACACAGTACCATACAGTGTTATAATTTGCTTCTTTAAAATATTCTGGAGAACAATCCTGGAGAAAACACTAGAAATGGTTTTAAGGGACACGCTATGCTTCACTTGGAGGAAGGAGGAGATTCCCTTCTAAGAGAATGCAAAACAATCAGCAGTGCTAGGCTGGAAAGTCAAAGAACTTGCCTGCTTTGAGAAGGCTTGGCTGACCCCCAACCTGCTTTTTGCTTGCTTTCTAAGCTTGAATAAAACTTTGCAAATCGTGTGTCTTTGTCCTGCTTCAGTCGGAATTGGGAAGCTTGTCCTTGGGTCCCTGGTGACCCGGTGGATGCATTTGTATCGATTTCTATATATGCACTCACTTTAGTCATTTCGAAGAAGAGAGATTTAGGCCGTTGTGATAGCAATAGCACTTAGACTTATATACCGCTTCACAGTACTTCACAGCCCTCTCTAAGTGGTTTATAGAGTCAGCCTATTGCCCCCAACAATCTGGGTCCTCATTTTACCCACCTTGGAAGGATGGAAGGCTGAGTCAACCTTGAGCCTGGTGAGATTCGAACTGCCAAATTGCAGGCAGCCGGCAGGCAGCAGAAGTAACCTGCAGTATTGCATTCTAACCACTGCGCCACCGCGGCTCCTAGAAAACAGACCCTTTATCCAGGTTTAGAAAGTTCTCTGAAAGATGGGAAAGTTTATAACAGTTTGCAGGCCTGTTACACAAGGGGAGGAGAACACAACAGATATTTTTGATATATTTGTCATCATTTAAGCAGGGTGGACTTTACGTTCAATGTCCATGTGCATGATATATTCATTGTTTGTTTCCATTTTTTTGTACACATGGTTTTCTTTATCATTATTAGGGTCCGACGGTTGTTAATTTGTTTCCTCCTTTCCCCTCCTTCATTTTGTATTTTAACTTTGGAAATAAAACATTTAAAAAACCTGGCTCACTGCTACATTGGTGATGGGAAGAGTGGACAAACATCCCTTTCCTTTGCCTTCCTCTAGGTTTGAGTGAGGGAATCTGGAAACTGGAGCTAAAGCAGGGATGGAGTGGTTTTCTTTCTGACAGAGCCTGCCTAAGTGTGCGGTGATGGCTCACTAATTTTGCTGTCTTTTAGAGCTTCATGTCTGGCAGCGGCTCTACAGCTGTGAGCTGGCAGAAGATGGGAGCAAAAGAGGGTACGATCTGTACGCTTACGATGGGAAAAACTTTCTCAGCTTTAACAAGGCCACCCTCAACTGGACAGCAGCCAACGCCGAGGCCGAAACGACCAAGAAGAAATGGGATGCCGACTTGGACAGGGGCTGGCGCAAGAAAATTTACCTGGAAGGGGAGTGCTTTGCCTGGCTGAAGAAATGGCTGGACTACAGCAAAGAAGCTCGGGCAAGGAAGAGTAAGGATGGCAACACTGAATAAGAGGAGGTGGTATCTAATTATGGTCCAGAGTCTTAAGTGGGTGGTACAAAATACTGCAACTGAAGAATGAGTGGGTTGTCTCATTCACAGAATAACCCAAAAAAGGTAGCAAGTTATTGAAGGAAAGAAGGATTGCAAAGCTCTTACTCTTTGGTGTTGGGCTTGCTTGGCAGTTGGATGGGAGTCCACTAGGAAGATTGAAAAAATGCAAAAGTAAAAAGGATAAAAATACATCCTTACTCACTTAGATAGTCCCCGTAGGTGTTGAAAGCAGCATTTTTTTAAAGGTGCTTTTTTTATTAAAAAGGTGCTTCTGGCTTGAAAAGATTAGCCAGTGACGACATCGTTGCCCAGGGAACACCCAATTGGGGGCTCCTTTCATATCCCTGTTAAGGAGCTGGAACAAATGACGGGCACTCGCTCCACCATGCAGCGGGGCAGGGTCTCGAACGCAAGCTTGCTAACCTCCAACCCAGAGTCCTAACCAGGCTGCTCTCATTTCGATAGTGGGATGGGTGGTGCCTATGTTTTTTAATATAAATAAGTACTGTTGACAAGAAAACTGAATGGTTATTTCCTCGTAGGACCCAGGAGTTATGCTTGACTCCAGAGGAAAAAAATGCCTTTTATGGAAATGGCTTCTCTGGAGATAGTGCAGTCCCAGGCATCCTTCCATTCTTCGGGGGCAATTCTCTAGGGCTTTCCTTGAGCCACGGAGCAGACCCATAGCCGCATGACCAAGATGCAGATATTGGGGGATGGCGAATGGCAAACATTATGAACGAATGACCTTTTTTCTTCTTCTGACAATTCTCTGCATTCTCTTCCCTGGAGCAGAGCCCCCAGTGGTGACGGTGAGCAGCAGGACTGAGATTGACGGCATGGAAAGTCTTCTCTGCCGAGCTCATGGCTTCTACCCCAAGGAGATCGATGCCTCCTGGAGGAGAGACGGAGAGGTCTGGCTGGAAGACACCCTCCAGGGATCTGTGGCCCCCAACTCAGATGGGACCTACTATTACTGGCTCAGTATCCAGATTGATCCCAAAGAGAGAAGCCGCTACCGGTGTCATGTGGAGCATGATGGCCTGCAGGAGCCTCTGGACTTGGCCATGGAAGAGGCTGGTGAGAGGCTGGAGAAAAACGGGGGGGGGGGGGGGGTCTGGCAGACTCCATGGAAGAATCTGGGTGGGGGATATTTACAGTAACACAAAACCTAAACAGGAGAACATGTATTATACAAGAGATGTTATACAGGAGGGAACAAGCCTTGAAAGACACAAGGGCCTTATTAACGTGGGGTTTATAAATAAAGAAAAGAGAAAGAATATTGTACCTTATTATATTGTATATTAATTAGAATGTAGGATATGGATATTACAAGCCTAAAATTCTTTGGCTTTTTCATGTCAAATTTGAGTATATAATATTAGGAAAAAGAAACCGATGGAAATATTTCAGTCACATTCCAGGAAGGAAACACTCTCTTTTCCTCTCTTCCCACTGCAGCTTTATCTGCTGTGTATTTCAGAAGGGGACAAATGGTGGCTCTTGTCCTTCTGCTGGTGATATTAATTGGATTTATGGGTAAGTATGCTGCCACTCTACAGATGGGTTTGTAGAAAGAGGGAATTGCCAGAGAAAGAGAGAGAGAGAGAGAAAACAAGACTTGTTTGGATTAAGCATGTGCTAAATTACCGTCTCAGGAAGCCTTGGTCAGAACACTCTCCCCGACCCCCTCCAGCCAGGCCATCGGGCCAGAAAGGTTGGGGACCGTTAGCCTAACATTTCCCAACGGGCTTAAAGGAGAACTCGAAATCACAATCTCTCACTTTCTAGTCCCAAAGCCTTAATCAGTACACCAAGTTGGCTCTTCTACTTAATGCACAGTGTCATGTCCTTCATTCCTGGTTAGGGCTGTAGCCTGTCTCTTGGTCCCTGACCAATGGATCTCCTGGGATGCTCAAAAAGTTCTGCTGTCCGTTTTTTGGAAACACCATATGATTTCCGATGACACCTCAGACTTGGAGGTGAAGGGAGGAAGAACACCCTGAGCGTTTTTCTTTCTGTCCTTTCAGGATGTTGGGTGAAAAGAAAGAAAAAAGAAGCAGAGTCCCCCACTGCAGACGATGCTCTTGAAGCAGTGGTGAATGATAGGTAGTCTTCGGCTTACAACTGAAGTTGGGACCAGAATTTCCACCACTAAACCATGAGAAAGATTGAGACTGTGGACCTTTGGATCCATTTAATTGAAGCAAACATCACTAGGATTTTCTTATAATGGTTGCTATTGTAGTGGGGAGGGGAAATCTGCAGAAGGACTTGGACATTCCCTTATTTCAGATAAAAAAAAGAGCAGATCTTTGCAATGGAGACAGACAGACAGCAGAGACACATGCCCGTCTACGCATGTGTTTGGGTCTGTGTATCTGGGGAGGCAGACCTAGCTTGGGAAGGGTTAGTCCCTCTGCCTCCCATCACTAGAAGTAGGAAAAAATTAGCAAATGCCAGCAGGGGGCAGCAGCTCACAGGGCCCATGGGGTGCAAGGCAGCCAAAAGGGCCCAGATGGGAGGGAGATAGATTGAGAGGGAGGGAGGGTTTGAATTGAAGGAGGAAATGGCAGGGTAAGAAACACACAATGACCACAATTGGGATTACTTGAAACTGACTTTGTTAAACAGTGCAGTCCTGTGATCTTTTGTTTAATGACATCGCCCAGCAACTGAAATTCTGGTCCAAGTTGGGTTCTTAAACGAGGACTACCTCTAAAAAGCAGTGCATTTCGGAAAGGCAGTCAGATAAGTAGGCGACACAGCCTGTAAACAGGACAAATAAATAATTGCACGTCATTTCTTATTTACCTTTTTAATACTAATATTATTATTAATACTTGTTTGTATATATTAGTTTTAGCCTTTTTGTACGCCACCCATATTGTCATTTTGTCTGTGAGATGGGCACCTATATAAATATGATCAATAAATGAATAACATTTCATATGTAGCTTTTCAACTGCTGGTGGTCTGCACAATGGGGACTACTGACCTTAGCATTATGTCTTATGCGCTATATCTTACAACTTTGTTTCCTGGCAAAGACATTTTGCAATAGTGGCAATATCCATAGCTTGGATGTAGGATGAGGTTGAAGCAGGGGTGGGATTCTACCAGTTCTACCTATTCGCTAGATCCGGTTGTTAACATTCTAAGCAGTTTGGAGAACCGGTTAGAAGAAATTACTGGCCTCATCCTGTCAGGAAGGCAGGAAGGAAACATTCTGGTGTTGCTTACAGAAACTCCCTCTCCGTTAACCCTTATTACATTCTTGGCAGGACTAAAATTCCTGTCTCTGGAATGTCTCTGGAGTTTTTTCCCCTTCCTTTGCCGGTACTTTGCTTGTGTGGAGTGACCATTCAAAGTTACAATGGCACTGAAAAAAGTGACTTATCACTATTTTTCACACTTACGACTGTTGCAGCATCTCCACAGTCTTGAGAAGTCAAGTGAGGAGATGCGTGTCTCGATGTGAGTGATATTGAGTTGGCCACACCCAGCCAATAACATGACCACCAAGCCATGTCCACCCAGTCACATGACCACCAAGTCACGCTCACCACCTAAGCCACGCCCACGGAACCGGTTGTTAAAAAATTTGAATCCCACCCCTGGGTTGAAGGTTCGTTCTCCAAGCTTGTGGGTTGGTTTCCAAACATTTCGTTACCAGGCTAAGACATTTTTTGTTGTTGTAGCAGCTACTGTATTTAAGTTGTGATTGTGATATTTAGATGGTTAAAACAGCATACTTTGCACTTGATTATACGCCATCAGATCAGGATTTGCTCTTAGAAAACATGTACATTTTCTTCCAGAGTATTTATGTATTCTATTTAATACTATTTTCTGAAATTCGATACGTTTGTGAGTTGTAAATTGCTTATTATTGTTTCATTCAATTTTAAAATTATTTTGAAGACAAAGCATTAACTCTTTTCATACTTATTTCAGGTAGTGAAAGTTTTTCTTTGGGTAAGTTATCACAAGCCCAGAATAAAAATGTACAAAACTGTCGACAAATAAATGATCTTTTATAAAACCAGCTATTTGTAAGGTTTTTTTTATATCAACAGCCATATAAAAGTAATTAATAAGTAAATAAAATTTATTTTGCAGATTTTCAGACACGGATTTACTTATCTATATCCTGCTTTCATTATTTATACCAATAACTCAAGGCAGCGAACACATTCAAATATACCTTTCTCCTATTTCCCTCCACAACAACAACCCTGTGAGGTATGCTGGGCTGAGAGAGTGAAAGTCACTCAAGCTGGCTTTCATGGTGAAGAGAATAGTAATAATAAATAAATAAATGTAGTAGAATATATTATATCATTAACTAGAAAGTTACGCTATAGGCATTTGTTCTCTTGTATATGTAGAAGTATTTCTGTTAAGCACTTACCACTCTATAGGCATTTGTTATCTTGCTGTTGTAAATAAGATTTCCTTAGCCATTCACTTGTAAAAACAATTATAAACACATGCCTGCGATCAGTTACATCTTTCTCCTATTAAGATACATGGTTCTTCCATCTAAATCAATCTGAATCCATCTATTTTCCTGGATTGACACATCTCACCCCTGTGTCCTTTGGGAATGCAAGGTATCCCAACTCCCAGAGTAATCCACACCTTTGAAGTGTGCTGTTAATAGCTTCCTCAAGTGGTCATTTGTGGTCAATTAGGAACACAATGGAAGAAGAGAGAATGAAAGGTAAACATTGCCAGGAAAAGATCTGTCTTTTGCAGGAAGATGTAAATCTAAGTTAGGGAGTTTTACAATGCAGTTAAGGCATATGACTCGACTTCTAAGAATCTTAAAGGTGTAAGAAGATTTTCACTTCTCCACATGCTTCATAGCCTTCCTCTCATATCTATCTTGTGTATATGTGTGGATTGGTTTTACCCTTACTTTGCTTGATCAATTAAAGCCTCTGCTTAAGTTACTTTGCTTGATCAATTAAAGCCTCTGCTTAAGTTCATTTTTGGCACATTGTGATCTTAAGTTATAAGCCAATGGCTAAGGTGGGACTTGAACTCACAGCCTCCTGCTTTCAAGCCTAGTGCCTTAACCATTAGACCAAATTGGAACTCCTTGATTCTATGCAGTTCTATCTTAGCTGATCAGTATGGATTATGAGTTTGTGTCACACCTCTGGCAGTGGTCAGAGTGATTTGGCAAATGCACTTTTTTTAAAACCATAGCAACGTTTTAAGTCGTGAATGTTTATGTGGTAAATCCTTACTTTGCATTTGATTATGTGCCATCAAGCTGGGGTTGGCTCCATAGACAGGTAGTCCTTGACTTACAATAGACAGGTAGTCCTTGACTTACAATCATAACTGATTTTGCAGCCAAATCATCCATTGTGGGAACGAGCAATCGCTTCTTACGGGAGAATACCGTGGTGTGGGGTAAGTGGTTCTCTGCAGGAGCAGCAAAGAAGGCCTCATGATCAAAAAGTGAAGTGGCAGTCATGGCTAGGAGAGTTTTTTGCACAACTTCACTCCAATTGGCACGGGTCCCAGAAGGAAGAAAAGATCCAATCTTCACTCTGCTTAGGCACTTTTATTTAATTTATTGTTAAGTCAACTGTAAAGACTAATCCAGGCAGTCACCAGAAGTCAACACTGACGCAAAGGTATAGAATCAAAATCATGTGGCATATTAGTACCATTTTATAAAGGCCTTATTAAGGTCACATCTGGAATACTGCATCCAGTTTTGACAACATTAGAAAAAAATGTTGAGACTTTGGAAAAAGAGCAAAGAAGACCAACTAAAATGATTAAAGGCCTGGAGATAAAACATGAAGAACGGGTGCAGGATTTGGGTTTGGCTAATCTAGAGAAAAGAAGGACTAGGGTAGACATGACAGCAGCTTTCCAGTATTTGAGGGGCTGCCACAGAGAGAAGGGGGTCAGCCTATTTTCCAAAGCACTTGTAGGCCAGACAAGGAACAATGATTGGAAACTAATCCAGGAGAGAAGCAACCTGGAATTAAGGAGAAACTTCCTAACAGTAAGAATAATCAACCAGTGGAACAGTTGTGCCTTCAGAAACTTGTGGGAGCTTCATCACTGGAGGCTTTCAAGAAGAGATTGGGCAGCCACTTGTCTGAAATAGGTTAGGATCTTCTGCTCCAACTCTATTCCGATTCATTGATTCATTTCATGCATTAACGTACTTGCTCTTCGCACGAGAGAAAGGAATTGGGAAGTGAAACCCCCAGTGGTGAAATTCAAATTTTTTTACTACCGGTTCTGTGGGCATGGCCTATTTGGTGGACACGGCCTAGGGAGTCATGTGACCGTGTGGGTGTGGCCTATTTGGTGGGTGTGCCTGGTGGTCATGTGACTGGCTGGGCATGGCCTGGCGGTCATGTGACTGGCTGGGCGTGGCCTGACGGTCATGTGACTGGCTGGGTGTGGCCAAGTCGACGTCATGGACTTCTTTGCCCTAATGACCTACAAAAAGAAGATATACAAAAAGGTAGTTTATTATTTTGTGCACTTACTACTTAAATAATAAAATAAGTACACAAAACAATAAAGGAAGTACACACAAGTACTTACCTAAGAATGATAACAGTGCTCTGTGTCTTCAATGTCTCAGACTTCTTTGGCCTATAATGAATAGAAAGAAGGTATTTTCTTAAATTTTTAATTTCACGCAGTTACTGCTTAAACAAGAATAAAACAAGCACACTGCTGTGTGTAACAGCAGACCCACAAAACTACCCAACATGCTCCCTACACAACTGAAAACTTTACACACACACTCACAAAACAGATACAGCTGGAAAAATCTAATTCTTTAATTTATAGGTACATAACATTTCACACAATTTAAAAGAACTTCCATACACACACAATGACAACTCACAAAGCAGCTGCTTTCTAAAAATAGAAAAGCAGCTAAAATTTCCCAAATTTTATATGACTATTTTTTTAGGAAAAAAATTAACACACTTACTGTTTTTTTAAATCAAGGGTCTTCAAACTTGACAGCTTTGAGACTTGTGGACTTCAACTCCCAGAATTCCTTCTCCATGTTTGAAGACCCTTGTTTTAAATCAGGGGATTTCAAACTTGGCAAGCTTAAGACTTGTGGACTTCAACTCCCAGAATTCCTCCTCCAGTCATGTTAGCTCCGTAATTCTGGGAGTTGAAGTCCACAAGTCTTAAGCTTGCCAAGTTTGAAGACCCCGGCCTGCCCTGATTTAGATGAGTAGGGAAAAAAAACTTACCCAGTTGAAGGAAGGCAGAATCAGTTGCTCACAGAGGCAGGAGATTGCAGCAGCAGTTCAGGAATCGGGAGAAGACGTCTGAAAGAGGTAGGTGCTTGCTGGAGGCTGAAGGTGGGAGGGAAATGAGTTGTTTTAAAAGGGTTTCTTTTTAGAAGCCCTGGGTGTGTGTGTGGGGGGTGATCGCGACGGCTAGGAAGGTTGGGAAGAGGGCAGGCGGCAGGAAGGCGATCCAGGGGCCTTCAGCAGCCGTCACAAGCCATCGTGTTGGCTTGGCTGGCTGTGCCAGACCCCAGGTTGGAGGCCATGGCCTCCGGAGGTTCCTGGAAGGTTGGGAAGAGGGTGGGCGGCAGGAAGGCGATCCAGGGGCCTTCAGCAGCCGGCACAAGCCATCGTGGTGGCTTGGTCGGCTGCGCCAGGCCCCAGCTTGGAGGCCATGGCCTCTGGAGGTTCCTGGAAGGTTGGGAAGAAGGCGGCCGGCAGAAAGGAGCACCGGAGGTTAGGGTCGGGGCTGGGGCCAGGTGGCAGGCGGCTAGTAAGTACTTACCTGGTCTTGTAGGCAGAAGGAGGCAGAAAGGTCTGTTGGGAAGAGTACAGTAGGAGACCAAATCAGCGATAGGGCCACGTGGCAAAGGGTTTTTATAGGGTGGGCTTGGGATGGGCGGGTTGAGTGTTGTGTGGGTGGGGCAAGCAAGCAGGCAGGCAGGGCAAGCAGGAGAGGATGGGTGGAGCAAGGAATCAAGCAGTGACTACTCGGGCGAGCCAGGCAACAAGTCAGGAACCGGTTCGGGGTGTGGCCAGCCAGAATCGCTAACAGTTCTGCGAGCTACACCAAATTTCCTCCTAACGGTTCGTTAGAACCGCTGCAAACCGGCTGAATAGCACCTCTGGAAACCCCCCAAGTTCCCAAAGGAGGTTCCTGAAAAATTTTAAGTTTCAATAAGAATAGAGCTGGAAGGGCCCTTGGAGATCTTCTAGTCCACCACTCTGCTCAAACAGGAGATCCTACACCATTTCAGATAAGTGACTGTCCAGGCTCCTGCCTGAAATGTCAAAGGCCACAACTTTCCTCTAACCCACACTCCCACTGCAATTCCCTGAATAATGGCCGGGGGGCCAATCTGTGCATCCTTTGGGGGGGGAACCCCCAACTTTTGAGCTTCTGAATGAAACTGAGCATATGCGGGAGAACGCGGCCAGCGGTCTTCGCCCTGAAGAAGGGACCCAGCTGGTTGCTGAAGGAAAGGGGGCCACGCTAGGAAGACACTCTCTCTTATCCCCTTTCCTGAAGGCTTCTGTCGGCCGGGGGGAGTTCCACCGGAAGAGTGACCTGGATACAGTGGCTTTTCTCCTGAGCGAGAGGCATGACCATCCGCCTCCGGTTCTCTCAGTGTCTCCAGAGATCCAGGGATCCCGCCTGGGTGTTGGGGAGCTGGTGGCTGCCTGCTCCCCATCCCAGACTCCTTCTCCTTCCCAGGGACCTTTCCTGACCCCGGAGGGTCCTCATGGCTGCTGGAGGGGCATCGGGCAAACAGGCTGATTGCCTCTGGCTTTGACTCGATTCCTTTCTATGCGTTCATCTGGAGCTAAATATGTCTTCTTCTCAAGAGCTGGAAATCGGGCATAACCCTGGCTGGAGGAGGCTCCTCCCTGGGAAGAACAGAACAGAAAACAGATAATCAGAGTCGGAAGGGACCTTGTAGGTCATCTAGTCCAACCCCCCATCCAAGCAGGAGACTCTACATCATTTCTGACAAATGACAGTCCAATCTCTTCTTGAAGGTCTCAAGTGATGGTGCTCCCACAACTTCCAAGGGCAACTTTTGTTCCATATGTTGATTGTTCTCACTGTCAGAAAGTTTCTCCTTATTTCCAGGTTGAATCTCTCCTTGTTCAGTTTCCATCCATTATTTCTTGTCTGGCCTTTGGATGCCTTGGAAAATAGCTTGACCCCTTCCTCTCTGTGGCAGCCCCTCTGTGGCAGCCATGATGATTAACAAACTTAATAAAACCAAGTAACGGGATATATTGGTTGATTGTTCTCACTGTCAGAAAGTTTTTCCTTATTTCCAGGTTACTGAACAATATCTGCTTGTTCAGTTTACATCCATTATTCCTTGCCTGGCCTACAGGTCCTTTAGAAAATAGCTTGTTCCCTTCCTCCTCTCTGTGGCAGCCCCTCAAATATTGGATGACTGCTATCATGTCTCCCCTGGTCCTTGTCTTTACTAGACTAGCCAAGTCCAGTTCCTGTAGCCTTTCTTCATATGCTTTAGTCTCCAGTCCCCTCATCATCCTGATTACTATTCTCTGTACTTTTTCTAGAGTCTCAACATCTTTTTTATAATGTGGTGAACAAAACTGGATGCAGTATTCTAAGTGTGGTCTTACTAAGACTTCATAGAGTGGTATTAGTATCTCACTTGATCTTGTTTGTTTCCCCTCTTTTAATGCAACTTAGGATTGCATTGGCTTTTTTCACTGCTGCTGCACACTGCTGGCTCATATTTAACTGGTTGTCCACTAAGACTCCAAGATCCCTCTTACAGTTACTGCTATTGAGCCTGGTTTCATCCAGTCTATATGTGTGCTTTTGGTTTTTCTTGCCTAAGTGTAGGACTTTATTTTTCTCTACATTGAATTTCATTTTATTAGATATGGCCCAGTATTCTAGTCTGTCAAGATCCACCTGGATCTTGAGCCTGTGTTCTTGGGTGTTAGCTATTCCTGCCAGCTTAGTATCATCTGCAATTTTGGTAAGTTCCCCTTCTATTCCCTCATCTAAGTCGTTAATGAAGATATTGAAGAGTACTGGGCCTAAGATGGAACTTTGGGGCATCCCACTGCTTACTTCTCTCCATGTAGACTTAAACCCATTCAGGACTACTCATTGAGTATGGATTGTCAGCCAGTTGTGAGTCTATCTAGTGGTGGTGCTATCTATTCCACTTTTTTCTAGCTTACTAAGAAGTAGGTTGTGGTCTACTTTGTCAAATGCCTTGCTGAAATCTAAATATATTATGTCCACAGTATTTTGCTGGTCTACTAATTTAGTCACTATGTTGAAGAATGAAATAAGATTGGTTTGGCATGATCTGTTCTTAACAAACCCTTGCTGACTGCTAGTTATTTATTTATTTGTTTCTAGATGTTGGCAGATCTGTTCATTATCTTTTCCAGTATCTTCCTGTGTATTGATGTTAGGCTGATTGATCTATAGTTTCCTGGGTCTGTATTTCCCCCTTTTTTGAAGATGGGAACCACATCAGCTGTTTTCCAGTCCTTTGGTAGTTCCCCGGTGCACCAGGATTTTTGAAAGATATGGTGCAGTGGTTCTGAGATGACCTCTGCCAGCTCCTTTAAAACTCTGGGATGTAATCTGTTAGGCCCCAGTGCTTTGTGTTCATCAAGATCAGACAGGTATTCTCTTACTATTTTTTTGCTTATTTTAACTTTTATTTCTGGTCTGTCTTTTATAGTTATGTTTTTGGTGGGTTGGGCTATAGTTTCTTTTTGCATGAAGACCGATGCAAAGAATGAGTTAAGCAGTTCTGCTTTCTCTCTGTTACCTGTTACTTCCTTGCTGTCTTCTCTCTTTAGTGGACTGACTATTTCCTTGATTTTTTTTTGTTATTTATATGTAGGAAGAAACTTTTTTTAAATTATCTTTGACTTTTGTTGCAAGTCTTTGTTCATTCTGAGCCTTTGCTATCCTGACTTTGTCTTTGCAGATTCTGGCTATCTGCTGATATTCTGCCTTAGTTGTATAGCCTTCTTTCCATTTTTTTGTACTTGTCCTTTTTTTCTTTCAATTTGCCACAGAGATCTTTGTGCAGCCATGCTGGTTTCTTCTTGGATTTTTTGTTTTTCTTTCTCAGTGGTATTGTGCTCGTCTGGGCTTCTATGATCATACTTTTTAGAGTTTCCCAAGATTCTTGAGTTGTTTTCCCCTTTAGGATTTTCATCCATGGCATCTTTCCCAATTTATCTCTGAGTTTATTAAAATCAGCTCTTTTAAAATCCAAGACTCTGGTGTCATTATGTTCTATTGCTTGTGTTTGTATTATGTTGAATTCTAGTATGACATGGTCACTTTCACCCAAGGTTCCTGTAGTCCCTGCAGAGTTATTATTGATTATCTCTTTTAAAAACTCTAAGATCATCCAAAATGACAAGTACCTCAAATTTAAGTAAATTAGGGGGGAAATGCATCTGCGCCAATAGCATCAGCATCTATTCCAGCAAGTCAAAGATCATTGGATAGCATGTTTCAGCAGGAAAAAATGAACATGATGCAAGCAGAAATGAAATCAATGCTCTAACTACTTCAAGAAGCCACAACAAAAATTTTTGAAGACATGAAGGAAAAAATGGAAAAGATGGATGATAAAATGGAGAATATCCAACAAATAATAACAAAAAATGAGCAACGGATCCAGAAAATAGAAGAGAAATCAGTGGAAGAGATGGACTTACGCAGGCAGATAAGAATCTTGAGAGAACAGTAATTATGTTAGAGATGAATAAAGCTGAATACTTCTTGAAGTCCCAAAACATCAAGAAAGAAAAAGGGAAAAACCTTGCAGAGATAATGGCAGAACTGTTGGTGGATGCTTTGGGGGTGGATAAACAAAACATGCTTGCTAGGATAGATGAAATATTCAGAGTATATACAAGATGTGTCAAGGAACAAACTTCCCAGAGAGATATACATGAGATTTACTAAGAAAGCAATGTCTTATTAAATGCTCTGTCTTGGCAAAAAAAAACCCAGAAAATAAAATACAAGCTGAATAGTCAAGACCTTGTTGATGATCCAAGCTCTGTAAAGGACCTTGGAATACTCATCTCTAATGATCTAAGTGCTAGAGCTCACTGTAACTACATAGCCAAAACGGCATTAAGAGTTGTTAACCTAATCCTACATAGCTTTTTCTCTGGTAATATCACATTACTAACTAGAGCATACAAAACATTTGCTAGACCAATATTCGAAGACAGCTCATCACATTACGTATCTGATATTAACACAGTTGAGAAAGTCCAGAAATATTTCACAAGAAGAGTTCTCCACTCCTCTACTCGTTGTAGAATACCTTATGCCACCAGACTTGAAATTCTAGACCCAGAGAACCTTGAATTATGCCATCTTCGGTCTGATCTAAGTATGATTTATAAAATCATACATTGCAATGACTTACCTGTCAATGAATACTTCAGCTTCAACCATAACAACACAAGAGCACACAATAGATACAAACTCAAGGTTAACCGCACCAAACTTGATTGCAGGAAATACGACTTCAGCAACAGAGTGGTCAATGTCTGGAATACTCTACCTGACTCTGTGGTTTCTTTCCCAAACCCCAAAAACTTTAACCTTAGACTGTCTACTATTGACCTCACCCCTTTCCTAAGAGGTCTGTAGGGGGTGTGCATAAACGCACCAATGTGCCTACCATCCCTGTTCTATTGTTTCTTTTATTTTTCTTATATGTACCCATTTCGTATATTCATAACTATGTATATACTTATACCTATTATCTTGTAAGCGTTTGACAAATCAAATAAATTCTAAAATAAGAGTAGAAATACTTCAAAGAGTAGGAGATGACCCACTGAAATACAAAGGGAGGGAGATAGTAGTCCTGAAACAGATCTCTAGAAAAGTAAGAGTTACAAGAAGACAATATCAATTTTTAACAAGACAATTAATTAAACATGAAACATGGAGTAAATTTCAGATGGCTTATACCTGAAGGAATATTGGTGACCTGAACTGAACAAAGACATAGACTGGATTCTATAGAAAAAGCAGAGCAATTTTATGACCAGCAGTTTAGGTTATATTTTTTTATTTATTTATTTTTATTTCAACATTTATATGCCGCCCCTCTCCGGAGACTCAGGGCGGCTTACACTCTATGGAGCACCATGCTAAGTGCTCGGCAATAGCCTTCATTCCATTGTATATGCCTGCTTATTACTAGGGCTTTTGGCCCGCCCAAGCGGCATTTTTACAAAGTCAGCTTATTGCCCCCAACAATCTTGGGTCCTCTATTTACCTACCCCGAGAGGATGGAAGGTTGAGTCAACCTTGAGCCTGGTGGGATTTGAGCCTGCACTAATTGCAGGCAGCTTGCACTAAGTGCTAGATGATTAACAGCCTGCACCACCAAGGCTCATATGAGGAAAAAAGAAAAAGAGAAGAAATAGATGATAACAAACTATGGGGCTGTAGGAAATGTGGGAGGGAGGGATGTTTAAATAAATTTTTAGTCAAGTTTTTAGAGGGGTTAGGAATGTCCGGGCGGGGGTTGGGGGACAACTCGCCGGGGACTGGGACCAGGCCGTGGGTTGGGCGTGGCCGGGAGAGTCAGGGTCCAGATAAAGCTGTATTAAGGATGGGGGGGGGGTTGCCGGGGAGGGTGGAATTGAATCTATTAGTACAGTGAGCGGGAGAGGCAGATTTGGCGGTTACAGGGGGCCATACCCTGTATTGGGAGCGCGTCCCCGCTGTTTGTCTGCTGTGGCGCGCTCCAACCCCCTTGTCGTTTCCCGTTCCCCAGGGGGTCTGAGCGATCGGGCCCGGGGCCTTCGGCTGATGTTATGTAACGCCAGGTCCGTTGTTAATAAGGCCCCTCTCATCCATGATTTGATTTGTGAGGGGGGCGCGGACCTGGTGGGGATCACCGAAACCTGGCTGGGCCAGGAGGGGGGAGTCCCTCTGGTGGAGATGTGCCCAGCCGGGTTTCGGGTTTTTCATCGGCCGAGGGCCCAGGGGAGGGGAGGGGGGGGTTGCGGTGGTTATTAAGGAGGATCTGTGTCCGAGGGAAGCCACTGTGTCTCAGACGACCGGATGTGAGCTCCTTTTCATGAAGTTCGGTCCCAGGGTTCAGGTGGGCCTGCTGGTCGCATACCTGGCTCCCTGCTATGCGGCAGCGGCCCTGCTTGAGCTCCTTGAGGTCATAGCTGGCGTGGCAGTTGGGACCCCCAGGCTTATGGTCATGGGGGATTTCAACTTGCCTTCTGCCGGCGGTGCCTCGGGGGTGGCTCAAGAGTTCATGGCTTCCATGACGGCCTTGGGCCTGACCCAGTTAATTCGGGACCCTACTCACGTGGGAGGTCACACCTTGGATTTGGTTTTTGTCTCTGATCAGTGGCAGAGTGATCTGGGTATAGGGGATATAGTTATAGAACCCCTGTCATGGACGGATCACTCGCTCCTGAAGCTCGACTTCTGTTCCGCACCCCCTGACCGCAGGGAGGCGGGACCAGTAAAATGGTACCGCCCCAGGCGCCTGATGGACCCTGATAGGTTCCTGACGGAGCTTGGGCCATTCCCCGAAGCTCATACACATGACTCGGTTGAGGGCTTGGTTGCCACCTGGGATAGGATGGCTGCTGGAGCCCTCGACCGAGTCGTGCCCTTGCGGCCTCTGACCCGGTGCCGATCCCATGTGGCTCCTTGGTTTTCTGAGGAGCTAAGGGAGATGAAGCGCCGGAAAAGATGCCTAGAGAGTAATTGGAGGGCTAGCCACTCCGGATCTGACCGAACACTACTACGATCTTATATTAAGACGTATCTAGTGGCGATAAGGATGGCGAGGAGGTCTTACCTCTCCACCCTTATTGCGTCCGCGGAAAACCACCCAGCCGCCCTGTTTAGGGTGACCCGCTCCCTCCTTGAGGTGGGAGCGCGGGAGGACCCCTTGCAGGGGCGGGCTGAGGAGTTTTCTAGGTTTCTGCAGGACAAAATCGCTCAGATCCGGGACGAGCTGGACTCCGATTGGGCATCTCCGGGCGGGGGGGTGGGGGTGGATATCGGTGAGGTCAACTGGGTTGAGTTCGACCCTGTTACTTTGGAGGACGTGGACAGGACACTGGGGGGGCTTAATGCCACCACCTGTTTGTTGGACCCGTGTCCCTCCTGGCTGGTTTTGGCCACTCGGGAGGTGACACGAGGCTGGTTCCAGGGCATTATAAACGCTTCCTTGAGAGAGGGGCTGCTGCCTGCTGCCTTGAAAGAGGCGGTGGTGCGGCCCCTCCTCAAGAAACCGTCCCTGGACCCAGCATTGTTATTTAATTATCGTCCTGTCTCCAACCTTCGTTTTGTTGCGAAGGTTGTTGAGAGTGTGGTGGCACGTCAGCTCCCGCAGTACCTGGATGAAGCGAGTTATCTTGACCCCCTCCAATCGGGTTTCAGGCCCGGGCACAGCACGGAGACGGCTTTGGTCGCGTTGGTTCATGATCTCTGGAGGGCTCGGGACAGGGGTTGTTCCTCTGTCCTGGTCCTGTTAGATCTCTCAGCGGCTTTTGATACTGTCGACCACATCTTATTGCGGCGGTTGGAGGGGTTGGGAGTGGGGGGCACCGTGTTGCGGTGGTTCACCTCCTTCCTCTCCGACCATTCGCAATTTGTGTTGACGGGGGCAGAGGTCGGCCCCGAGGCCCCTACTGTGTGGGGTGCCTCAGGGGTCGGTGCTCTCGCCCCTGCTGTTTAATATTTATGTGAAGCCGCTGGGCGAGGTCATCCGTGGCTTCGGGGTGGAGTTCCATCAGTACGCTGATGACACTCAGCTGTACATGTCCACCCCGGGCCACCCCAACGAAGCCGTCGAAGTGATGTCCCGATGCCTGGAGGCCATGCGGAGTTGGATGGGTCGTAACAGGCTTCGTCTCAACCCGACCAAAACCGAGTGGCTGTGGTTTCCTGCGCCCAGATACAGCCAGCTGGTTCCTTCGCTGGCCGTGGGGGGAGAGGTTTTGACCCCCGTGGAAAGGGCGCGTAATCTGGACGTCCTCCTGGATGTACGGCTGTCTTTAGAAGAGCACATTGCGGCCGTCGCCAGGGGGGCTTTTTATCAGATTCGTCTGATTCACCAGTTGCGGCCCTTTCTGGATCTGGGCGCACTTCGCACAGTCACTTCCGCCCTCGTTATCTCCCACCTGGATTATTGCAATGCTCTCTACATGGGGCTCCCCTTGAAGAGTCTCCGGAGGTTATAGTTGGTCCAGAATGCAGCCGCGCGGGTGATTGTGGGTGCCCCTCGGAGCTCCCACGTTACACCGCTTCTCCGCAGGCTGCACTGGCTTCCTGTGGCCTACCGGATTCGATTCAAGGTGGTACTGATGGTATTTAAAGTGCTCCATGGCTCGGGACCTGGGTACTTACGGGACCGCCTACTGCCATCGTCAACCTCCCGCTGCCCAGTACGCTCCCACAGGGTTGCCCTTCTTGGGGTACCGCCGCCTGGCCGCTGTCGGCTGACGGCCCCGAGAGTTCGGGCTTTCTCTGTGGGAGCTCCCTCCCTATGGAATGATCTCCCCCCGGAGATACGGGCTATGATGGATATCCTGACCTTCCGGCGCGCAGTGAAAACCCTATTTTTTAAACAGGCTGGCCTGGCCCAGTAACTGTGTTTCGGTTTTAATTCAATTTTAATTGGGGTTTTATTAGTTTTAATTTTTAATTGATTCCCTTGGATGGACACAGCCGGATCAAATTGTTTAATGTATTTTTAATTGTATTTATTGTATATTTATTGTGTGTTTTTAGTAGGCTGTACACCGCCCTGAGTCCCTTTTTGGGAGAGGGAGCGGTATAAAAGTTTAATTAAATAAAAAAATAAAAAAAACTAGAGGAAGCATCAATGAGGGGGAAATGCACAACAAAAAGAAGATGAAATAGAACTAGATGAAAGAGCAGAACAAGAAGGTGCAAGGATTAAAAAAAACAGAAATAATGACTAGAACAGGAAGACTTATCTAAAAGTAAAATTATGGAAGAAGAAAT
Source organism: Bungarus multicinctus (assembly GCA_023653725.1). Classification (NCBI taxonomy): domain Eukaryota; kingdom Metazoa; phylum Chordata; class Lepidosauria; order Squamata; family Elapidae; genus Bungarus; species Bungarus multicinctus. The sequence continues at coordinate 9,162,430 of CM042834.1, read as the reverse complement.
AAAACTGCTGTCAATTAATATAAATGGACTAAATTCTCCTATGAAAAGGAAAAGGAAAACTCAAGTTAGATTTGTCTTCAAGATGTTCACTTCAAAAAACAACATAATAAACTATTGGAATATCCTAAAATTGGGAAATTATATTCTTCATTAGCACAGCAAAAGAAAAGAGGTGTGGCCTTATATATCAAAGAAACAATAAATGCTAGACAAATTTTTGCAGATGAAGAGGGGAGAATTTTGGTGATGGAGGTAACAATGAACTATAAGCAGATACTTTTGGTAGCAATATATGCACCAAATAACAAGCAGCAAGATTTTTATGAAAAATTACACAAGAAAATTATAGAATTGGAATATGAACTTATTTATGTGGTAGGAGATTTCAACGTAATTGTAGATGTAGAACTTGATGATAAAAGCAGTAAAATAGACAAAACTAAAAAAACACTTCCAAAGACCTTCTTCAAAATGGCAGAAGAAATAGGCATTCAAGATGTTTGAAGAGAGAGATACCCTAAGAAAAACCAATATTCATTTTATTCAAATAGATGTATGTCTTGGTCGAGAATAGATATTGTCAGCCTTGGATCTTGAATCTGATTAGGGCTGCCACAAGGGAGGATGGGTAACCATGGGAATGAAAATGAAGTGAGAAGGGAGGATAGTCATTATAACATTTTTTTGTTTGAGCTCAAGGTCAAGTTGCTGGTGTTTGAAGGGGAGCGACTGGACTTAGGATTTCAGAATGGAGGTGGATTGGAGAACGTGACTTGAGGGTCTCCGAAAAGTTGGTTGGATGTGAGTTTAATATAGCAGGGAGAAATGTGGGAATTCAAATTCGGGTTTTCCCAGATGTGCCAATATGACTTCTCTAATAAATTCTTACTTGCATGAACTTAGTCTCTGAGTGCTGAATTGAGATGGGGAGTTTGATTGGAATGCTGACAGATAAGATAGGGATGTCACTGGAGTTAAAATCTAATGTGCAAGAAATAAAAATAGAAACAAGCATTTGGGCAGACTACAATCCAGTAAAAGTTAAGCGGAAAGGACAAAAGATAATATCGAGGTGGACATTGAATCAATCAATATTAAAGGATAAGGAATTTATACAAACTATGGACAAAGAATTGGACATTTTTTTTTAAAAAAAGGAGAGAATAGAAAAGAGGAAACTTCATTGCAAAATGTATGGGATACTGCCAAGGCGTATATCTGGGGTTTAGTCATAACTTATATGGGAAAGAAAAATAAGCAAAAGAAATGAAACAAAAAAAATACTAGAAGAACAACACAATGATTAAAATTAGAATTACAAAAAGAACCACACACACACACACAAAGAATTTAAAAAATTAAATGGAATTAATAAAGAAGGAACTGAATCTACTTGATAAAGAATTGGCACAAAAAATTAAGTGTTAAATAGAATTTCTTTGAAAATGCGAATAAACCAGAAAGATGGTTGGCATATAAGCTGAAAAAAGAGAAAGAGAAGAAACATACATTGATTGGCAGACGAGAAAGGAGTTGAAATAATAATAATAATAATAGTAATAGTAATAATAATAATAACATTAATAATTAAAAATTATTATGAGAAGTTGTATGACCAGGAGAAAATTTCAGAAGAGAGAATAAAACAATATTTGGAAAGAGCTGAACCACCTTAAGTACTTGACACAGTAAAATACAAAAAAAGGCACAAGACTATCTCCTCTACTATTCATATTGACACTGGAAGCGTTAAATAGAAATATTAGACAAGACAAAGAAAGTTATGGAAATAAAAAAGGAAAAATATAAGCTAAAGGTGTTCGTAGATTATTTAGTTTTTAACCTGGAACATCCACAAGAAACTGGACCCAAATTAATTTAAAAAGAAGAAGAATATGACAAAGTTGCAGGATTGGAAATAAATAAAGAAAAAACTAAAATTTAGTTAAATTTGTTACAGATACACTGAAAAAAAGAATTAATGAAGAGGAAATATATTCAGATAATCAAGAAAGTTAAATACCTAGGAATCCAACTAATGGCAAGATGTGCAACCATTAAAGAAGGTAATTACTATAAACTGACTCAACAAATTAAAACAGATTTGGAGAAATGGAAAACCTTGGAAGAATAGCTACTATAAAAATGAATATTTTACTGAGACTATTTTATCTATTTCAAACAATACTGATAAAGCTGGAAAAATATTTTGAATTAAATAAAATATTAAAATTTATTTGGCAAGGGAAAAAAGAATAAGTTTGAAAACGTTACAAGATGCTAAAAACAGAGGGGGCTTTGGGCTACTAAATTGGAAGTTGTATTACCAGGCCTCAGTACTTACATGGGAGAAAGAATGGCTTAATCTGAGGCATAAAAGACTATTAACCTTAGAGGGACACAACCTTCAATTAGGTTGGCATGCCTTTTTATGGTATGGCAAAAATAAGCTACATAGTTATTTCCAAAGACATTACATTAGAATCAGTATGGGGAAAAATTAAAGAACAATACTATTTGAAAATACCAGTCTGGCTCTCCACAATGGAGGCACTGATTCACACAAATGTAATTAATATGGAAAACATTACCAGATATAAAGATATTTTGAATGAAAGGGGGAGCTTAAAACTAAGCAAGATTGCTTAACATGGTGGGTTGACATAGCATGGTGGCTACAGGTGCAGATACAATCTCGATATGAGAAGGATGCGAAAATGTAGCTATTAAGTATTGATGGAAAGTGATCAAGTAAAGGAGATGATGATAGTATGAGCTAAAATTTTTGATTATGCAATAGAATTAGATAAGTGGCAGAAACTGGAATAGAAATTATAAATTAACGATGTCAACTACATATAAAGAAAATCTTTATAAAATGTTTTATAGATGGCATTTTCCACCCTTAAGGTTGGCAAAGATGTTTAAGGACATGTCTGCTAAATGTTGGAAATGCCATCAGATACCTGATTCCTATTATCATATGTGGTGGATATGCCCAAAAGCAAAAAAATATTGGACAAAAATACATACACGGTTAGAAAAAATGGTAAAGCAACATTGATCTAAAACTAGAAATATTTTTGTTGGGCATATTACTAGATAGGTATAACAAGGGAAATACATATTTGATTTTACATGTATTGACTGCAGCCAGAATTATATTTGCACAACAATGGAAAAATGAAGAGACCACTACAGAAGAAAATGTGGGTTTAAAAAAAGTTAGAATGTGCAGAAATGGATAGAATAACATTTACAATTAAGGAAAAGAAACTGAATACTTTTTGCCAGGACTGATTGTATCAATGGTTAGTTGACAAAATCAGAAGTTAGACACATGAAACTATAAGAAAAGGAACAATGAAAAAAGGCTTGTTAAAATGGTTAAGCAAGTATCAGTATTATTATTATGATCATTATTTATTTATTTAGTTATTTATTTATAAAATTTCTATACCGCCCTTCTCCCTAGGGACTCAGGGCGGTGTACAGCCAATCTAGACCCCAACAGTAATACAAAAGTTAAAAGGAATTAAATTAAATATTGGCCGAATAAGAAAAACCCACCCCACACCCTTAAAACCCCAATTTAAAATTACAGAACAAATGGAGACAAATTTAAAACCACCTCAGCCCAGGCCGGCCTGCTCAAAAAGCCAGGTCTTCAGCGCGCGCCTGAAGGCCCTCAGGTCCGTGCCGGTATGCAGTTCCGGCGGCAGAGTATTCCAGAGGGCAGGGGCCGCCACAGAGAAGGCCCTATCCCTCGGGGCCGCCAGGCGACACATGGCGGCTGACGGGACCCGGAGAAGGCCCTCCCTGTGTGAACGCACCGGCCTGCTGGAGATCACCGGTAGGATGCGGTCCTGCAGGTAACCTGGCCCAGTGCCATGGATTGCCCTAAAGGTCAAAACTAGAACCTTGAAGCGAACCCGGAGAGCCACCGGCAACCAATGCAGTTCGCGCAGGAGAGGCATCACGTGGGCGCTACGCGACGCCCCCATGATCACCCGTGCGGCCGCATTTTGCACCAGTTGGAGTCTCCGGGTGCTCCCCGCAGGGAGCCCCATGTAGAGGGCATTACAATAGTCCAGGCGAGAGGTGACAAGGGCCTGAGTGAATGTGCGCAGGGCGTCCCGATCCAGAAAGGGCCGCAACCGGTAGATCCGAGGGATCTGATGAAATGCCCCCCTGGAGACGGCCGCGACATGATGTTCAAGCGACAGCCGTACATCCAGGAGGACTCCCAGATTGCGAGCCCTCTCTGTGGGGGGCAAAATTTCCCCCCCAATAGCCAGCGAAGGAATCAGCTGGCTATATCGGGGCGCCGGGAACCACAGCCACTCGGTCTTGGATGGGTTGAGCCAAAGCCTGTTCCCGCCCATCCAGTCCCGCACGGCCTCCAGGCACCTAGACACAGCCCCCACAGCATCGTTGGGATGGTCCGGGGTGGAGATGTACAACTGAGTGTCATCTGCATATAGATGACACTTCACCCCAAGACCACGGATGATCTCGCCCAGCGGCTTCATATAAATGTTGAACAAGAGAGGGGAGAGGACCGACCCCTGAGGCACCCCACAAGCCAGGGGCCTAGAGGTGGACCTCTCCCCTCCCGTCAACACAAATTGCGAACAAATTGGAAAATTCCCAACCCCTCCAACCGTCGCAACAAGATACTATGGTCGATAGTATCGAAAGCCGCTGAGAGATCTAATAGGACCAGGACAGAGGAGAACTCTCTGTCACGAGCCCTCCAGAGATCATCAACCAACGCGACCAATGCCGTCTCAGTGCTATGCCCAGGCCTGAAGCCCGATTGGAACGGATCGAGGTAAGTTGTTTCCTCCAGGTACTGAGGGAGCTGACGTGCCACCACACTCTCAACAACCTTCGCCACAAAGGGAAGGTTGGAGACTGGACGGTAGTTGTTTAAAACAGCTGGATCCAGGGAAGGCTTCTTGAGGAGGGGCCGCACCACCGCCGTCTTCAGGGCGGTAGGAAGCGACCCCTCTCTCAAAGAAGCGTTGATAATCCCCTGGAGCCAGCCTCGTGTCGTCTCTCTGGTGGCCGAAACCAGCCAGGAAGGGCACGGGTCCAATAAACAGGTGGTGGCATTCAGACCCCCCAGCAACCTGTCCACACCCTCGGCGGTCACAGGGTTGAACTCCCCCCAGATAACATTCACAAGACCTGCCCCGGACACCTCCCCCGGGACCATCCAATTGGAGTCAAGCCCCTCCCGAATCTGAGCGATTTTGTCATGCAGGAATCGAGAAAACTCCTCTGCTCTACCCTGCAAGAGGTCATCCCGCGCTCTCGGTTCAAGTAGAGAGCAGGTCACTAAACAGGGCGGCAGGCCGATTTCCTGCCGACGCAATAAGGGCGGAGAAATACGAAGATTTCGCCGCCCCTATCGCCACAAGGTAAGTCTTAATATGAGATCTCACCTGTGTTCGGTCAGACTCAGAACGGCTCGCCCTCCAAATGCCCTCTAGACGTCTTTTCCGGCACTTCATCTCCCGTAGCTCCTCCGTATACCACGGAGCCAAATGGGATCTGTGCCGGGTCAAAGGTCGCAGAGGCACAACTCGCTCTAGAGCCCCGGCAGCCAACCCATCCCAGGTGGCCACCAGGTCTCCAGGCGAGCTGAGAGCCAGAGACTCAGGAAATGGCCCAGGCTCCCTCTGGAACCGCTCCGGGTCCATTAGGCGCCTGGGGCGGAACCATCTAAGTGGCTCCGCCTCCCTGCGGTGGGGGGTGGCGAAACAGAAATCCAGTCTAAGGAGGGAATGATCTGTCCATGACAAGGGTGTGATGACTAAATCCCCACAATTACAGTCATTCAACCACTGCCCAGAGACAAAAATCAGGTCCAGCATGTGTCCTCCTATGTGAGTGGGAGCAGAAACTAACTGGGTCAGGTCCATGGCCGTCATGGAAGCCAAGAACTCCCGGACCAACCCCGAGGTTTCACCGAGCGATGGCAGGTTGAAATCCCCCATGACCAAAAGCCTGGGGGTCTCAACCGCCAGCCCGGCTATTACCTCTAGGAGTCCGGGCAGGGCCGATGAGACGTGGCAGGGAGCCAGGTACACCCATCTGAACCCCTTGCCCCCACTTCACAAAAAGAGATTCACAGCCAGCCGTCTGAGGGACAGTGGCCTCCCTAGGACAAAGGACTTCCTTTATAAGCACCGCCACCCCTCCACCCTTTCCCTGAACCCTAGGCTGGTGAAATGCAAGGAAATCTGGTAGGCACATCTCAACCAGAGGGACACCGCCCTCTGGGCCCAACCAGGTTTCGGTGACACCTACCAGGTCCGCGGCCTCCTCCTGAACCAGATCATAGATCAGGGGAGCCTTATTAACCACGGACCTGGCATTGCACAACAACAGCCGGGTATTCAGGGCCTGAGATTCCGGACAACCAGGGCTGCAGGATGGGTAAGGAGGGTCGGAGCGCGCTACCGCTTGCAAACATCGGGAGCGCGATCCCCTTACCGGATACGGCCCTCTACCCCCAGCATATCTACCTCTACCTTATGATACAATGAATATCAATGTAATGAATACTGTGAACTTTGATGATTATTTCCTAAAACTGTTTTGTAACCAGACAACACACAGTTTAACCAAAAATGGATTTTTTATATGTTATTAAAAAAAAAAAAACTTTATGCACAAAAAAAGGAAGGATGCCAACAGCTGCCCAACCTTGGACTGAAAGTCCATGTAATCTAAATATTATTTTAAGGAAGGTTGGTTATTTACCTACTCTCCCTGAAAGACTTTGTTCTTTTGCCACAGACAGTTTTATTTAATATCTGGAGGAAAGCTGATGAAACAACTAAACAATTATTCATTCCAAAAACTCCCTGTCTTTCACAAGAGCCAAAGCTTATTTGGCCAGAGTGCAAAGCCAAAGATAAATCTTTTGGGTTTCCCCCCTAACTGGCAGGTTTTCTTGGTTGTGTTGACAGGTTGACCACCTGTTTTACTGGAACTACAAGTCAATTTAATCCTCCGTCCTCCACAAACTGTCAATAGACCTGAGGATGAAAAATTGCTATTATCACTGAAACTTGATAAGACGGAGCCCATGGTTATAATGTATTACTAGGAGGATATAATTTGTTCAAAAGAAACAGACCCAACAAAAGAGTAGCAATAGTTATATGTATGCATAGTATGTAAAGATGTAAAATTACTACAGGTAGTCCTTGACTTACAACAGTTTAATGACTGCTCACAGTTACAATGGGATTGAAGAAAATGACTTATGAACATTTTTCAGAGCTATGACCTTTGTAGCATCCACAAGATCGTGTGATCAAAATTCAGGTGCTTGGCAACTGGTTCATACTTATGAAAGTTGCTATGTCCCAAGGTCATGTGATCACCTTTTGCAACCTTTTGACAATCAAAATGAATAGGGAAGCCAGATTCAACTGCAGAGATTCATTTAACAACAATGGCAAGAAATGTTGTAAAATGGGGCAAAACTCACTTAACAAATGTCTCAGAACAACAGAAATTTTGGGCTCAGTTGTGGTAAATCAAGGATTACATGTATAGCTGCACAGAAATATGTATGTATGTATGTATATATGTAAAGAATTGTTACAGCTACATAGAAATACATGATATCAGGGGTGAAAGCCTACGAAGTATTTGGGTGAATATTGAGGGGAGGGAAAATGTCATTGCTTATATGTTCGTACTATAGACCACTTGACCAAGCAGAGGCAATAGATGAATTTTTGCTAATTGGTTAGCTGAGGTGTGCTGGAAACACCAGTGCAGTAATAGGGGATTTTAACTACCCTGACATCAACTGGGAAACAAACTCTGTCATGAATGGGAGATTGGATAGGTTCCTGATCTGCCTGGCTGACAACTTTTATCATCCAAAAGGTATTTATTTATTACATTTATATACCGCCCCCCCACCCGACGGGACTCGGGGCGGTGTACAGCCAGACTAAAAAACGCAACAACAATTCAACAATTAAAAACAATTAAAAGGATTATATCTTATAGCTGCAAAATAATAAAGACGAATAGGGGATTAAAAAGAGATTAAAACCCGATAAAACCAATTTAAAAACTGAAAAAACCCTAGGCCAGACCGGCTTAGTGGAATAAATGTGTTTTCAACATGTGCCGGAAGGTCAAAAGGTCAGGGATGGTCCTCTGGGGGCAATTCATTCCAGAATGAGGGCGCCCACAATGAGAAGGCTCGCACCCTCGGGGTCGCCAGCCATCCAGCTGGCGGCACCCCAAGGAGACCCACTCTATGGGAGTGCACTGGCCGACGGGAGGCCGATAATGGCAGGTAGAGGAGGAAACAGCTCTATTGGACTTAATTCTTATTAACAGAGAAGAAATGATAGAGGGGGTTGAAGAGGCGGGGACTTTGGCAGAGAGTGACCAAGTTTTACTGGAATTCATCATGATGTAGGTAACTGAACAAGTCAGACTAATATTTTAGACTTTTAAGAGAGCTGACTTCAACAAACTAAGAAAGAACCTAGGAAGCCATGAATGGGAAAAACAATTTAGGATGCATGGAAAACTGAAAACCAAGATAAAAGTCTTTTTTTTAAAAAAAAAAAAAACCCAACATCACAGAGAAAGATGAACAAGAAACACAAGACAAGACCAGCATGGCTGCACAAAGAGCTTTCTGACTAATTGAGAAACAAAAAGGACAAGTATGAAAAAAAGAAAGAAGGGCATATAAACTCGAATAAAATACCAGCAAATATCCCAAATATGCAAGGATGGAGTCAGAAAGGCTAAGGTTCAGAGTGCAAGAAATGCAAAAATAATAATAATAATAATAATAATAATAATAATAATAATAATAATAATAACAAGTTTGTTTTAGTCTTTAAGAAATAAGAAGAAAGTCAAGGAAATGATAGATTCACCAATGGGAGAAGATGGCAAGACGGTGATGGGCAGCAGGAAGAAAACAGAACTGCTTAATTCCTTCTTTGCATCTGTCTTCACATGAAAAGAAAAAACCTTTTTGTCCAACCTAACTAAAGCAGCACTGTGGGAGACAGAACAGGAATGCAAGTCAAAATAGGCAAGGAATTGGAAAGACAACATTTATTTGCTTTCAACAAGTTCAAATCTGTACCAGACCGGTTTACATCCCAGAGTACTGAAGAAGCTGGCAAATGTGATCTCGGAACCACCAAATGAAATCTTTCAGAGCTCTTGAAGCATGGGGGTAACTCCCAGAGGACTGGAAAAGAGCTGATGTGGCTCCAATCTTCTAAAAGGGGGAAAAACTGTTTAAGAAACTACAGTCCAATCAGCTTGACATCAATACCAGGGAAAATCCTAGAAAAGTTAATCAAGTGGAGGATTTACGAGCACCTAAAAATGAACAAGGTGATTACTCAAAGCCAGCACGGGTTTATTAAAAACAGGTAATGCAAAAAAATCCACAACCCATTCCTTATTGACTTCTTTGACAAAGTGACTAAATTAGTGGGCAATGGGAATGCTCTGGATATAGTGTAAGACTTCAATAAGGTATTTGATAAAGTAGACCACAACCTACTTTTTAGCAAGATAGAACACTATGTGATAGACAGTACCATCACCAGATGGATTTGCAAGTTGGGTGACTAACTGCACTCAGTATGTAGCCCTACATCTGTGCGAAGAGAAGCATCAGCGGGGGTACCTTAAGTATTCTTCAACCTCTTCATAAATGATCTAGATGTGCAGATAGAAGGGGAACTCATCACATTTGCAAAAGACACCAAGCTGGGGGAAATTGCTAACACCTTGGGAGATAGACTCAAAAGTGTTGTGTCCTATCCAGCAAGATGGAGTTCAGTGGTGGGAAAACTATGGTCCTGCACTTAGGAAGGAAAAATTGGATGCAAAGGTACAGAAGAAGCAGTACTTGGGAGGGATCTAGACAGGGGTGGGATTCAAATTTTTTAACAACTGGTTCTGTGGGCGGGCTTAGGTGGTGGGTGTGGCTTGGTGGTCAAGTGATTAGGTGGACATGGCTTGGTGATCATGCTATTGGCTGGGCGTGGCCAACTCAATATCAGTCACATCGAGGCACGCATCTCCTCGCCTGGCCTCTCATGACTGTGGGGATGCTGCAACAGTCATGTGAAAAATAGTCATAAGTCACTTTTTTCAGTGCCATTGAAACTTTGAATGGTCACTCCACACAAGCAAAGTACCAGCAAAGGAAGGGGAAAAAACTCCAGAGACATTCCTGAGACAGGAAGTCTAGTCCTGCCAAGAATGTAATAAGGGTTAACGGAGAGGCAGTTTCTGTAAGCAACACCAGAATGTTTCCTTCCTGCCTTCCTTACAGGATTAGGCCAGTAATTTCTTCTAACAACCAGTTCTCCAAACTGCTTAGAATGTTAACAATCGGTTCTAGCGAATAGGTGAGAACTGGTAGAATCCCACCCCTGGATCTAGGTGTCCTAGATCTTCCACCTGTGTTCTAGGTAAAACACAAGTTAGAAGTCAGCAGTGTGCTGCAGTTTCCAAAAAAAGCCAGTGCAGTCCAAGGCTGCATCAACAGAGGGACAGTATCAAGATCACAAGGAGTGGTAGTACTGCTTTATACTGCATTAGTGAGACCACCCTTGGAATATTGTGCTGAGTTTTCAACACCACGATACGAAAAAGAGGCTGAGGCCCTGCAAAGTGTGCAGAGAAGAGCAACAAAGATGATAAGGGGCCTGGAGGCTAAGTCAAATAAGAGATAATCAGAGTTACAAGGGACCTTGTAGGGACCCCTGCCCAAGTAGGAGACCTTACACCATTTCTGACAAATGGCAGTCCAATCTATAGAAATACGAAAAATAAATAAATAAATAAATAAATCTCTTCTTGAAAGTCTCAAGAATCATTTGATGAATGGCTAAGGGATGTTTAGCCTAATTTAGTCTTAATAGACAGCCACTTAAATATGAGCCAGCAGTGTGTGGCAGCTGCCAAAAAAGCCAACACAGTCCTAGGCTGCATGAACAGAGGGATAGAATCAAGATCATGTTAAGCATTAATACCACTTTGTAATGCCTTGGTAAGGCCACACTTGGACTACTGCATCCAGATTTGATGTTGAGATGTTGAGAGAAATGTAGAAAGAGGGCAGAAAAAAAGCAACAAATATGATTAGGGAACTGGAGGCTGAAACATAAAAAGAACGGTTGCTGGAATTGGGTATGTCTAGTTTAAGGAAAAGAAGGACTCAGGGTGACATGATAGCAATCTTCCAATATCTCAGGGGTTGCCACAAAGAGGAGAGGGGGTCAACCTATTCTCCAAAGCAGGAGCCACCAACCTTTTAGACCTCAGGGACCACCAAACACTTAATTTTAAATCCCACAGACCAGAAACCCCGGGAAAATCCCAAAAAAAGTCTGCAGGAAAATTCCCCACCCCTGTTTTCCTACTGATCGATCATTCTTTATTAGGGATCACAGGATATCATCTCCAGCTTCGTTCTCAGGGGGGGAGAGAGAGGAAGAGACTTTTGGCTTCATGCAAGGAAAGCAGCAGAAGTCTTTCTTTTTCCCCCCAAACTCTGCCAGAAATGAGTCTTTGCGAGACTTGTCGTGCCAGTGCAGCTTCTTGGAGCAAGATGCCTTGCAGGGTCCCAAAGACTCATTTCTGGCGGAGTTTGGAGGAGAGAAAGAAAGACTTTTGCTGCCTTCCTTGCGTGCAGCCAAAAGCAGAAGAAGAAAGAAGCGGAAAGAAGCAGCCTGGTGGCCAGGCCAGGTGCATGGGGTGAGTGGGGCAAGTTCCCCCCCTCTGCCCTTTCCCCCCTACCCTCACTACCTTGTGTTGTTTGCAATGCAAGCAACGCAAGCCTTGTGTTCCTGTGCAGCTTGGATTAATTGCTTTGGGGAGTGCTTTGGGGGGGGGGGGACATTTCTCTGTGGACCATTGTTGGAAGTTGCGATTCCCCTCTCTTCTAGGAAAACAGCCCCCATCCTTTGTCAAGTAGGGCTATTAAAATAGCTGGAGCCAGCTTACTTTTCACAACAAAGGAAGGAGATACAGAGAAAAAAACCCTACAAACTAGTTAAGATCCTTTCCCATAGAAATCAAATAGATGGCAAGCTATAAAAAAAACTTGTGAAAAGCAAACCAAAAGGCATGGCAGGAAGGAATCATGATAGCAAACAAGCAACTACAAAGGATCAGGACCATAAAACCAAGATCCCAGTCTCAAAGAGATGGGAATTCAACACACACAAATCAAAGACTTCACTTCCAAATCAAAAGACCTGAAAAAGTATAAGAAAGGGGTTTTCTTACCCACTTATTAGATTAATCCTAGGAATGCTGTAAGATTTGTTTTTACCTGCCTTCCTATTAATAAACTGATTCTGACTTTCAACGCCACTGACCCAGTCATTTTGCATTTCTCCCAGGGAAGTTTAAATCTACAAACGGAAAGAACTTTGCCTATTCCTTAAAGGGCAGGACATTTTTTTTCCTTTTTTCCTTTCCTCACCATCAAAATTTTCTCATGGACCACCAGTGGTCCCCAGGCCCACTGGTTGGCGACCACTGGACTAGATGATCTCCAAGTCCCTTCTAACTCTGTTGTTGTACTCTAACTAAATGAACTGCTTTAAGTCAAGGACTGCATTTTATTTATTATGTTGTTTCAGCCTCCCCCTCGGTGTGCCCTTTTGTCCTTGAACACTGGCAAGGATCCACTGCTGGTCTAGGAAATAAAAACTGACCCGTTTCTGGGTTTTACCTCTTCTTCCGCACCGACTGTTTGCAGAGAGGCAGGTCAGCAACCAGAGCTGAAGAGGGAACAGCTCCTACTTTTCAGCTCAGCTTCGCAACCAGCCTCTCTCTTCAACATTATGGGGAAAGCTGGCAATGTGGAAAAAACCTCTTCCTTCCCCTTCTGCTGTCTGTCCTTCTCAGGATCACTGTAACTGCTACCACCCCCCAACTGTAAGTTGCTTTCTGCTGGCTACTTCCCTTTCTGTCTTCTTTGGCTGGGAAAGATTTAGGTTTTAAAGTCGGCTCTGTTTTATTTTTAAACAAAGCATCTCTCAGTCCAGGATTTTCAAAGGGAAACCTAAGGAGCAGTGATGCTCCAGAGATATTTGGTGGTATATCTGTAAGATTTATGGGGCTTCTCAGCCATCCAGGTCACAGTTGTCCAAAAGATGTTTTTTCAAGAGGCTACTGAACTGTTTTTCTTTGAAGAAATTTTGCTTCTCATCCAATAAGCTTCTTCAGCTTTGCCTCTTGAAAAAGCACCTTTGGGACATCTGTAAGATTAGTTTTCATTTTGGCTTTGAACATGAGGTGGCATTAGGAGATTGAGGGATAGCCACCTTATTTATTTAACTGAGAAGGGATCCCATCAAATGCAATGCAACTTTGGAGCCTAATGTACAGGATATACTCTTTAAAGGAGATGGGTGGTTCAGAAATGTGAAAAATAAATAAGTAAAAATAACATAAAATAATGCTAGACTTCTCCCAAGTTCTTGGATTGTCTTGTGATCTTCATAGTGTTAACAATTTCATTAACCATTTTGACCCAGGAACTAATCCTAACTAGTTCAAACTGTTTCTCCTTTTGTTTTCCTTCCTGATCTATGCAAGAGATTGCTTTGGCCTCTTTCCTTCTGTCATTACTTTTTGCAATGCTCAGATCCTTTTGTTCACTGACAGTGTCAGTGTTCCAGGAATTACAGCCATTGCAAATCAGAACTCTGAGGCAATTCAATTCCTCAAAGAACAATTGTTATTGGAAATAACATCCTGGTACAAACTGGTGAATAGTCGGTTCTGAATCTTCCTGGGCTTTTCACAACCTTAAAAGAAAAACTTTCCAGTCTTCTCAAAACCATAAATCATAAAATTTAAATGAAACTTTTATTTAAAAAAAAACAATAAATCATATTGTCCAGTCTATACCAGCTGGTTACCTGGTTACAACTTTCTCGTCCTTCTGAGGCCAGCTAGTTGTTGGAATGCTCTAGTTAAGATAATCAGCCAGATGGACAAATTTAGTATCACATTTCCCCGAAAATATGCCGTAACCAGAAAATAAGCCTAATGCATCTTTTGGAGCAAAAATTAATATAATACCCGGTCTTATTTTCAGGGAAACACTGGTACACACACATACACACACACACACTCATGTTTGTGAGCACACTGGCCCACATTAAAAATGAAATTCTGTTGCTGGCCCTCAAAAGAAAGTATATATTTTCTGATACACATACATAATACACATATACACATTACACACATACACACACTGTATATAGCTTGTATATATGTAGTTCTTAATGGTACCACGTCTATATGGAGGGAAGTAAACAGTGTCATACCATAAGGTTCCATCTTGGGGCCAGTACTCCTCAATATTTTTATAAATGACTTAGATGAGGGAATAGAAGAATAGAACTCATCAAATTTGCAGATGATCCTAAGCTGCCAGAAATAGCTAACACCCTATTTGATAGGTCAGGAGCCAGATGGATCTCAACAGACTTGGGTCCTATCTAACAAATGAAAAGGCAGGAAAAACCAAAAGTACACATACAGATTAGGTGAAACCTGGCTTAATAGAGTAACTGTGAAAGGGATCTTGGAGTCTTAGTGGACAATCAATTAAATTAAAAATACATTGGATAAGCATTTGTCTTTGCATTTGTTGGTATAGGGTTTCCTGCCTAGGCAGGGGGTTGGACTAGAAGACCTCCAAGGTCCCGTCCAACTCTGTTATTCTATTCTAAATATTGAGCTAGTAGTGTGTGATGGCAGCAAAAAAAAGCCAATGCAGTCTTAAATTGCATTAACAGAGAGTTTGAATCAAGATTATGTGAAGTACTAATACCACTCTATAAAGCCTTAGTAAGATCACATCTAGAATTCTGCCTCCAGATTTGGTCACCACACTATAAAAAAGATATATATTTGGTCACCACACTATAAAAAAGACTCTGGAAAAAATGCAGAGAAGAAGAAGAAAGATACTAGGGGACTGGAGGCTAAAACATATGAAGAATGGTCGCAAGACGTGTCTAGTCTAGTGAAGAGAAAGACCAGGAGAGACATGATAGCAATCTTCCAATATTTGAGAGGCTGTCATAGAGAGGAGAGGGACAACCTATTTTCCACAGTACCTGAAGGCCAGACAAGGAATAATGGATGGAAACTGAACAAGGAGAGATTCAACCTGGAAATAAGGAAAACATTTCTGACAGATAGAACAATCAACTAATGGAACAGCTTGCTTTCAGAAGTTCTGGGAGCTTCATCGCTGGAGGCTTTCAAGAAGAGACTGCACAAGCCACCTGTCATAAATGGTATACGGTCTCCTGCTTGAGCAGGGGGTTGGACTAGATGATCTCCAAGGTCCCTTCCAATTCTGTTATTCTGTAATTCTGAGCATGGGAGATGAAATCCATACACCTTAAAGATGCCAAGGTTGCCTTATAGATTTGTGTTGATGAAGACTCACTATTCCAGGCCAAAGGGTTAGAGTTAGGCAACTTCATCAGTCAGAGCAAAATTAGGCAGAGTCAGAGAGTCGTTGGAAGGTACCAACTCTCACCACACCAACTCCAGGGGCTTCTCCCCAGATTGCAGCCCATCTTCAGGGGTTTGTCCCCTAAAGTCAATATGGCAAAAATTGGTACATTCCAATGACTCTTTGACTCTTCCTGACTGATTTTGCTCTGACTGATGAAGTTGCTTGGATGAGCAATGAAATGCTTCAGATTAACAAAGATTGGTCCAGTTGCCATGATTCAACCTTTTGACACAGATCTATCTCCACCCACACAGGCCCAAATCTCAGGAAACCCTCTTGTGTTTGCTCTGCATATTTCCTAATCAGAAACCCTGCCCCTCTTTTCAAGGCAATATGTGGCGGTGGCACCCAGCATAATCTACCCGGAGACCTCTGAGAACTTCTGCATCCAGATAAACAATCTGAACGAAACACTCAACTTAACCCTCTTGCTGAAATCCAAGATCCAGGATGTGATCCTAAATCAAGTGACAGTAAAAGAAAAAGATGTATTTCAATGTGTTCCTTTCCAGGTAAGTCGCTGCTCTCTCTCTCTCTCCCTCTCCCCCTTAAGTTGTTGCATTCAACATAACACAAACACAAAGCAATAGAACATCATGCTAATGATACCTCTCAAACCATTTGATTTTGTCTCTCTTCATCCTGCAGATTCCCAGGCAGACCAACATTTCTCCCCCATCAAAAGCCATTCTCGAGTTGACTGGAAATGGCTTGACCCAGCATTTCCTGAGACGCAAAGAAGTGCAAATTGAGAAACCAAAACATCTGCTTTTCATCCAGACAGACAAACCAATCTACAAAGCGGGAGAACAAGGTAAAAGGCGACTCCAGCTCCCAAAATTCTTGCTTTTCTAACCCTTCCAAAACTTTATTGTTACAATTTTTACAGGCTTTATTTTACAAATGTTAGAATTTCCACTGCTAAGCCAGGTGATTGTTAAGCGAGTCATGCCTGACTTTTACGATCTTTCTCCCCCACCCGGGTGTTAAGCAAATCACTGCATTTGCAAAGTGAATGGTGCCATTGTGAAGGGACTTCTTCTCTTGATCCCGTTGTTGGAAGCCGCCCGGGAAGGCTGCAGATGTGGATCACACCATTCCCCGATGTTTGTAATTATTCTAAATGCATGCAAAAAAGATGAGAAGGAGAGGGAGTGGGATCTGTTGTTAATCTATCAACTGTCCCCAGTGTGAAATCCCTCCATGCAGCTGATTTTTCCAAAGCTGGTGGGGAAGAATAATTATGTATCAATGCACTGAGTACAGAAGAGCTTTACAATATTCAATACAGCCCAGTGGTAGTATTCTACCGGTTCAGCCCAGTTCAAACGAATCGGTAGCTCTGAGGATCATCTGTGAGTGAAAACCGGGTCACTCCGACAAGACCCTCACTTGACACCCCCATACCTGAAGCCCTTAGAAACAGAAGAACATTGTCACTGACATCCCCTGAACTCGACTGAAGATGTTACCTAGCCTCGTAATGAAACATTCGGAAACCAACCCACAAGCTTGGAGAACGAATCTATACTCTAGCTACAGATATTTGCCACAGTGGCAGAAAATGTTGGAAAATGATTGTGGGCATTTTCAGTTTAGTTCACACCCACCCCATCTCCTCCATGCCCTATGCCCAGATCAGAGCAAGCATGTACACCCTGCTCATTTACCCACAATATGGGGATAAGAAATGGAAATGATGAATACCTAAAAACATCAATGCGGTCTCCTTGGGAATTTTGATTTTGAATGGTACCATATCATTTAAAACAGGGATGTCAAACTTAAAGCCTGCACGCCAGATCAGGCCAGATGTGGCCTGCAGGGTGCTTAGATTTGGCCCTTGGGGCCACCTTGGAAAGAGTGAAGGACTGGCCCACACGTGGCCCTCCTGAGTTCCATTTTTGCTGGCAGAGGGTTGCAGCAGGTCATCACAGCTGAAAACAGAGCTCGGGAGCCCATTTTTGCTGGCAGAGCGCTCGGGCCACCACAGGCACCCCTGATACAAGTGATATCAAGCTAGCCACATCCATCCTGGCCCCACGAGGTCAAACACAACTCTGATGCAGCCCTCAATGAAATCGAGTGTTTTAAAAAGTTTTTTTTTTTTTTACACATCTCTTCATGTGGGCAATGTGATTCTAGATTACAAGTGTTTATATATAGTCATAATTACATTTTCAACTTTCTTATTTAATATCACATCAAATTATTATCCACTCCACTAATCTTTAAATAAATTCCAAATTCATATTTCAATTCATTAATTCAATATCAAAAGCATTTCCTCACTTATATTTTCAATTCTTTATCCCCTATTATTCCCATTTTCAGCTTACCATCTATTTTATTTTTCGTTATACATTATTATCTTCATTAATTTGCTCAAGACCAGTATATAATAAACACTAAAAAAAGAGTAAAAATAAAGTTAATATATTTAGGATCCACATGGTATATCCCCCAATCTACAATATATCTTATATTTATTCCAACAATATTCATATAACCATTTCATATTTTTCTTTGTTTCCACATATCCAAAATTTACCTCTATAATTTAAATAAAATTTCATTCCCCTACTTTTAATTATAATATAACATTCTCATTATAAAATTCCAATATGATCCCTTCTAATTCATCATATTTTTCATTTTCTCATATCCTTTATTTAATCAATTACATTTTCTATTTCATATATTTCTTCCAAAGAAAAAAAAGAAAAACAGAAGATTAAATTTCCCTTTTTACTTCCATTTTAATCAATTTTAATATTTAAAGTTTATATTGTTTACCTTTTTTAATCATAGTACCTTATTTTTGCCAGTCTATATATATGGGTATAATTATGCAGGTCTTGGCATGTTCGGGTCTTTTCCCGTGTAAGATTGAGACTATCTTGGTAATGTTTGTCACAAGATTAAAACTCAGAAGGTCATCTTACAGCCCATTACCCAGGTCATTACGACCCAGGAGATTACAGCAAAAGACCCAGGATGTCAAAACAATAGAACTCAGAAGGTCATCACACAGCCCATTACCCAAGTCATTACAACACAGGAGGCTGATAGACACACAGCCAATACCTCAGCCACACATGTTCTTAAGAAAAATCTGCAAACAATCAACTCCATCAACCAATCAGCCAATCTACAAACATCAACTCCATCAACCAATCAAGAAACGACAACACAGCCAACCTCCCCACCAGTATATATAGGGAGACAGCAGCTCAGATCATGCTTTGCTCACAGAAGCACAAAGCCGAAAACACCAGCCTGAAGATGGTGAGTGAGATCTCGTCGAAACGTTGCCAAGATAGTCTCAATCGTACATGGGAAAAGACCCGAACGTGCCAAGACCTGCATATATAATAATAACATCTCTCACTTCATCTTCACTTTTCTCGTATATAGTTATATAATACTCTTAGGATAATTCCCAATATATTTTAAACTTCAAACCTCCCCAGTTTAAATTTCTAATAAAAAGTGCCAAAATACATTCCCATGTGGTATCCCCCTTTTATATCATATCTAACCCTTATCTCTAAATCTCTTGGCCTTGAAATTTCTCTTAGTTTTAGCCAGCTTTCCATTTTCTAAGTTTTCCTGGTCTTTTCTCTTCATCCCTTGTTTTTCTTCTAACAATGTTTTTATTTCCATCTGTCACCCCTCTTTTCCCCCACCCTTTCTTCTCTTTTTTGAAATTTCTTCTTGTACAATTTCCTTTTCTTTTGTTTAATCCTGTGAGTGTTTTTTCTTTTATTTATTAGCTCTGTCATCACTGTCATAGTTTTAATTCTTTTAATGTCTTTTGGCAATGTCTCTTGTTCTCCATGTTCATCTGAGTCACTTTCCTCTTCCTTTAACTCCTTCTCTCTGGGTTTCCTTTGTTCTTCAATGGAAAGCATTGCCATTATTTTTTTTGCCAGTATATCCAATAATTCCCTTCTTTCTTTCAAGATTCCTCTCACAATTTGCAATTCTGACTTAAAGTCTTTGCTTATTTCTTCCATTTTTAAAAAATCAGTTAAGTTATTAAAATTCAAAGTTTTTTATTGTAATCTTTGCCAAAAGTCTCCGTTTGTCTCTATTTCCCTTATTAATCCTTCTGTCTCTTTATTACAGTCAACACCCAACAGTCCCAAGATATTGCATTTGTTTATCCTCTTACTGCAGTCTCTCCCCCCTTTTTTAAGTTTCCGGGGTTCTTGTTATATTATTAGTCTTTTATCACATATCTTTTCTCATTCACACAATTATAAGATCAGTGATTTTCCATTAAACCATAAAGGAAAAAAGTCTTTAACCATTAGATGGTGCTCTGTATCACTTTCCACTTTTCAAAGTTCTTTTCTTTTCTCTTTTCAATTATATTAATGTTAATTTTCAACCTCTTCCACTATTAGCTTTCTTAAATATAATCAATTCCAGGCAAGTCCAGCATTTTGTCCAATGCCTAGTTAGTGCCAAATTATATATATTATTCTGAATTTAGTCTCTGATTTCATTGTAACTTTTTAATAATCCAATTTTTGTTTACCTTATATTTTCCTCTTATTTTCCATTTGCCGCTGTCATACTCTTAAGTGAGGGCTCTTTCTTTCTGCTTCTTGGGGTTATTAAAAGAAGGTTCAAACTCTTTTATCTGGTTACACGTCACTCACCATTTCACCTCTCCAGTACATACTTAGGTCCTGGAAGCTTTCTGTCTTCAGGGCAGCCATTAAACTGCTGCTTCTCCCTGTCTTCTAGGGGAGTGTACCTAGCCAGGGAGGGGAGATGCGGCTCCCCTCAACCCAGCTGGCAGTCTCCCCCTCTTCCCTCCCCTCCGAGGTGGGTTAGATAGTTCTGGTCCCGTAGGGACCCTTCCAACAAGGTAAGCACAGATCAAAGCCACGCACGATTGCGGTCTCTGGTCCGTCTTTGACGGAAACGCCACCAGAAGTCCCATGAAATCAAGTTTGACACCCCTGATTTAAACATTAATCATAAAAACAATAACAATAACCTTTAACATCATCAAACACATCCCAGGTCTTCGGGAATGACTAAGATTGCTTTGAGTGGCTTTGGAAGTTGCTATGCCTTTTGATGTATAGCAGAGATATTCTTTCTTTTTTTTACAAATTTTATTAAATACAATGTTTAAAATCATTGAACATGGTAAAATCATTTTTGACATATCTTTTTGTCTTACATCTTATGATATATAATATATATCTTATATACATTTATACATATTGAATCTTTATACATTTTGTTTTATTTATTTATTTTATTTATTTATAAAATTTCTATACCGCCCTTCTCCCTAGGGACTCAGGGCGGGGTACAGCCAATCTAGACCCCAACAGTAATACAAAAGTTAAAAGGAATTAAATTAAATATTGGCCGAATAAGAAAAACCCACCCCACACCCTTAAAACCCCAATTTAAAATTACAGAACAAATGGAGACAAATTAAAACCATCTCAGCCCAGGCCGGCCTGCTCAAAAAGCCAGGTCTTCAGCTGTCATACTCTTTCATATAACTTTTCCTTCATTACACTATCCGCCATCCTCAGTTTTAGTTTAATCACATGATCTTGGATATCCCCTCTACAAATCCTTTTCTCTTTTTCATTTTGAGTCCTTCCTTTCTGTTCCCACCAATAAAAAAAATTAGTTCCAAATCATGTAATATTCTGACTCATCCTTGCATTTTATTTCTAAAGTCAGTCTGGGTTCATTCTTTTACCTTGTTCATGTGTCCCCAGTTTTGCCTGTGGCATCTTCCAATTTGGCCAGTCAACTGTTTTTCAGCTTTGCTGATGTTTAATAAATAAACATCAAAGGACATTTTTGCTAGGTGAATTGAGCGGTGGAAGAATTTGTTTGCTCTGCTCTTGATGTGTCAAAAACAGGTAGTTCTTGACTTACAACAGTTCATTTAGTCACCGTTCAAAGTTACAACAGCAGTGACTTATGACCAGTGGTGGGATTCAGCCAGTTCGCACCACTTCAGCATAACCGGTTGTTAACTTTCTGAGCAGTTTGGTGAACTGGTTGTTGGAAGAAATCATTAGGGCAGAGAACCAGTTGTTAAATTATTTGAATCCCACCACTGCTTATGACCATTTTTTACAGTTACAACCTTTGTAGCCTCCCCATAATCCTATGATCAAAATTTAAATGCTTGATAACTGACTCGTATTTATGATGGTTGCAGTGTCCCAAAGTCATGTGATCACTTTTTTGGACTTACTGAGCGAAGTCAATGGGGAAGAGTAGATTCAATTAACAACCAGGTTACTAATTTATCAACTGCAGTGGTTCACTTAATAACCAAGGAAAGAAAGGTTGTGAAATGGGGCAAATGTCACTTAAAAAATATCTCTCTGAATACCATAAATTTTAGGCTCAGTTGTGGTTGTAAGTTGAGGACTATGTATGTAACCTGGAGGTGACCCGTATTCATTTTCCAACACCATCTACCAAGTGGAATAGAGCCAGGATAGACATAACCATGTGACTTCTTTAACATCAGGAATCCTCATCGTTCTTCTCTGGTTGCAGAGGTAGTATTCAGCAGGTTCTGACCAGTTCTGGAGAGCCGATAGCGGAAATTTTGAATAGTTCGGAGAACCGTTAAATACCACCTCTGACTGGAGATTTTATAGTATCTTTCCCCTGCTATGCCCACCAAGCCACGCCCACAGAACCGGTAGTAAAAAAAATTGAATCCCACCACTGTCTGGTTGGCTGGACTCTACATTTCATCAAGGAAAACAGGTAAACCAGAGTGTCTCCAAAGGAGGGCAACTGAAGGGAAGAAGGATAAAAAGATCTATGATACATGATTGGAGATAGTGGGTACGCTCTTCACCTTGGAGTAGAGAAGAATATGCGGAGGTCTGTCGGTGGTCATCATGTATCTCTTAAGGGTCTTTCTAGGAAACATGAAGCAATGGTTTAAATGTCAGAAAAGTACATTATGATTGTGCATCAGAAAAAAAATGTCTTAATGGAGCTGGATGGACTTGACTACCCAGGAGGAAGGATTGATGGAAGGATTTAAATGCAAGCTGGATGGCCACCTACCAGGAATACTGCAACAGTGTATTACTGCACTGGGCAGAGGTCAGATTAATTTTTTCAACTGTAGCAATTGGAAGATGTTTAGACTTCAGTTCCCAGAATTCAACAGCCAGTATGGAATTTTCTGGAAAGACCCCATGGCTGGCAGGGGAATTCTGGTAGCAGAAGTCCACGTCTTCAATAGTGGTGGGATTCAAAAAAAATTACTACCAGTTCTGTGACCGTGGCCTGGCTTGGTGGGCATGGCGTGGCTTGGTGGGCATGGCAAGGGAAGGATATTGTAAAATCTCCATTCCCACCCTACTCCAGAGGAAGGATACTGCAAAATCTCCATTCCCTCCCCTCTCCAGGGAGAAGGTTACTGCAACATCCCATTCCTTCCCTACCCCACTAACCTGCTTTTCAGCTCCATTCTCCTGTGCAGAGAAAAAAAAGAAGACCCAGCCGATCAGCTGGGACTCAGGAGGCAGATAATAAATGGGGGCGGGGCCAGTCAGAGGTGGTATTTGCGAGTTCTCCAAACTACTCAAAATTTCTGCTACTGGTTCTCCAGAACTGGTCAGAACCTGCTGAATACGAACTCTGGTCTTGAAATTCTCAAGTATGAGAAAACACTGGATTACATTAAATGATCTCCCAAATCCCTTCTATATTTTAATATTTCTATATTCAGTGGCTACTTTCCCCACATATTCTCCCTCTGTCTTTTGCAGTTCAGTTTCGCATTGTCTCTATGGATAAAGATTTACATCCCATGAAGAAGAAGGTACATTTTGTGGGGGTACTAAGACAGTCAGAGATGATGGCATCTCCATGAGAAAACATTCAATTCATGCTCTCCCCGGAGTCACTTCCCTTTCAGGGGAATTGTATGGACCCCTCCCTCCTTGCATATAACTTTGAACTCGGTGTGTGTGGAGATAACCCTAGTGAAGAATCATGGAGTAATTGAAGGCTTTGGATTAGTGCTGAGCTTAAATCTACTCTTAGTCATGAAAACTGGCTGGGTGACCTTATGTCTAGGCACTGTCAACCAACCTCACAGGGTGGTTGTTATGGGTGTGTATGTGGGAATTCTAAGAGTAGTCCCTTGAGATAGGGCAAGATACAAATAAATACATATCAAAATGATAATACAATGTAAAAGAATCTCCCATGTCCCTTTTTATCTACTTTTTTTTCTCTATCCCCATTTTCATTCCTTGGTGTCTCTCATTTTCCTGTGCTTTTTTTGTCTCCACAGTTTCCAGTTGTGTACATCCAGGTATGTACTGAAAAGCCGTAACACTACCAGCTCTATGGCTGATTGGACCTCATTAATCTCTGGATAGGAGGCCACCAGGAAATCTGAGGGCTTTAGGCTCTTGGGAAGTCAAAATGGCCAACCATTTCCAAATTGTTACCCAGAAAATGATACAAGGAGATCTCTTCTTGGCGAGGGAGAGAAATGTTTAAAGTAGCTCATATCAAGTCCCATTTCACTTTGTTAAGAATGGGGCTATTTTACCCAGTCTCAAAAGTAGCAAAACGAGGGATACTTTGTCTTTGACAGGTCCATTCCTATCTTCTTTATTAGGAATTGGGCTGAATGAGAGCCCCCTCCTTACATTCGATCACAGAAACAGTAGCATCGATCAAGGAAATCAACTAAAGACATGAATCAATTTCCTGCATAAAGTAGTTCACAGGTTTAGTGCTACCATTTCTGGGCTGCAATTCTTAAGCTGTCCACTAGATGGCAGCAGAATGGTGAGCTACTCAGTGAACATATTCCTTCCATCTAGTGGTCCTCTGAAGTAATGCAGTGCTGATGATCTGGCAACCAGCCGAGAAGCTTGTTTTGTTTCTCTCCTTTGTTTCTTAAATTAGTTGCTCTAAAGTTGTTCAAGTGTTCAAAGAACTATGTCCCAGCCTCCCTCATCTTGTACAATCTGAGCTCAGATATCCCTTTGTCTAATGGTAGAGCCTTCTTGCTGATAGCAATACCACTTAGACTTATATACCACTTCACAGTGCTTTACTGTCCTCTCTAAGTGGTTTACAGAGTCAGCATATTGCCCCCAATCATTTGGGTCCTCATTTTACCGACCTCGGAAGGATGGGAGGCTGAGTCAACTCTGAGCCTGGTGGGGTTCGAACTGCCAAATTGCAGTCAGCTAGCAGTCATCAGAAGTAGCCTGCAGTACTGCATTCTAACCACTCTGCCACCACGGCTCTAAGACCGACAGCCACCATCTCCAACTTGGGGCCTTCAGAAAATTAGGGAGTACAACTCCCCAAATTTCCAGCCAGCACAGCAATTGTCCTTGCTGGGTGCAGATTTTGACAGTTTAATCTCAACACATATGTGGGTTTCTGGAAGGCTGCCATATCCAAATACACTGCTAATAGCGCTTGGAGAATAGGATTGTAGGACTACATTGTCCGGGTCATGAACCACTAATTCTAGAACAATTGTGGGTTATGGACAAACTTTGGAACTTGTTATCTTGTTCTTTCCAGGATCCAAAAAAGAACCGGGTGTTCCAGTGGAGAGATGTGGAGGTTCCGTTGGGCATAATCCAGCTTTCCTATTCTATGTCTTCTGATCCCCTCTTGGGCACCTACAAAGTGGTGGTACAGAAAGACTCCAATAAAGTTGCAGAATACAGCTTTGAGGTGGAGGAATATGGTAAGAAGGAGAGATCCAATTTGCCCTTTTCTTTCTTCCCCCAACCCTCCTTCCTTTCCTCCCCCCCTCTTTTCCTTCCTTCCTCTTCCTTCCTTTCTACCTACCTTTCGGGCAGTCCAAATTATTCGTTGAATTAAGGTTTATTTGTCTCAATGAAGTTGTAGCAGTTTAATCTACACACTGAAGTTTGAAAATTTAAATACCTCTTCATGTTGAGCTGGTAGATTTAAAAAATCATTACTCCTAGAACATTTATATTTAGTGTTATTTTTAAGGTTGGAAAAAGCAGGATGGAAATGGAAGGAAGGAAGGTAGGAGGGAGGGGAAGAAAGAAAAAGAGGAAGGGAGGGAGGGAAGAAGGGAAGGAAGGAAGGAAAGGAAGGAGAAGAAAAGAATAAAGGAATGAATGGATGGATGGATAAGTAAACAAACAAACATTTGGCAATGAGGGATTTAGTCAGAGGTGAAATGTTGCTGGTTTGGCCCGGTTCACCTGAACTGGTAGTAAAAAATGCTACTGGTTCAGGCAAACCGGTAGTAAAATATGCTACCGATTTGGCCGAACCAGTATTTCCAATGATCAGCTGGGCGATGATCAGCTGTGCCATGTGATTTAGATTAGCTAGAAAGCAGGAAATCATTGATTTCTTGCTTTCTAACTAATCTAAATTGCGCAGCACAGCTGATCCCCCCCTCGCTGTTGTACTTACCTCAAAAGGCTTCAAAATGCTTTTTTTCAGCACCCAGGAGGTTTCCCTGAGGCCCAGTAGGCCAAAAATGGGACATGGGGTGCTGCATCGCCCCCTGCACCGTAGTTTTGCTCCCAGGAGGCTTCCCTGAGGCCTACTAGGCTAAAAACAGGATGTGGGGGGAATGCTGCAACAGAAAAAAAAAATTTTGACCCCCGAGTCACATGACCACCTGGCCACCTAGTCACAGCCACAGAACTGGTAATAAAAAATATTGAATCCCACCACTGGATTTAGCAGTCCAGAGACTTTACAATTCTGTTTATTCAGTTTAATTCCAATAAATTTCACATTGATCTGGTTACTCAGCTAAATTAATCCATTTTCTGAGATTAGAGACAATGATTTACCAGCTAATTACATACAGATCACATATGAATATGGAGTCTCTGGGCCAGGAATTTTAAGATAGTGGTTGGGACATTCGGATTGAAGATTCATTCAACACCCCCCTCCCATGAAACTAGTCCAATGGGTTGTTAACCTAATCTTACGTAGCTTTTTCTCTGGTAATATTACAGTAATATTAATAATAACTAGAGCATACAAAACATTTGCTAGACCAATACTCTAATACAGCTCATCATTCTGGAACCCACATTACGTATCTGATATTAACACAGTTGAGAAAGTCCAGAAATATTTTACAAGAAGAGTTCTTCACTCCTCTACTCGTTGCAGAATACCTTATGCCACCAGACTCGAAATTCTAGACTTTGAAAACCTAGAACTATGCCGCCTTCAGTCTGATCTAAGTATAGTATATAAAATCATATATTGCAATGTCCTATCTGTCAATGAATACTTCAGCTTCAACCATAACAATACAAGAGCACACAATAGATACAAACTCAAGGTTAATCGCACCAAACCTGATTGCAGGAAATACGACTTCAGCAACAGAATGGTCAATGTCTGGAATACTCTGACTCTGTGGTTTGTTCCCCAAACCCCAAAAACTTTAAGCTTAGACTGTCTACTATTGACCTCAACCCTTTCCTAAGAGGTCTGTAGGGGGCGTGCATAAGCGCACCAGCGTGCCTACCGTCCCTGTCCTATTGTTTCTTTTATATTTTATTTTTCTTATATGTATCCATGTGTTCATAACTATGTTTTACTTATACCTATTATCTTGTAAGCAATTGACAAATAAATAAATAAAAACATAAGCCACCAAAACAAGGACAAATTACCTAAGATTGAAGCGAAACATTTTAGGTTGTCCAAACACAATAATTCATTCTGGCATAATGTTTACTGTTTTATTAATGCAAGGTTTAATTTATCTTATTTAGACTTACAACTGACTTTTTCCTTTCAGATCTCAATTGTCCAGCCAATTTCTCCCATCTCCTTAGTCCTCAAAGGAGGTCACAGGAGAGAACTGGACAGTTGTGCTTCCACAAAGTTCATCTCATGATTTTCTTCCCTCCCCTTTCCTCCTTCTAGTTCTGCCCAAATTTGAGGTTTTGGTGAAGACCCCAAAGCTCATCACAATTATGACTAATGAAATAAAAGTCAGTGTGTGTGGCAGGTACGTGATGCTCAACTACTCTCCTTTTCTCATTGTGAGCAGAAGGTGCAAGATTTTCCTGGTGTGTGTCCTGACCCAGCCTTTGCAAGTAATGATAGGCTGCTTACTCACAAGTAAAACAAACCCCTTTTCAAAACAGGACAGGAACAGTAACAAAAACATAATTAGTTCCAACAAACCTGGTTCTGACCAAGGAATCCGAATTGCTTGCTGCATAGAAGAACAAATGGTTGTCTATGACAACAGGCCACTCTCAAATCACTCCTATTTATTTCCCAGCCAGGGAGGGGCTGGCTAGCGCCTACGTCGGCTTTTCCTGGAGAGCTGGCTTATTGCTTTCCTTTGCTCTCCTCTCCTTTCTATGCATATGTACATCTGGGATGGGACCCATCTGTTCCTCCTCCTCACTCAGCTCAGGCCCCGAAGACAGCTGCCTCTCCACCTGGGGGAGGACAGAAGGCCGTGAGTGTGCCTCTGTCTTTGATGCTGTTTCCTTATCAGAGCCTTCCAAAGGCTCCAAAGCTGGCCCAGGCCCTCCCTCAACCATAGATAGAAAGGCACGATAGTGATGAAGGTGATGATGGTAATAATTTACTTCCTTCTGAAGGAAACCAGAGCAGAATAATAAAAACATCTTTTATAAGAAATAACAAGATAAAATACCATAGGTATAAATAAATATACCTGGAGGTTTTGTAGGTAATAAACCTAATAGATAAATATTCATGAAGCTGGTGAGAGAAGATGTATAACAATAATAAGCAGAGTTCCCTTTAAGGCAATCTAGTCCTAATCAAGTTGTTATTGTGAAAGGCTGGGTGAACAAGGGTTGTTTAAACAAAGACAGTATAAACAAGCAGAAAAAAATCTGGCTGCAAGATTTGCTGTTTAATAGTCATTCTGGTCTGAGATGATGGATAAATGGCAAAAATAACATAATAAAATATGTTATTAAATCAATGATAACCTGACATAATCTTAAAAAAAGATAACTAATTACGAAAGAAAGAAAAATAAGAAATACAATACATGACAACACAGAAGATTAAAGCAATCCAAAGCAGAGCCTGACTTAGATATATATGAACCATATAAATTAAAATTATAAATAAAAAAACTCTCTCTCTGCAGAATATGTACAACGGGCTGTTCTATGCGTAGTATTTATGTAGTGCCTAGTTCTGTGTGGCTCTTTGTTGTTAATTACAATATTGACGTTTCGCTATTAAGTTGCTGGTTGTTGTTTCTCTGGCTATTAAGACATTGTTTATTATTTCCTTGGTTGGTTGTTGTTTGGAAACAATAATGACTTTATATCTGGCCATCAATACCCTAATTAACAACTAAAAGCCACAGGGGTGGTATTTTACCCATTCAGACCGGTTCGGGTGAACTGGTTGTTAAATTTACATCTGGTTTGCAGAACTGGTAGTTGAACCAACCAGTTGGCCCCACCCACCCCTCCCCTCCCCGGAGTCTCCACATGGCCCGTTTTGGATGCAGGTGAGTGCAGGTTCTGCGTGGAGGCTCTGAGAGGGTGAAAAACAGGCCAAACCGGAAGTTCTGGAAGTCTGGAAACAGGTCTGTTTCTAGCTTCCAGAGGCTCTCTAGAGCCCGGGGGAGGATGTTTTCGCCCTCCCAGAGGTCTGAGGGAAGCCTCCGCACTCTGGAAAATGCAAAAAATGGCTGAACCGGAAGTTCCAGAAGTCCGGAAACAGGCCTGTTTCTGACTTCTGGAGGCCCTCCAGAGCCAGAGAAGGCCGTTTTCGCCCTCCCAGAGACCCAAGGGAAGCCTCCATACCCTGGGGAAGGTGAGAAATGAACCTCTCAGAAGTTCCAGTAGGCCTGCAATTGGGCAGCAAACCAATTGCTGGGATTTTTGAATCCTACCCCTGACTGGGCACCCTATAAATAGTACCCATAAAATAGCCCAGTGGCCACATTCTGCAGGAGAGAGAGGGGAAGGAGGGAGGGAGAGAGAGAGAGAAAGAGGGAGGGAGAAAGAGGGGGAGAGAGTGAAAGAGGGAGAGGGAAAGAGAGAAAGAAAGCGGGAAGAAAAAGAGAGGGAGGGAGAAAGAGAAAGAGAGAGTGGGGAAGAGAAATGGAGAGAGAAAGAGAGAGAGAGAAAGAGGGAAAAGGGGAGGGGGAGAGAGAATGAGGGAGAGAGAGAACGAGGGAGAGAGAGGGAGGGAGAGAGGGAGGGGGGAGAAAGAAGAAAAGAGAGGGAGGGAGGGAGAGAAAGAGAAAGAGGGGGAGAGAAAGAGGGAGAGGGAATGGGAGAGAGGGAAAAATAGGGCAAAGGAGAAAGAAAGAGAGGGTAGGGAGAGGGACAAAAGTTCCCTGAGGCTGATCTCCATCCCGACACTGAAAGCTTGGAAGACTAAATCTACGGTCCAGGTGACCAACTCGAATTGGTCATCATGTAAAAAAAAATATCCACATGGCTTCCTTTGAATCCTGCAGGTTCCTTTGATCTTCTTTCTCTATGCACACCATCTCCCTCTCTGTGTTTTTGTCCACATTGGTTGGTTTTGACTCCAGGTACACTTATGGGAAACCTGTGCCTGGTCTGGTGAAACTGAATCTCTGCCGGCGTCGCGAAGGAGCACATTTCCGGAGTGATACTGTTGGAAGTCTGTGTAAAGAATTCGTCGGCGAGGTAAGGGACATTGAGTTTCCATAGCTGGGATATCTTTGTAGACCTATTTTAAACCTATTTCTTTGCTGTTGTTTTCTTTAAAAAAATATTTTCTTGATTTGTTCTGGCAAATAGTTGGGAGGGTCATATTCAGATGATTGTTGAGACAATTGGAAATAGTTCAGACAATAGAAAATATTCAATGCTCGCTCTATTGAAACTGTATAGAAAAAATTAGGAAAAAGAGACACAATTCTTCCCCTATTTCCAAACATGTTTCTTTCAATTAAAGTGAAATAGAGTAGAGTAGAGTGGAACAGAGCAGAATAAGAGAGTTGGGACCTTGCCCAATCCTCTGCTCAAGCAGGAGACCCTATACCATTTCAGACAAATGGTTATCCAATCTCTTCTTAAAAACTTCCTGTGTTGGAGCATTCAGAACTTCTAGAGGCAAGTTGTTCCACTGGTTAATTGTTCTCACTGTCAGGAAATTTCTCCTTAGTTCTAGGTTGCTTTTCTGCTTGATTTGTTTCCATCCATTGCTCATATGCTTAACTTGACTCCCTCTTCTTTGTGGCAACCCCTGAGATATTGGAAGACTGCTATCATGTCACCCCCTAGTCCAGCGGTCGCCAACTGATGGGCCGTAACCCACTGGTGGTCCATGAGAAAATTTTGGTGGTCCACAGAGAAATGTCACCCCCCCTGAGCATCTCCCAAGCAATTAATCCAGGCTGCGCAGGAACACAAGGCTGCGCTGCCCACATAGCCCATGGGAACCCTCCGCGCCCACTCACTCCATACCTGGCAAACTTGCCTACTAAGTTGCTATTTTTTCCTTTCGCAGAAAAGTTACGGAGCATAGCCCACTTGTAATTTTGAATTATTTTGATGCCATTTTGACCTGAAGCTGTACCTTGGAAACTGGAGCCAATTAATACCCTGGACTTAATTTTCCTTTATTAGTGACCCGATCCTGATAAAATTAAGCTACTTTCATTTCCAAGGCTTTCTCCTTGTAGATCAGATCAAAACCAGGCCGGGGGTTGGGCGTGGCCGGGAGAGTCGGAATCCGGACAGGACTGTATTGAGGATGGGGGGGGTCATCGGGGAGGGTGGAATTAAATCTATTGATACGGTGAGCAGGAGGGGCAGATTTGGCGGTTGTAGGGGGCCATATTCTGTGCTGGGAGCGCGCCCTCGCTGTTTGTTTGCTGTGGCGCGCTCCGACCCCCTTGTCATTTCCCGTTCCCCAGGGGGTTTGAGCAATCGGGCCCTGGGCCTTCGGCTGATGTTATGTAACGCCAGGTCCGTTGTTAATAAAGCCCCCCTCATTCATGATTTGATTTGTGAGGGGGGTGCGGACCTGGTGGGAGTTACCGAGACCTGGCTGGGCCAGGAGGGGGGAGTCCCTCTGGTGGAGATGTGCCCAGCCGGGTTTCGGGTCTTTCATCGGCCGAGGGCCCAGGGGAGGGGAGGGGGGGTTGCGGTAGTTATTAAGGAGGATCTGTGTCCGAGGGAAGCCACTGTATCTCAGACGACCGGGTGTGAGCTCCTTTTCGTGAAGTTCGGTTCCAAGGTTCAGGTGGGCTTGCTGGTCACATACCTGGCTCCCTGCTATGCGGCAGCGGCCCTGCTTGAGCTCCTCGAGGTTATAGCTGACGTGGCGGTTGGGACCCCCAGGCTTATGGTCATGGGGGATTTCAACCTGCCATCTGCCGGCGGTACCTCGGGGATTGCCCAAGAGTTCATGGCTTCCATGACGGCCATGGGCCTGACCCAGTTAATTCGGGACCCTACCCATGTGGGAGGTCACACCTTGGATCTGGTTTTTGTCTCTGATCAGTGGCAGAGTGATCTGGGTATGGGGGATATAGTTGTGGAACCCCTGTCATGGACGGATCACTCGCTCCTGAAGCTCGACTTCCGTTCCGCGCCCCCTGACCGCAGGGAGGCAGGGCCATTAAAATGGTACCGCCCCAGGCGCCTGATGGACCCTGATAGGTTCCTGACGGAGCTTGGGCCATTTCCCGAAGCTCACACACACGACTCGGTTGAGGGCTTGGTCGCCACCTGGGATAGGGTGGCTGCTGGGGCCCTTGACCGAGTCGTGCCCTTGCGGCCTCTGACCCGGTGCCGATCCCATGTGGCTCCCTGGTTCTCTGAGGAGCTAAGGGAGATGAAGCGCCGGAAAAGACGCCTAGAGAGCAGTTGGAGGGCTAGCCGCTCTGGGTCTGACCGAACACTACTACGTTCTTATATTAAGACGTATTTAGTGGCGATAAGGATGGCGAGGAGGTCTTACCTCTCCACCCTTATTGCGTCCGCGGAAAACCGCCCAGCCGCCCTGTTTAGGGTGACCCGCTCCCTCCTGGAGGTGGGAGCGCGGGAGGACCCCTTGCAGGGACGGGCTGAGGAGTTTTCTAGGTTTCTGCAGGACAAAATCGCTCAGATCCGGAGCGAACTGGACTCCGATTGGCCATCTCCGGGCGGGGGGATGGGGGTGGATATCGGTGAGGTTAATTGGGTTGGGTTCGACCCTGTTACTTTGGAGGACGTGGACAGGATACTGGGGGGGCTTAATGCCACCACCTGTTTGTTGGACCCGTGTCCCTCCTGGCTGGTTTTGGCCACTCGGGAGGTGACACGAGGCTGGTTCTAGGGTATTATAAACGCTTCCTTGAGAGAGGGGCTGCTGCCTGCTGCCTTGAAAGAGGCGGTGGTACGGCCCCTCCTCAAGAAACCGTCCCTGGACCCAGCACTGTTATCGTCCTGTCTCCAACCTTCGTTTTGTTGCGAAGGTTGTTGAGAGTGTGGTGGCACGTCAGCTCCCGCAGTACCTGGATGAAGCGAGTTATCTTGACCCCCTCCAATCGGGTTTCAGGCCCGGGCACAGCACGGAGACGGCTTTGGTCGCGTTGGTTGATGATCTCTGGAGGGCTCGGGACAGGAGTTGTTCCTCTGTCCTGGTCCTATTAGATCTCTCAGCGGCTTTTGATACTGTCGACCACAGTATCTTATTGCGGCGGTTGGAGGGGTTAGGAGTGGGGGGCACCGTGTTGCGGTGGTTCACCTCCTTCCTCTCCGACCGTTCCCAATCTGTGTTGACAGGGGGGCAGAGGTCGGTCCCGAGGCCCCTACTGTGTGGGGTGCCTCAGGGGTCGGTGCTCTCGCCCCTGCTGTTCAACATTTATGTGAAGCCGCTGGGCGAGATCATCCGTGGCTTCGGGGTGGAGTTCCATCAGTACGCTGATGATACGCAGCTGTACATCTCCACCCCGGGCCACCCCAACGAAGCTGTCGAAGTGATGTCCTGGTGCCTGGAGGCCGTGCGGAGTTGGATGGGTCGTAACAGGCTCCATCTCAACCCGGCCAAAACTGAGTGGCTGTGGTTTCCTGCGCCCAGATACAGCCAGCTGGTTCCTTCGCTGGCTGTGGGGGGAGAGGTTTTGACCCCCGTGGAAAGGGCGCGCAATCTGGGCGTCCTCCTGGATGTACGGCTGTCTTTAGAAGAGCATATTGCAGCCGTCGCCAGGGGGGCTTTTTATCAGATACGTCTGATTTACCAGTTGCGGCCCTTTCTGGATCTGGGCGCACTTCGCACAGTCACGTCCGCCCTCGTTATTTCCCGCCTGGATTATTGCAATGCTCTCTACATGGGGCTCCCCTTGAAGAGTCTCCGGAGGTTACAGTTGGTCCAGCATGCAGCCGCACGGGTGATTGTGGGTGCCCCTCGGAGCTCCCACGTTACACCGCTTCTCCGCAGGCTGCACTGGCTTCCTGTGGCCTACCGGATTCGATTCAAGGTGGTATTGATGGTATTTAAAGCGCTCCATGGCTCGGGACCTGGGTACTTACGGGACCGCCTACTGCCATCGTCAACCTCCCGCCGCCCAGTACGCTCCCACAGGGTTGCCCTACTTGGGTCCCGCCGCCTGGCCGCTTTCGGCTGACGGCCCCAAGAGTTCGGGCTTTCTCTGTGGGAGCTCCCTCCCTATGGAATGATCTCCCCCCGGAGATACGGGCTATGACGGATATTCTGACCTTCCGGCGCGCAGTGAAAACCCTATTTTTTAAACAGGCCGGCCTGGCCCAGTAACTATGTTTGTGGTTTTAACTAATTTTAATTGGGGTTTTATTAGTTTTTAATTTTTAATTGAATTTTGAATAGACAGCCGGATCAAATTATTTAATCTATTTTTAATTGTATTTATCGTATATTTATTGTATGTTTTTTAGTAGGCTGTACACTGCCCCGAGTCCCTTTTTGGGAGAGGGAGCGGTATAAAAGTTTGATTAAATAAATAAATAAATAAAACCAATCAATCCATTTCAGTACAGATAGCTCTCAACTTACAACAGTTCATTTGGTGGGATCACAGGCTGTTATTTCTTGGTGGTTGTGGCATGCAG
This sequence comes from Bungarus multicinctus, assembly GCA_023653725.1. Taxonomy (NCBI): domain Eukaryota; kingdom Metazoa; phylum Chordata; class Lepidosauria; order Squamata; family Elapidae; genus Bungarus; species Bungarus multicinctus. Next base: position 9,127,756 of record CM042834.1, on the reverse strand, counting down.
GTACATACGGATGGCTGTTTCTCCAGGATGGTGAACATGGAGGTGTTCCGCCTGAGGCAGCCAGGCTTTTTGATGGCCATCAACATAGAAAGCAAAATCACAGAGGAAGGAACAGGTAACCTTCAAGAAACAAAAGAACGCCAATAGGACTGACAGAATGGCCCAGAACCAGACCTAAAGCTCCCATTTCCTACAAGGAAGGTTTGGGAGGTAGCAATAGCAATAGATTTATATATCATTTCACAATGCTTGGTGGCGCAGTGGCTAGAATGCAGTACTGCAGTACTACTTCTGCTGAATGCCTGCTGCTTGCAAGTTTGGCAGTTTGAATCCCACCAGGCTCAAGGTTAACTCAGCCTTACATCCTTCCAAGGTGGGTAAATGAGGACCCAGATTGTTGGGGGCAATAGGCTGACTGTGTAAACCACTTAGAGAGGGCTGTAAATGTCATGTCCCTGTTGGAGTTTGAATCTGAGGAGGAAGACGAACAGCTGACAGGGGGTGGGACTGTGGCACCATTAGCTGTGGAGGAAAGTGGGGAAGGGCAAAGTCTGGCAGGGCAGGGGAAAGGTAGAACAAGGAAGAGGGAGTTCAGAGGAAGGCTCAGGCCCACCCCCTCTTCATCCTAAAGCACGCAGGAAGGAATGGAGGAGAGAACAACTTGGGTTGCATGGCTTATGGGGGAGGAAAGGGCCCTGATTCCCTTCATTAGCCACAACTGGAAAGAGAATTTAAAAGAGTGTGGCGTCTGCTGGGAACAAACTTGAGTTTATCTTGTGTGTACTTTGATTATCTGCATTCCTGGCATCCTCCCAACTGTGTTGAGTTGTTTCCATGCCTTCACATCTGGAATTCCTTCTCTTGCCTTTCCAGACTAATTACCTCATTTTGCCTTGTTTGGCCTTATAGTTACAGTTTTTGTTGACTACGTTTTGAATTTGATTCTCTGCAGCCAAAGGCTGTTCCTGGGAGAATTTTTCACCAGCTAGAAGGTAACCAGGACATTAGGGGCAAAGTTGGAGCTAATAAAGGGACTTCTACTGATTATCTGACTTTGTGCCACGCCCCGGGTCATCACAATAAAGCACTGTGAAGCAGTATATAAGTATAAGGGCTATTGCTATTGCAGCCCTCTCTAAGAGGTTTACAGAGTCAGCCTATTGTCCCCAATAATCTGGGTCCTCAGAAGGCTGGAAGGCTGAGTCAACCTTGATAGAAAAACACCCTGTGTCTAAGTCTAAGAGAATAGTGGCATCTGAGTTATAAATGAGAAAACTATTCTCTGCTCCAACACCCATTTCACAGAAAGTGAAGTGATGAGATTTTGTGGGGTGTGTGTGAATCAACTGGTTTCAAGCAATCTGAGACATACTAATCAAATGTGATATCCCATAAAGAGTGCGGTGGCTCAGTGGTTAAGACTCTGGGCTTATCAGTTGGAAAACTGACAGCTCAGGTTAGAGTACCGACCATTGCAGGATTGGGTGAGCTCCCGTCCTTATCCCAGCTCCTACCAAACTAGCAGTTTGAAAGCATGCAAATCCAGGTAGAAAAATAGGTATCTCTTCAGCGGGAAAGGTTACCGCGTTCCATAATTTTTGTGCTGTCCACAAGATGACAGAAGTATCTCTCAGACAACAGATTCCCTAGGCTGAGAATTGGAGATGCGCACTACCTGTTTAAGCCAGACACAACTGGATAGGGGGAAACCTTTAAAGGGCTACCAATTGCCAAATTCAAACCGACAGAGGGAATTAGTATGTCAGAGAAATCCCAAAAGTGATTTTTTTCAAGAGGCAACTGGACTTCTTGCTTTTCTTTGAAGATGTTTCACTTCTCATCCAAGAAGCTTCTTCAGTTCTTTGGAGGAGTTTCTTGGATTGAGAAGCGAAATGTTTTCAAATAAAAAACCAGAAAGTCCAGTTGCCTCTTGAAAAAGCACTTTGGGACAACCATGACCTGGATGACTGAGAAGCTCTATAGATATGTCAGAGAAATCTGCACATGGTGGTGGAGGGGGGAACCCTGGAGATCGTCTATTCCAAACCCTTGTCCGAAGCAGAAATCCATAAATAAAGGCAAATGTCCATCAAAAGAGTCAGGACTTCTTGGTACTCCAGAGACAAGGAGCTTCTGGGAAATTGGAGAGGAAGGGAACGGAGCAGCCTTTTTCAGATAAGATTTCTCTTCAACAGGAGTGGAGGTGAATGCCACAAAATCCATTGAGATCACATCCAGGTTGAGCAAATTTATCTTTGAAAAGCCAGACCGTTACTATAAACCCGGCATTCCCTTTGTCGTGAAGGTAAGATGGGAGCTATGGTTTCTCTGCAAAGCTGGATTTAAGCCGTATCAGCCCAGCCAGCGCCTGCAGTCTGCTCCAATGCCATTACTTCACCCCAACAGCTGCTGTCCAGCTGCTCTGAGCTACAACGGTCAAAGCCAGTGTAAAAGCATTAAGGAATACAGAATAACAGACTTGGAAGGGACCTTGGAGGTCTTGTAGTTCAGGGATCCCCACCCCCTGGTCCATGGCCCAGTACCGGTCCATGGCATGCCAAAAACAGGGCCGCACAAACAAGTGAAGCACTATCCGTAGGAAATCATGCCCTCTCTGGTCTGTGGAAAAGCCTCTCTCTTTGGAGTGGGTTTGTAGTGCCCAAAAACTTGGGAGCCGCTGTTCTAGTTCAATCCCTTGCTCAAGTAGGAAAACTTATACCATTTAAAAGAAAGGAGGGAGGGCGGGAAAGAGGGATGGATGGATGAAGGGAAGTAGGTAGGTAGGTAGGTAGGTAGGTAGGTAGGTAGATAGAGGAGGGAAGGAAGAAGCAAGCAAGCAAGCTGGAGTCTACAAAAGGAACCTTTTAGCCTTTGTTCATTAGCAGGATTATGAAGCAAGGGTATCCATGGAAATGATGGTGGTAGCCCCAAAAAGTCAAGATGGCAGCCACCACAAAGTCCCAATCATGCCTCAGTGCTATAGCAATAGCACATAGGCTTATATACCACTTCATAGTACTTTTACAGCCCTCTCTAAGCAGTTTACAGAGTTGGCCTCTTGCCCCCAACCATCTGGGTCCTCATTTTACTGACCTTGGAAGGATGGAAGGCTGAGTCAATGTTGAGCCACTCAAGACATCGAACTGCTGGTAGTGAGCAGTGAGTTAGCCTACAGCTGAGGACCCAGATGGTTGAGGGCAAAATGCTGACATTGTAAACTGTCCAGAGTGTATGTAAAGCACTATGGGGCAGTATACAAGTGCTATTGCTATTGTTATCACCCCCTGCGGATGCTCTGCTTTGAAACTCCCAAAGCCCTTTTTCCCTAATAAAGAGTCCATTTATCAAACCAACCTGTAACACCATCTCTCAGCAGCTCCTTGCCTGTGTGTAGAAATTGTCCCCTTTCTTTCTCAGCTGCAGCCCAAAACCTATTCTGAGGCTCAAGTCCCTCCTGCAAGTCTCCCCTTTTTCACAGAGTTGTAGTGATGGAGAAGAAATTAGGATGGCTTGACGGGAAAACTTTGCGTCCCTGAAGGAAAGGCAGAATAGAAATTGCATTGGTAAATGAAATATTTGGCCGCAACCAGTTGGGTCAGTTGGTGTTTTTTTTGTGCGCAGGTGAAGCTGGTAGACAGCAACGAGGTGCCGATCAGCAATGAAATAGTGAACGTTTTTACGATGGTAACTCACCAGATGCTCAATCAAGTGACGGATGCTGAGGGGAGAGCTGAATTTTCCCTAGAAACCACTAATATCAAAAATAACATTTTGTCTTTTTCGGTTAGTCTTCTCGATTTGTGACAGTTGTATTTTATGACATTCCCACTTGATGGTCTGTTTCTGTTGCTCCCAGTGGTGGGATTCTACCAGTTCGCACCTATTCACTAGAACCGGTTGTCAACTTTCTAAGCAGTTCGGAGAACCAGTTGTTAGAAGTAATTCCTGGCCTTATCCTGTAAAAAAGACAGGAAGGAAACATTCTGGTGTTGCTTACAGAAATTGCCTCTCTGTTAAACCTTGTTACATTCTTGGCAGGACTAGACATCCTGTCTCAGGAATGTCTCTGTGGAGTTTTTTCCCCTCCTTTGCTGGCACTTTGCTTGTGTGGAGTGACCATTTAAAGTTACAATGGCACTGGAAAAAGTGACTTATGACCATTTTTCACACTTACGACTGTGGCAGCATCCCCACAGTCATGAGAGGCCAGGCAAGGAGATGCGTGCCTTGATGTGAATGATATTGAGTTGACCACACCCAGCCAATAACATGACCACCAAGCCATATCCACCACCTAAGCCACGCCCACAGAACCGGTTGTCAAAAATTTTGAATCCCACCCCTGGTTGCTCCCCTCTGGAAGGAAATTTCAAAGTATTTCTAGCAGGACGAGCAGATAACAGCATTGTTCCCTAAGCCATCCATCTGGTAAACTCGCAAGATTCGTTTTTCTCACCATGTACATTTATAGATCCGAACTAGACTGTGCTGTTTCTCTGGGTCATATAATATAAGTGGGTATATGCATAATTTTTATTTGTTTACTTATATTTTTGTCATGTTTATGTAATGTATTTTGGAGATGGTGAGCCTTTGAGAGCTGTACGCAATGAAATTTCATTTTAATGTATGCCAATTAGTGTAGATTTAAAGTGACAATAAAGCTAGTTATTCTAGTCAGTTAAAGTATTAAGGGCTCCTCCCTTCCCGCCCTCCTCCCTCTCTCTTTCTCATTGTTGTGGTCTTCCCCCCCTCCTTTTAAGGTGATTTTCCATCTTATTCATTCCAAAAATACCATGTATATTATCCTTTGAAAAAGTTACCATTGAGATCCCAGCACAGGGTCAACCTTGTCATTTCCATGGCAAGAAAGGTTCTCTGTGGCTTTTATTCCCAGATGTGTTTTCAATTGCCAAGTCTAGAAAATTTCTTTGTGGTCTCCTGTCCGTGTATGGAACAGAGCTGACCCTGCTCAGTTCTAGATAAAAGAGGTGCAGGTGATCTTTCCTCCCCAAAACTGGATTTTGAGTCCTTTATTGCTTAGAGAGGGTAGGGAGGGGGAGGTAAACACAGAGTTCATTTCTCTAAATTTGTGCTTTCCCTCTCAGGTTACATATAAATTAAATCCTTGGTTTAGTAACTCGCCCTTGATTATAGCCTCTCATGCTGAGGCATATTACACGGCGTACGTGCTTTATTCTCCAAGCAAAAGTTACCTACAAATTGAGCCTGCATCGAAGACGTTAAGATGCAGCCATGAGCCGATTCGGGTGCGTTACATCCTTAACCGAGGTGACGAGAAGGAGGACGAGATTGTCTTTTATTACATGGTGAGTCTTCAAGCAAAGGCTGCATTCACAAGGCATGTTTGCTTCACTTTGTTAAACAGCCATCAATCAATCAGAATAGAGCTGGAAGGGACTTTGGAGGTCTTCGAATCCAGGAGTCGCCAACCATTTGGACCTCGGGGACCACCAAACTCATATTTTTAAATCCCGCGGACTACTAATATGAATTTTGACTGACGGTGGCTTGCTGACATTGGTGGCAAAGTCGGTCCCGTATTCCAGTGCTGCAGTAGTCACAGTGGCCCTTTAGTCATCCTGGAGCAGTCTTGTGACTTCTGCAGCTCTGGAATATGGGACCGGCCTATGGTGGGGCTGAAAATCTCCACTGTAGAGGGTGGCACTTGTAATGTGCAAATTTGTGAGTGGTGCAACGTGCAAATAACAGTGCAGCCCTCACCGGCCAGGATGAGGTAATGGTGCGGCAAGAGGGGAATGGTGGCACAGGAGGGCCAAAGCTGCGATGGAGATGGCTGGAAGGTGCTACTTGCATTTGTGTTGCATCAGCACTCTGCCTTCGCTCAAGGAGCCCGGCCGAAGTTTCCCACACCATTCGCACTTCAGCACTTTGACTCCCAGGGACAGGAGTTTGAACAAGTTATCTGCAAAATTGTCTCTCTCTTTTTTTTTTCCAAAAAGTTTTTTATTTTTTAATTATTTAAATACAGTGTGGTTCCAGGTGTTTTATGTTTTGAATCAATCATATCCATAATCAGAAACACAACTTTCCTGCATCACTTCATTATCTATTATCATTTTTTCATCTTTATATTCTCATAAACTACTTTGGATCAGCCTCTTTATTTTATTCATTCTCTATCTTCAATCATATATTCTACATGTTTACAATTTAATCTATTCATATCATTTCATTAATCATTCAAAATTTCATCTTAATTTATAATTTTCCCTTAATAATTCCTCTTTCCATTATTACATTTGCCTCTGTCACATATATTTATGTTTTATATAGTTCATTAAGAATATTATCCTACTATGTGGTTATATCTATTCTCTGTCAGGCTCCACATAACATTTCTTTTCATATCATAACTATTAATCACATATCTTACATAAACATTTTTATCTTATTTGATTAATCTATTATAGGTTCTTGTTTTCGTCACTATTACATTATTACATTACATTGCCTGTTTGATAGGAATGTGGCCATCCACTTGTTCAGGGGTCCAGAGATGCCTAAAAAACTAAGTTTCAGCAATAGTTTGTCATGCACTATTGAATCAAAGGCTTTGCAGAAATCTATGTAACTTGTGTCTATTGCTTTATCTAGATGTTACGGCCAAATGTTTCTGCAATGTAGGAGTTGCAGATTACAGGACAATTTTTTCCTGAAACCAAACTGCTTGTTAGAAAGTAGGTTGTTTGTTTCTAAGTCTAGGGTGATAGATTGGTTTATAATAGATTCCATGACTTCACAGATGAAAAAACACAGTGAGATTGGTCTGTAATTTTCTACTAGACTAGGCTCTCCCTTTTTAAAAATAGGTATGACTGTGGCTAATGACCATGTCGGGCAGGGAGTTGGTTCTGAAAGATACCTCATAGATTGTGCTTAGAGGTGTCTGCCAGCAGCCTGCGGACCTGGCAGCAGACAGTGGGGAGGAACATGGGCCAGTCCTGGAGTCTGGGGAGGGCTCAGACGAGGGATCTGCATCTGACACAGATATGGGGCCAGGGCCATCTGACAGTTATGTGCTGACTCTGGAGCCTCCAGTATCTGACATCAGCAAGGCAGAGGAACAGGGGGAGCCTGTTCCCAGTGTGCTTTTGCGCAGAGCTGCCAGAAGGCAAGAACAGTTAAGACAAAAGGGGCGACTCGGGAGTAAGACTTGGAGATGATTGGCCTCTCCCATAAGACATAAAGGAGGAGCAAAGGGACATGAGCCTTTGCAGGAAGCAACTTTGTTTGTTCTGGTCGGTTTAAAATCTGAAGCTCTGTGTTGACTTTGTGCTCCATTTGGCCTTGTACAGGTAATTGGCAATTTAATCACTTACAGCATTTCAAGGGAGATAAAGGTGGGTGCTTATCAGTCTTATCCCAAAAGACTGTGGCAGACTTCTGTTGGACTATTCATAAACTGTTTGGGGCTCATTATGGGTTGTGAATGCATATAATTCACACCATTGAAATGATAATATAAAAAATGGTTTTGGGAACAGCATGTGATTGATTGTTACTGTCTCAGGAAGCTTTGGTCAGAACAAAAGGTTCGACTAGGGCAGTGGCAAGCTTTTTCAAAAAGTAGGCACATAATCCATCAGGGCCAATAGATAGGGATGGCTTTAGGTTACATAGTGCTGTTTCAATGTTAACTGCTGTAAAGTCAATACGTAGTAAGTCGTTACAATTTGTTGTGGTTGATAAGTATTTAGCAGAGTTTCCTTGCCTATCAAGGAGTATGCAGCAAATGGTAGTGTGCAAAATTGTAGCAGTGAGTATAGAGTCACACAGGCACAGAAGTTGAAGGGTAAAGGTTTTATATACAGGGGTATAAGCACAATCCAAGATTCAGTCCAATGTTCATACACGGTTCATCATTCAATAGAATATATTTATTTAATTTATTTATTTATTTGTCAATTGCTTACAAGATAATAGGTATAAGTATAACTAACCATCATAGTCAGCAGGCATAACAGCAATACAGCAGCTTCAATACATCAATGCAGCAATGGAGAGATATAGTTGCAAAGTGATGAAGATACTTGCTGAGTAGCCTAGTAGAAGAAGAAGCTCCAGTAGCATAGTAGCAGAGAAGCATCCAGTAGCAGCCACAGTAACCACAAGCAACAGCAGCAAAGCAATGTGCTCATTGGCTTCTTGCTATATAGCAATCCTGCTTCCTGTAGCCAATCAGTATCCTGGTTTCAGTTAAAGTGCTGAGTCATTATGACTTGCAGCCATATATGGTAAACCAATATAGTTCAGGTTCTTCGACAAAGACTGAACTGAAGAACATATTAAAGTGGTTGGCCTTTACAGCTTCATCATTACAGTCTTACCCATTAGGCCATTTTAGGGCTGAGATAGATTTCGAGTCTTTAAGTTTGGCATTAACAAAATTATAGAAGGCTTGGGAAGTTCAAGTTTAACAGCTCTTCCTCCTGTTTGCAATGGTGATTGGTACATTCAGCCTTTATCTGGTGGCATAAGGTTTTGTAACAGTTTTTAAAGTTGGTTACGTAGCCAGTTTTGTTTGCTCGCTAAAGAGTTTTTTTCTTGGATTGTAGCTTTCTTATTGATAAGGGTAATTTTTAACCACTCTACCAAAAATCAGTGGTGAGATCCAAAGCTACGCTTCTGTGTTTTCTGCCAACTTATAGTTATCCCCATTTAAACTATGTCTAAGTAGTGTTTGCTCTTATTCTTCTGCCACTGTCCAAGGTTTCCTTAAAAGTATAACATTTGTGCTCAAGGTGCATAACATCTATTAGGTTTTCCATGATTTTGGAAGGCGATTGCAATGAGCTGAAATAGAGGCCACAGAGACAGGAGGGGGATCCCCACTGAGAAGAGCAGATTCACACCAAGTTAGTTTTCAGAAAACTCAAGAATGGCGTGCGTGCATTTCTACTCAGGAAAGGCCCAGAGATCCAAAAGCTGTATTCATAGAAAATACTAATCAGGATTAATGCATATGTGTGTGTGTGTGTGTGTGTGTGTGTGTGTGTGTGTGTGTGTCTTACCATGCTAAAACAGGGTTCTCCAACTTTTCTGGCTTTGTGAACTGGTAGGAGGGGATAGAGGGGCTATTTCCGTGTGAATGTGGAGGCGCGCACGCATGTGCTCGCTTGCCATTTCCATGACCTGGTTCCGAATAGTTCAAGGCCCAATAGTAGTGGGCTGCGGCCCGTGGTTAGGAACCCCCATGCTAAGGTATGGATTATTTCTGTAATATTCAGTTCCAGAAAACCGATTCATTTGCTAACTGAAGTATATGTTGTACAGATTATCCTTGAATTACAACAATTTTTTAAGCGGCCATTCGAAGTTATAGCTGTACTGAAAAAAATGACATTACCATTTTTCTTCTGATCATTGCAATTAAGTTCACAGGATTAAAATTAATTATGTACTTCACAACCATGTTACTAACTTAACAAATGCAGTGATTCACTTAACAATTGTAACAAGAAAAGTTGTAAAATGGGAAAAACTCACATCACAATTTAACTTAAGCTACAGTAATTTGGGGCTCAATTGTCGTAAGTTGAGGACTACGTGTAATCTGGGAATTCCCTACTTATAGTTTATCTTGCACAAACATAATGAAGTATCTGCAATGCTACGGCAGCATCTGGTGGATAACAGTGGAAATTTTCAGGGCATTGGTAAAGCCAGAGTTTTTCTAAGATGGAGTCCTTTTCCCCAAAGTGGGGAACTTGTGTTAACAAGCCTCTTATACTACTAGATGTAACATTTCAGCTTCTCAATTCCTTTGGCACTGTCCCGAGTTGCATACTGCAGAACAATTGCTTTAGCCACATCTTGTTCCCGCTAACTAACATACTGCGATTCCATCGTTATGCAGGGTTGCAGGTGTGACTCGGTAAAAAAAATAATAAAAGAATCCAGATTAGTCTTGATAAGCCAAACATGTTTATTCAGCTGAATAAAGATGGTGCTCCCTAAAGGTGGAGGAATCCCAAACACAGTGTGAGGAAGATATTTATACATTTCTTTGCTTTTGCTTGGTTACATAAGAGGAAGCTTGCATACAAGAGAAAAGATATAGAAATAATAAAAATAGTCAACCACTTTGGGATTTTCCATGGCCACAAAGACCTGCATAGGCCTGAATTTCAGCCTTGCCATCTCAACATATGTTGCCTTCAGGCAAACATCAAATTCACCAGATTCCTGATCAACACCATGGGTGAATTATTATTCTATTGTTTTAATCTTACACACTTCTCAAAAGGTTAAACTAGACAATTGCAGCTCTACAATTCTAGAGGTCCTTATATCTAAAACGACAGCTAGTGCTTAGAGTTGCAAATCAATCAATCAATCAATTAATGAATCAGTTTCTCCAAGTTCTAGCGTATCTAGCAGGAATTTCTTCTTTCCATGCAGGTCAAGGCTAAAGGGAACATCATACGAACAGGGACACACAGGCAGCCAGTGGAACAGGGAAAAGGTAAATGTTCTCCCTCCAAATTATAATCCCCCTCCTGGAATGGGACTTTTAGGCTCCTACTGTTGGCTGTGCCTGCTTCTCCTCCAGGGTTTTGCCTCTGCGTTATTACCCACCAGCTTTTCTCCTCGGCTGGCCCTTCCCCATCCTTTCACTCTGGCAAATGGGCCACAGCCCCTCCGTCTCCGGCCCTTCAGCACGGCCCATTTGTCTAAGTACAGTTCGCCTTGGGTGTTTGGCTGCCTGGGATAGTTCGCTGCTAGCCAATTGGCTTACTGCCAATGGTGGCAGCCAGAAGCCACGGCAGGTTCATGTTAGAAGGAAGTGGAGGCGGTGGAAGACCAAGGGTGGGGGAGGCATAAATGACCTGGCTTCATCCAAAGGAGTTTTTGTTTTGGGTAGGTATCCTAGCCTTAGAAGGAGAGAAGGGGTGGGGGGGGGAAAAGAGAGAGACCTACCGTGGAGATGTTACCGGAGGGAGGCTCATCTGCTGTTTCATGGATCTCTGAAACAAGAGGGACCACTGACTTGATCACTGCCACCACAAACTTAAAATTTATTGTGGAGAAGGCAAGCCCTCACAACTGAAAAGATGAGAGAAGCTGAAGTTCTTCAGCTCCTGGTTCTTCCATGATCCATTTTTGATTCACCTTTCCCAGCCTGTTGTGATCACCCTGGTGAAATCTGATGTAGTCCACCTGGAACTAATTCTCTCTTTCTCTCTCATGAAATTTATATGTCTCTCTTGATCTCTCTTTCTCTTTCCTCCACCTGGGAATTTCATCCTTTAGAAACCAAAGGGGACTTCCTTTTGAATCTCTTGGTGGAAGTCGAACACTGCTCCCAAGATCCACTTGCTCCTCTACACCATTTTGCCCAGTGGAGAACTCGTTGCTGACTCGAGAGGCTTCACCGTAGAAAAGTGCTTCTCCAACAAGGTAAAGTTGTGCATTTTGTGTTGTGCTGTTAAAGAAAGGCAGAATCTTAATGATCCAGAACAGGTCTTCTCTTAGCTGGTGCTCCTCAACTCTACTGGCGCTAATATCCCCAAAGCCTTCTTTGTTCCTCATCCTTTGAGAAATAGCTCTGGAGTTACCCTTTTGCTATCTGCTTGTCCAGACTGATGTAATCAGTTATGTCCTGGCCAGACCTGTTCCCTTGAATGCCTGTATCTCAGTGGGTCATAACCCAGTTGCAATGGAAAGAAAACCCCAAACATCGGCTAAATTTAAACCTATGTGGGGGGAGTCAGCCAATAGTTCCATTGAGCCTGTCAGCCTCCAAGAACTTTTCCTGACATCTTTTGCTGCTTGACTCTTGCCGGCTACCATGGAAATGGGGAGAGGGGTAATTTGGTGTTGAGGGGAGAAGGATGCCGGAGGGTGAAGTTGTGTGAACTGAAAAAGATGGGACGCTTTCCTGCTTACGGAACAACTGCATACACTTATTTTTTTTGGCCAAGGTCAACCGTCTTGGCATAGCAGATGTGTGAGGCACCACCTGAAGATGTACCCCACATGACATTATATACACCTCAGATTGGATGTCCTGTTTGAACTACTGGGGGAAGAAACTCGGGATAAATTTTAATATGTAATTTCCATGCCTATTTGCCTCAGAACCTGCTTAATGTCAGCTGTGCCTCCATTCAAAATCCAAGGAAGAAAACCTTAGACTCCATTAAAATAGAGAAAAGTACTTTTACTGGATTTGAAGTGATAGCAACAAAAGGAAAGCAAGTTTTTGGGAGGTGTAAGCACAAGGTTGTGAAGTCCCATTGGCATTTGATTGAAGCAGGACTGCTCCCACCGCAACATCACTTGCATCAGCCTGGATTACAAAAGGAGCATCCATATTAGGGTGTTGGCCTTTGAATGGAGGCACAGCTGACATTGCCTGCCAAACTGTGGTTTGAGGTTAGTCACAGAGGGCAACTCAAGGTTACAATATGCATGACAACAAGGATGACGTCATTCCGTTCATTTCTCGTTCCATTCATTCCATATCGAGAGGAAGTAGCCTTTTCAAAGACCTGGTTTATATTTACAGGCCAGACTGTGGTTCTCGGATCAAGAAGGTCTGCCTGGCCAGAAAGCCCAACTCCATCTTTCAGCCTTCCCCGGTTCCCTCTGTGCCATCCATGCCGTTGACCAGAGTGTCTTTCTCTTGAAACCTGAAGCCGAGCTCTCCCCTGAGAAGGTGAGTTCCGACTGCATTTCATTTGGGGTCCAGATATGTCCTGGCTCCTGCTGGTTTCATCCCAAGCTTTACTTGGGATATACTTGAGATATTGAGATATACTTCAAATACGATCACTTGCAGCCATTTATTTACAATTTACACCAGAAGATAGTGGTCCCAACTAAATTTAAGAAGCTAAGGGAGGACTGCAGGGAAGGAGAAGCAAAGAAAATTGTCCATAAATTAATTTTAGGGAAAGAAATTTTTTTAGGAAAAATAGGACAATGCATGTAGATTGTGGGCAGCCCAATGTCACAGTCCAGAGATTTTGCCATAATGCAAATAGTGTGTTATAGTGGTGAAAGTAATGGATTAGGAATAGAATTCCTGAGGAACTTTGAGTCAGTCCCCTTCTCAAAGAGTCAAGGTTCCGACAAACCCAAGCAAGCTTGAGATGATCCAATCTCTTTATGCTAAACTTTATTGAATACATGTTGGCACTGAACCAACCAAAACCAACTCTAACTAGTTCCCACAGTTTTCACATAATTAAAGAATAGAATCTCCCTCCCTTCCCATAAGTGCAGGCCACGTTGTCCAATTAAATGTCCAGGTATTGTTATGGAAAACTGTCCAAGTCTTAGTAGCACAACTGATTAGATGACCTTGGTTCCCATGGGACGATTTCTTGTTTCTCTCTGGAAATGACATCCATCCCCCACTGACTCTGTGACAGCTGAAAAGTGGCAATGGCTGCAATTGGCAAAATCTCCCTTTGAAGTTGACACAGAGTCCCAGAGCCAGTGTGGAGTACTGGGGAAGGTCACAGACCAAGAAGCCAAATTCTGGTTCTCCATCAAACATAGATGCTTGCTTGGATCACTCAGCCTGTCTCAGAGGTGTCTCAGTGTAGAATCATCTGGGTCATCTTGGCCAGAAGACCAAGGGGCCTCTGCTTTGAGGTTTCCAGTAAAAGAGAACTCATCATTTCATGTGGCAGCCTGTAATGGAACCTGAGAATGACCTTGGCAAACAGACAGAAGCGATGCTGCCTAAGGAGCCCGAAACAAAGTAATGAGTAGAGAAAGAAACGTGGAAGGGATCTGCCCTAATTGATCAACTGCTAAAAAGATGTGGTAGGATAATTGTGCTTTCAGACTGGAAAGACTCTATTAATGTGGCCTTACAATTAACTAATCTTATTGTGTTTATTGTTTGATCTGCTGTACTTGAGAGGCTGATAGCAATGTTGCAGATTTGAAAGTACAACTTGCCTGCTATCTCTTTTCAGTACCTGATTGGTTAGGGTGGATCCTCTCTACATTTCTTTCTCTGCCCATTACTCAGCTTCAGGTTCATCCCTCTTTTATCTGATCTCTCTCCCTTCCCTTTTCCCCCAAGCTCATTCTCCCATTCTATCAAGAGCCGTAGCAGCGCAGTGGTTAGAGTGCAGGCACTGCAGGCTAACTCACTGCTCACTCCAGGTGTTTGATTCTGACCAGCTCAAGGTTGGCTCAGCCTTCCATCCTTCTGAGGTCGGTAAAACAAGGACCCAGATTATTGGGGACAATAGGCTGACTCTGTAAAACACTTAGAGAGGGCTGTAAAACACCATGAAGCAGTATATAAGTGCTATTGCTATTTCACAGTCTGTTTCATTGGCTGATAGCTTGTTGGGCAGGAAGTTCCTCTTGCCGAAATCTCCATCCTCAGTTGCATCCTTTCTGGTTTCAGGTTTACAACTTCCTTCCCAAGGATCACATTGTCACTGCTGATCTCTTTTGGGGTGGATTCAGTATTAATCCCTGTCGTGAAGGAAAATCATTCTGGGGTGAAATAACTGGCATTCCACAACATTTTCGCCGTAGAGATGGGGATACTTACAACATATTCTGGGTAAGCATCAAAGCTATGATTCCCCACAGGGGCGATGCTCTCATTAGGCAAGGACAAATGCCTAGGCTCTCTGCTGAGCTGAAGTAGATTTCTGGTATCTTCCTGGGCAGATCCATAGAGATATAGTTTCCTTGCAGGATCCAATCTGGGTCGGTCACTGGGGCCAGAGGTTTTGTCTTCTGAGCTTTCAGTCTCATGCTGGAGCCCATCCTCAGGAAACTAGCACACATTCTGGTAGAGAGATGTTCCTTGAAGATGAGCTCTAGCATGAATCCCAAAACTCGGAAGACAAAATCCCTTGTCCCTGTGACTGACCAATATTGAATCCCGCAACATTATCCTGAGACACATATATTCACCTTAATTCGCGATATGCTTTTCTTATTTTCTTAATGGTGTCCTTTCTAACCATCAGCCCTGGGATTTAATCTAACCTTACAGGTGGTCCTCAATTTATGACCATAATTGAGGACCAAAATTCTATTGCTAAGCGAGACATTTGTTAAGTGAGTTTTGCCCCATTTTATGACTTTTCTCGCCACAGTTGTTAAGTGGATCATTGCACCAAGAGTTAAGAGTCGTAGTGGCACAGTGGTTAGAATGCAGTAATGCAGGTAATTCATTGTTTACTCCAGTTCAATTCTGAGCAGCTCAAGGTTCACTTAGCCTTCCATACTCCTGAGGTCAGTAAAATGAGGACCCAGATTGTTGGGGGCAATAGGCTGACTCTGTAAACCTCTCAGAGAAGGCTGTACAGCACTGTAAAGTGGTATATAATTCTAAGTGCTATTGCTATCAGCCAAGAACTGCCATCTGCTAAGAAAGACCTGTCAAACTGACAGCCTGCAGGCCAGATGCATCACATACAGGCCATGCCTACCTCAGCTCTGCAATGGAAAAAAACATTGCAATACATTTTGAGACGCCACGTGATGAGATCAAGTTTGACACCTGTGAGCGAAGACTTCTCTCCTGCTGCTTCTCTGCTACAGACCCATCAAAGGATTGGCTTTCCAGCTATAGATGGATATTGAAGATGCCAATTTCCAACTGTTGCTTGTCTGTCCCTTTAAGTGCCACCCAAACAGGCAGCGATATGCACAGAGGATGCAGCATTATGAAAAAAAAATTACTGGAGAGAGTTTGGACAATAATATATTCCTTATGGTTGGGTATATTATCACGTACTGAGAATAAACATCAATCATTAGTTTTCATGAGCAAAACGAACTGTTCCTCAGTGGCTCTTTGCTTTATCTGGTAGGACTTCGGCATGAACATTTTTACCAACACCAGGCTATACATCCCGCGTTACTGCTTCTACTATGGTAAGAACTGGAAAGGGGAGAAAGTGAAAGGAAAGAGATCTTTTATAATTGAGCTACTTCCAGGATTGAGTGCTGGAACTCTTTCATGGATGGAGACCCTGATAGCTGAGATTTTATCCCAAATCTCTGTTCCACAGGGGCTGAGGGAGTGTTCTTTTGTTGCAGGAATTGGGTATGTCTAGTCTAATGAAAAGAAGAACTAGGGTTGACAAGATAGCAGTCTTTCAATATTTGAGGGGCTGCCATAGAGAAGACGGGGAGTGTCAACTTATTCTCCAAAGCATCTGAGGCCAGGACAAGAATCAATGATTGAAAACTAATCAAGGAGAGGACCAGTTAGAACAACTAACCAGTGGAACTGCTTCCCTACAGAAGTTGTGGGTTCTCCATCACTAGAGACTTTTAAGAAGAGATTGGCCAACCACTTGTCTCAAATGGTACAGGAACTTCTGCTTGAGCAGCGAGTAGACAACCTCCAAGGTCCCTTCCAGCTCTGTTGTTTCCTTTTTCTGTACCTTAGAATCCATATGATCTGCACAGTGTCATTGTTACAAATGATGTTACCACGTGGGCAATGGCACTTACATTTCTTGATGCCCAAACATCCTTGACCTGAACTCTCTTAAGCAATTCAGAAAAGCCGTGGTGGTGGTACAGTGGTTAGAATGCAGTATTGCAAGCTAATTCTGCCGACTGCCAGCAGTTCGCCACGCTCAAGGTTGACTCAGCCTTCCATCCTTCCAGATTGTTGCGGGCAATAGGCTGACTCTGTAAACCGCTTAGAGAGGACTGTAAAGTGGTATATAAGTAAGTGCTATTGCTATGTCTGGTTTGTTGAGGATCCAAATCCTGATTTGTACAAAGACATGTACCAGAGCATAGTGGCAGAAACCAAAACCATGAAGCAGTAGATTCTCCTCCCATTGAAGCATCAATAGGCTAAAAAAGCCCACCGCTAAGTGAAGCATAATTCACAGGGTTAATGTTAAGATACCACTCCTCCAGTAAAAAGATATTTGAGGAAAAGGTTTTTTTTTTTAAAGTAAGGATGACAGCCAGACCTGTGTGTGTGAAGCCTGTCCCTTTTTTAAAATAAAGTTTTATTTGAGATTTCACAAAAAACAATACAAATAAAACATCTTTTTCGAGAATAGCATGGTCCAAGGTTATCACTTCTCTATACAGATACAAACTCAATTTCATATTCATCTTTATATTCTATTCCGTATCTTCTTACTATTTTAACTTTTTCTCCATAACTTTAATTTACTCAATATTCTTAATTATCGCATATCTAAATCCAATTATATATCTTATATATCTTTTTCTAAATTCCAATGTCCTTCTACTCATTATATTTATACTTTCTCTGCCTGTTTCAAATTTCATATCATCTTTTATCATTAACCAAATTTTAATTAAAATATGACACCTTTATATCTCTTAATTTCAACTCATGTTTAAACTTCGATTTATGCCTTTGAAATTCCATATAATACATCCAAATCAAATTCTAGTTAATACCTTCTTAAAATACACACTATATTCTTTAAACAAAAATATATATAACAATAGTAGATAAGATACTCATTCCCCTCCAATTCAATTCTATCTTTAATATTAGTTTATTTTTAATTATCTCACATCTAAATTCAATTACATATCTTTTTGCAAGTTTTAATATCTTTCTATTCATTATATTTATACTTTTATCTGTCCTGTTTCAATTTCATATTGTCTTTTCTCATTAAACAAATTTCCCCCTTGTAATTACTAATTGGAGTATGACACCTTTATATCTTTAAATTTTATCCATTCAATTCTTATTTAAACTTCAATTTATGCCTTTGGAGTTACAACATTCTATATAATACATAAATTCCAATCACATATAACAATAATAGATAAAACACTCATTCTGTTCCAATTCAATTCTATTAATATCAGTTACAGTCATACTTCCTTGGGAACACATATAAACAATTATCTCATATCTAAAATCATTTATAACAATTTAAACTTTCCATAGTTAATTAAAGTGTTCCCCTCCTTTCGTAACTCCACTTTCTCTTATTCCATTTATTTATTAACGAACATTCTATTCCATTACAATAAATATTTTATCCATCATTTTAATCACACATTATCTAATATTTTCTAAAAACTTATTTCTATTTCTAATATAACAATACTACTATATGTACCTTTGCAGAATCCTTTTTTCAATTAAATTCTCATCCATTATCTCTAAATAGGCTTATTATTTCAATTCTTATGCCTTTTCCTTTTTTCTCTATATCCTGTTTCTGTCTTTTATAATTTCTTTTCCTTTCCTTCTTTCCCCTCTTCTTCTCCTTCTCTTTTTTGCCCCCATGTCTCTCTACTTCTAATTCTCTCTTCTGTAATCCTCTTTTCTGTTGCTTAGTATTATAATTATTTTTCAAACTATTCTTTTTTTTGGTTGTTTTTTTTAAGTCCTAAACTTTCCACTCTCTTTCCCAACTTTCCCTTTTTTCTCTCACACAAGGTTACTTGATCATTAAAGATGGGTTCTTCTTTGTCCCAATCTTCTTGCTTTACAAGTATATCTTGTTGTTTCTCATAGTTCAGGATCTCCGTTTCTAAAAATTGAAATACGAAGCCAAAAGAACCCCTTCCTTCTAATGCATCTTCTTTGTGTTTTTTAAGTTCCATTTTCAGTACTTTCCAGAGTGTTGCCATTTTAAACACTTTTAAACAACCACCTGATTGATTTTAATCATTTAAATCCAATAGCCAAAAATCCAAAAATCACCAAATAGTCCAAATAATCCAAAGCTGTTTCTTCTTGCTTCTTTTTTCACTTTCTCTTCCTGAGGGCTCTATTATTTTGTTGCAAAGTTTCAGTTAGAATGTATCTTTTAGGAATCTTGTTAAAGTTTCACTTGTTAAAGTTCTTTTTAATTCCAGGCAGTCTCCTCCAGTTTTCAGATCCTGCCTTATTTTTGCTTTTTCTCTCCTTTCCTTCTTTTAAATATTTAAGTATCCAAGAATCTTTATCTTTATTATCCCTTTGACATTTTATTTCCAGCTTAATTGCCTGTTAATGTCAAAGCAGATTTTTTTTTTTCACTTTCTCTTAACTGTCAGTATAAGGAAAGGAGGAAGAAAAAAAACCCTCAAATCATTTCCCTTTCGTCTCTCCTTCGCTGCTTCCAAATCTTCTTTGGGAAGAAGTTAATTTTTATAGTTAAAATTCCAGGGTATCTTACGTTCTTGCTTTTCAATTCATCCCGGTCAACCAAAACTTTCTCTTCTTATCTTCTCCTGCACATTCTTTTCCGGTTGAGTTCTTCTTTGAGGTGGCCATTTCTAGCCACCGCTACAACCGCCTTTGAGAAAGAGAATAAAGATCAGCTGGGGAGGGGAGATGCGGCTCTCCTCGACCCTGCTGACAGTCTCTCCCTTCTTTACAGGGTGGCTTAATCCCAAAACCAGCTGGCTCAGGGCGCTCCAGTGGCGAGCACAAACAGAAACCATGCACGATCACAGATTTCTGACTGTCTCTGAAGAAACTCAAACAGGAAGTCCTAAGCCTGTCCCTTTTTTATGTCTGTCAATATAAAGAGGTGTGACTTTGATCACCCAACTGGAGCCACCATCTTGTCTGAAACTTAGTTCCACCCACCCACCCCTCGCATCATATTAGGTATTGAGGTTAAGTGGGGGGAGAAATTGAGAGGTTGATATTAAATGGAATGGGATGGACTAGAACAGAACAGAACAGAATACTTTATTTGGCCAAGTATGATTAGACACACAAGGAATTTGTCTCTGGTATAAAAGCTCCCAATGTACATGCAAAGCAACAGAGTAATAATAATCATAATATGTAAAAAGGTTAAATCAAGGCAACTGGATCAAACTGAGATATTTCATTACTCATCCAAGTTTAACTCCTTCTGTCAAAAGAAAACTTTTTTGAGTTAGGCATAGAGTCAAAGAGTAATTGAGTAGGACTGTGTTGTCCAGACAATTTATACTTAATTGGGAATTGGGATAGTTAGTTAGGAATTGGGAGCTGTCCCCTTAAGGGAATGCATCAGGGTAAATGTGGTTAATGCATCCTGGGAAATGTAATTCATGTCATGTGGTCACATCTGTAATCCGGATTGATCACTGAATTGACCCTTGACTGGGTTGGGGGAGGTTCCTTCACTCTTGCTCGGACCCCAGCATCATGCTGGCGTCTCTCCCCTTTGCTCTACCACTATGGGATGAAAGATCACTATCCTTTTACACTATGGAGTCAGCTATGCAAAGATTTGGACATTGAGATGAATCTCGATGTAACCGTGAGTTATATATGAGGATGCCTGATGAACCAATAAAGGAACTTTGTATGGATGCCTTTGTAGAGTTATCTGTCTGTTTTTATACATTCAGCCAGTAATTATAAAGGACAGAAAAAGGACTTTGGTCCAGTTTGCCATAATTTAACCTTTTTACATACTTTTGCCCTGGAAAGTTGAGTTTTCATTTACCTATGCATTTCATTTTGGGAAGAAACCCCTGCAAGTATAATCCAACTCTCTTAACTATGCCTAACCAAAAAAGTTTATTTTGACAGAAGGAGTTACCTGGATGAGTAATGAAACATCTGTGTTTAATAAACTTTGCTCTAGTTGCCATGATTTAACCTTTTTACATACTTTTGCCCTGAATAATTGAGTCTTCATTTACATAATAATCTCAATATGATGCCAATAAGAGAGGGCAGTAAAAAGATGAAAAGGATCATAATAATGCTACAGCCATACAACATGAGGGAATATACTTAGACATCACACAACACTGTTTTAATTGAGGGGTTGATAGTAACCATCACAAAGAGGGTGGAGTTTTCAGGGGAATCTAACAGGTGATGTTTGAACTCTGGTTCAGAGTTCCAAGAAGCAAAGAAAGTGGAAAGGTTGAGGCTTCCAGTGGTGAAATTAGGACATCGTTCCTCCATTGTCCAACTGTCTGTAAGCCTCCAATCATCCACCATGAATTTATGTAGACAAAGACCAAAACTGGATGTGGGAGGGGAGGGACTAGTATCCTTCGAATATAATTCATCAAATGGCTTTCTCTCTGTGTTACAGAGATTGCATCGGAGTTGAGCCCTGGCGGTTTACCAGCACCTGAAGAGCCTGCTGTTGCTGAGGATGTTGATTCCCCGGAATTGTCCCTGTGCCAGTCGCTGAACTTGATATTAGTGGTGCTCTTCCGGAGCTTCCCGCTCCTCAGGTTGAGACTGCCCCTAAAAGGACACCTCGGCGCTTCTTTCCTGAAACGTGGATATGGGACCTGGTTATTATAAAGTAAGTGGATGGCACAGCCTAAGAGATCCTCCTGGAGACCAATTTCTCCAACCTAGGGAGGCTTCCAGGCATGGAGGGCTATAGCTCCCCTTGAGAAATGATCATATGTCATCTTTTTCAGTGCTGTTGTAACTTTGAACGGTCACTATGCGAAGTGTTGTAAGTTTATAACACTGTATTATTGTGTAGAAATCTGATTTATTGGGGTGTTTCGCACAATTGCTCCAGGACTAAGCAATCTTTTATACTGTTCCCCCCACCCCCCAAAATGTATGGTTAGTGCTAAATTTATAATCCTAATGGAGCCTGGAATTATGGTCGTAAGTCATTGTAGTTGTAAATTGAGGCACACTGACTTGGCCCTGATTTCTTTTTTGCCATGGTCATTAAACAAATACCATGGTTGTTAAACAAATCCTTTTTCCCCCAATGGGGATTGCTTGCTGGAGACCAGAACTAAATGCCAGAAATCACTAAAAAAAAAAACTCACTGCAAATCTCAGTCATATGACCACAGGAGGCTGCAAATGGCTGGTTGCCAATTACCCAAAATGCGATCACAAGATTGAGCGGGGTGGGGGGGGGTGTTTGCAACCATCATAAGTTTGAAAATGTGTGGCTTTGGGGTGGGAGATACCATCATAACTTCAAGCAATTGTTAAGCGATTACTTATAGTCAATGTTAATGATTATCCTGTGTCTCCTTGATGGAGTTCATTGCAGGTAGTCCTTCATTTATGACCAAAACTGAGCCCCACATTTCTGTTGCTAAGCGAGACAGTTAAGTGAATTTTGCCCCATTTTACAACTTGTTAGTTAGTGACACAATTATTAAGTGAATCTGGCTTCCCTGTTGACTGTGCTTGTCTGAAGGTCACGAAAGGGGACCCCTTTTCCTGACCCTGGGACACCACGTCATAAATATGAACCAATTGCGAAGTGTCCAAATTTTGATCACATGACCATGAGGAGGTGGCAATAGTCGTAAGCATGGAAAATGGTCATAAGTCACTTTTTTCAGTGCTGTTGTAACATAGAATGGTCAGTAAACAAACGGTTGTAAGTCAAGGACTACCTGTAGTGGATTGCTTCCCTCACTTTCTATTCTCTTGTGTCCTTCAGTGGTTCTCAAGGAAATAGCCATTCTCAACTCCATAGTTCTAGTAGAAAGAGTGACGTATCTGAAGAACCCAAAGAAATTGCTCTTCCTGTGACCATCCCAGACACCATCACTGAATGGAAAGCTGGAGCTTTCTGTCTTTCAGCAGATGCAGGCTTTGGCCTGGCCCAGCCCACTTTTCTGAAGGCCTTCCAGCCGTTCTTCATTGAACTCACCTTGCCATACTCCTGTGGTGAGAGGAGAAAAATTCACACTCAAGGCTACTGTCTTCTCCTACCTGAATTACTGCACCCGGGTAAGAAGCGTAATGAGAACCAAATACAAGATAGGCAGCATTGAGTTACTGCTGAACATAACCATTAATAAATACAAGTAATTTAAATCTCACCAACAATGCTCGATGTGTGATGGAGTCTGGCTTTTCAGCATGCACTTGTTTTGAGAGTGCGGGCTGATGGGTAAAGAGGTTAGATCAGCTTCAAACAATATAATTGGTAATTGTCTCTCTGGTCACTAGATGGGGCTATAGAGCAACAGCAGTATATAAAAGTTATATGCTGGGGCATGACACCCCGCCTCTTCTAGCAGGAATCTATATCATTCTGGACCAGAGGTGTCAAGCTCGTGTTATCACGGTGGCATCATGTGATGTATTTTTCCCCCCTTCGCTAAACCTGGTGGGGGGCGGGGCCAGCACGTGACATATCCGGTTTGCGGGCCGCAGGTTTGGACAAATGGCTGTCCAATCTCTTCTTAAAAACCTCCAGTGATGGAGCACCCACAATTTCTGGAGGCAGGCTATTCCACTGATTGTTCTCATTCTCAGGTATTGTTTCTCTCCTTGATTAGTTTCCATCCATTACTTCTTGTTCTGCCTTCAGGTGCTTAATTCTTAACTGTCCATTGTTTGCATTTAAGGACTCAAAACCGCCTGAAATTATCCTGCCCCAATTTGCAAAAAATCCCCCCTCCACTACCCACTGGATTCTATACATTTCAAGCTTTCATATTTCTTTAAGATACCGTGTATTTATCTCCCTCCCATTTTTTGCCAGAGAAATGGCTTTCAATACTTTTTTCCCTTTAGTACATTATTTCAAGCTTGATTATTCTAATGTGTTTGGACTTCAACTTCCAGAATTCCCCAGCCAGCAAATTGAAATCCACTCAATTTAAAGTTGCTGAGTTTGAAAACACTACTACAGCAGATGCTTCTCTACTGAATAATACAGCCATGAAAGTAATGAGTGTATAGGGGGAAATAAACTAGAATTTACAGAGGAAGTGTAGGTTGTATCCAGAAGATTGTGGTTGGCTTTACCATTAGTACCCTTTTTGAGTTCTTTAATTGTTCATTTTTACCAAGAATAGCAAAGAGAAGCTTCTTGGATTCCTACTTCAAGCAATAGAATAACTGTGCTCTGTATATACTATGATGCCAAGACTTGGGACATAATGCTACATTCTTTATCTTTTGCAACAAAATAGTTGGACCAGCCTGGCTGTTTCCTTCCTCATACATTCATGCCTAAAATATGGAAGTATGATTAACTTTTAATTCAACCAGTTCCAAAGGATAATTTATTCCAAAAGTCTACGGGAGATGGTGTATATGGATGGAGAGTTGGGGAGGTGAGTTATAGTGAAGTAGCAGTTTCCCAGGAAGGAAGGGCACATTCTAGAAAGTGAGGGGGTGGGGGGTGAGGCACCACAGCTTGGAGCAGGGTAGGAGTCAAGAGATTTTGGATAGCCACTCCCTAGAATCTGCCAGGATATACTTGTTAGAATGGGAATGATAAGGTTTAGTCTGGCAAGATTCTGTCTATTGTGCAAAGACCTGAACTAGGCTGAATTGTTCTTGAGTTTAGCCTAACAAAGATATAGATATAGGTAAAGATGGAACCTTTCAAAGCATATTGCCTACTTTCTAGGAGAATAAAAGTGTTTTGAACAGGCTGTACATTATCCTATTCATTCATTCATTCATTCATTCATTCATTCATTCATTCATTCATTCATATATGTATATGTGTGTGTATGCATATATGTGTATAGAGAAGACGGAGGCATAAAAATCCAATAAACAAACAAACAAATATTCAAACACTACCACAGGCATTAAAAACTTAACCAATAAATAAAAGCAAAATTGGGGGAGAAGAATATTCACCTAATCATAGTAGGACTATTGTGCAGGCTCCCCATGGAATCCCCAATGTTGCTGAAGACTCTATCTTTTGAGGGCATGTTGAAAGGAGGAGCTTCATGGGAAATGATGATTATGAGCTTTTCTCTGCAGTGTGTTGGGGATGTATAGCTTTCCCATTGAACTATTTTATTTCCAAATGGACAGGTCAGAATATCTCTGACTCCTTCTGCTGACTTTGAGGCATCTCCTATGGAGGAGGAAGAAGATTCCTATTGTATCTATGCAAAAGGAAGAAAAACAGTGTCATGGATGATCACCCCTAAAATTCTAGGTAAGTGGTAACTCTAATAGTGGAGCCATTGCTTAGAAGATGATCTTTTCCCTCCATGTGTAATGTAAATCAAGGAGCAGAGTTTTATATCGAATTATATCATTTCCTCCTAAGATTGTAGTATATGTGAGAAAGACCTTGAGAGACTGGGCAGAGACACAGCCTAGGGAACGGTCAGCTAGAAGACTGCATGACCCACAGGTCTACAGAAGGAGGGGCAAGAGGTTCAGAAGAGACACCCTCTAATTACCTGGGCTATAAAGGAGAAATTTGGAGATCTCTACTTTCAAACTTGCAAGATTCTACTACTATAGATTTACAGTAAAATAGAATTAGCGCATCAGGTTGTGTTTCCTGTCCGATCTACCTAGTAAGGCTGACCTCAGTCTTACAAGTCTGAAAGTTCAATTCTCCCATTGTCTCCTTTACAGCTTAAGAAACTATAGAGCCATGATGGCGAACCTATGGCATGTGTGCTAGAAAGTGGCACACAGAGTCATCTCTCTGGGCATGCCAGCCATCGACCCTTTGCTCTTCAGGGTTTTGGTGCACACATGCACACTGGCCAGCTGGTCTTTGAGCATGCAGGAGCACCAGAAACCGGAATAGGAGCTCCCCTGCATGCATGCACACAGGACTAGCTGGTCTTCATGCGTGCATGCACTTTAGAAACTGGAAAATCAGGTGGCCGGCAGGCATGCACGCACTGGGAAGCTGAGCTTCCAGTTTCCCATGAATGCAGCATGCACACGCTCCTGTTTCAGCACTCAGTGCTGAAAAGGTTAACTATCACTGCTATAGAAAGTATCTTTTGATCCTCTTGCATCTCCCCACTATCCAGCTGCAGTCTGTTGTCCCTTATCTGACCATTCCCCTTGGCAGGTTCTCTTTGCTCAATGTTTTCTTTATTTTTCTTTTTTTTTTTTGGAAAAAGTTTTATTTCAATTTTCCACATTTTTTAAGAAATGTCTCTTCTTAGTGAACAGCATGACTCCAGGTTTTAACATCTCCGTACAGACATAATTTGGTTTACATATTCATCTTTCACATTTAGTTCAAATCAACCTCTACTTTACATATTTTCTATTATTTTTCACAAATATTTTCCTCAAGCTTATTTATAAATTTTCCATTCATTTCTTAACCTATTCCTTTAGCTTTAACTAATTCTCATATCATCATATTCATTATACTTATACTTTTATCTGTCATATCTACAATTTCATCGCATATTCTCATTTCATCATTTCAAGTCATTCCATCTTAATTCAAACACCTTAAAACAAAAATTTCCCCTACAAATACCAGTTAAAGTGTGCCCTCCCTATAGCTTATATATCATCTAATGAGTTCCTTTTTAAATCCCAATAATCATTTAACTTAATTATCCCCTTAAACATTTATAACAGTCATCTTCTAACAACTACCTAACAAACATATATTTTATAGTAGATTCTGCATGGTGTTTTCCCTTCAATTACATCAAAGACAATCATAATATAACAAAAAAATTAATCTATTCAAATCATCATAAAGAACTGATATTAATTTCATTACAATTCTCATATTTCATTTTAACCATATTCTATAAAATCATTAATCATAGTTATTAAACTTATTATAATTTCTCTTTCATATTCTTCCATTTCCCCCCACTTTTTATCTCATTACAACAATCTTCATAATTCATTTCAATTATATTTCATAACTTTATCAGACTTAAATAATAAGTTTATCATAATTTCTCTTTTATCACAGTAGTTCCATGTATCTCTATGTTTAGTTTGACAAAAAACCAATATTCCAATAAGAAAAAAATATCAGTTCCAATCTTACATTTAATAATCTATATTTCCCTACTTGCTAAATAGTTTAATACTTCTAATATATTTATACTACATCTTATACCTTGCAGTATCCTCTTTCTCAATTCTTAGTTATATCTATGTCTTTTAAATAAACAATTTCTTTTCATTTTTGTACAATTCTCATATTTCTTTATTTCCTGATTCTGTTTTTTAACACTTCTTTTCCCCTTCATTTTCCCCTTCTTTTCTTACTCCAATTTTTATCCCTCTCCCTTTTAAAAACTTTCTTCTGTAAATCCCTTTTCTTTTACTTTGTTTCGTTCCCTTTTTAGTTGCCTCCTCAAATCTCAAATTTTTAATTCTTTCTTTTCCTTTTTTGCTTTAAACCTCATTGCTCCAATTGCTAATTGAAAATGGCTTCTTCTTTAATCAACTCCTCTTCTTCTGGCAATCCTTGTTGTTCTTCATGCTCTAAAATTGCCATTTCTAAAAATTGTAATGCAAAGCCAAACGATTTGCCTCTTTCTTGTAGCTTTTTTCATATTTCTCAGTTCCATTTTTAATTCCAAAAAAAGTTTTGTCGTCTTTGACCACTTCTATCCAGTGATTTGTCTAAAAGATTTATTTCCAAAAGATTAGCTTTTATTGATTCTTCTTTAGATTTTCAGTTCCATCAAATAATCCAATATCCAAAAGTTTATGTTTACACCAAGATCACCAAACAATCCCAAATCAATTTCTTCCTACTTCTTTCTTTCTTTTTTTCAAAGTTCAATGTTCCACTTTCACTTTCCAGGGGCTCTGTTTTAATATAGCAAGATTTCACTTATTTTGTACCTAATCCAGTCTTTAAGAAATGCAGGTTAAACAATTCCTTTTATCACCAGATGGCATTCTCGGTCCAAACTCCACCTTTTTTCTCTGTTTTTCTCTATTTAGGGCTTCTAAATCCAAAATTCCAATAAATCCAAATATCAATTATTATGTTTTTATTTTCCCTTTGACATGTTCAAGTTCAGCTTTAAATTTGCCTATTTAGTGTCAAAATAATATTTTATTCAGTTTAAACAAGTATTTTCTTCAGGCTTTTCTTTCAAAAAATCCAAAGCTACTTTCAGCTGTCAAAAGTTTTTTTCCCCTGTTCTCTCACTGTCTATGTCCACTGCTTTAATTAATTCTTTAGAATTTAATTTCGGGGTACCTTGTATTCAATCATTGCATCAGATTAGCCCAGATGTTCAAGCAGTCCTCTTCTTCGCTGTTCCTGCATGATCTTATCCCAGCTAGCTCTTCCTCTTCAGGATGGCCATTTTAGACCACCGCTATAGCCATCTTCGGAAGGGAGTATTTGCCAAGCCAAGGAGACGTGGCTCCCCATGACCCAGCTGGCAGCCTACCCTTTCTTCACCACCCCAAATCAGGATGATCGGGGCCCTCCGACTGAAGAGCACAGACCGAAGCCATGGACGATCTTGGTCTTCAGGTCTGTCAACAAGGATGACAGACCAAAAAGATTTGACCAATCTTTTCATGGTCCTTTCTACATATCATTACTACATCATCACCATCATAGCAATAGCACTTAGACTTATATAATAATAATAATAAATATTTATTTATATACCGCTCCTCTCCTGAAGGACTTGGAGCGGTGCACAGCCATACAATTAAAACAATAAATATGTGAAAAATTAAAACTAAATTAAACTAAGGCTCTGGCTGTAATCAATTTAAAACCCCTCTCTAAAACCCTAAAATTTAATATAAAAAGCAAAACACCCAAATCTAAAATCAGCCCAAGCTGGCCTGGTCAAAGAGCCAGGTTTTCAAGGCACGCCTGAAGGTCCCCAGGTCGGTGGCTATATGTAGCTGCGGAGGCAACCCATTCCAGAGGGCAGACGCCCCCACAGAGAAGGCCCTATTCCTCGGGATCACCAGCCGGCACATAGATGCCGACGGGACCCGCAGGAGACCCTCCCTGTGGGAGCGCACCAGACGGTGAGAGGAAAATGGCAGAATGCAGTCTTGTAAATATCCTGGTCCGATGCCATGGAGCGCTTTAAAAGTTAACACTAAAATCTTAAAGCGCACCCGAGAGGCCACTGGCAACCAATGCAGGAGAGGCGCAGGAGGGCGCAGGAGGGGCGTCACATGAGAGAACCTTGACGCCCCCATAACCACCCGCGCAGCTGCATTCTGTACCAGTTGAATCCTCCGGATGTTCCCATTCGGGAGCCCCATGTAGAGGGCGTTACAGTAGTCCAGTCGGGAGGTGACCAGGGCATGAGTGACCGTGCATAAGGCATCCCGATCCAGAAAGGGCTGCATCTGGTGGATCAGGCGAACCTGATGAAACGCCCTCCTGGAGACGGCCGTAATGTGGTCTTCCAAAGACAGCCGTACATCCAGGAAGACACCCAGATTGCGAGCCCTCTCTGAAGGGGGCAAAATCTCACCCCCAAAAGCCAGCAATGGAACTACCTGGCTATATCAGGATGCCGGAAACCACAGCCACTCAGTCTTGGAAGGGTTGAGTCGGACCCTGTTCCCGCCCATCCAGTTCCGCACGGCCTCCAGACAACGGGACATGACCTCCATGGCATCGTTGGGGTGGCTCAGGGTGGAGATGTACAGCTGAGTATCATCAGCGTACAGATGACACCTCACCCCAAAGCCACGGATGATCTCTCCCAGCAGCTTCACATAAATGTTGAACAGGAGAGGAGAGAAAACCGACCCCTGAGGCACCCCACAAACCAGGGGCCTAGAGGTGGATCTCTCCCCCCCCGCCAACACAAATTGCAGATGGTCAGAGAGGAAGGAGGCGAACCACCGCAACACAGTGCCCCCAACCCCAACCCCCCCAACCGCCGCAATAGGATACTATGATCGATAGTATCAAAAGCCGCTGATAGGTCTAATAGGACCTGGACAGAGGAATAACCCCTGTCACGGGCCCTCCAGAGATCATCAACCAGTGCGACCAATGCCGTTTCAGTACTATGTCCGGGCCTGAAGCCCAATTGGAAGGGATCCAGGTACGTATCTTCATCCAGGTACTGGGGAAGCTGACCTGCCACCACACTGTCAACAACCTTCGCCACGAAGGGAAGGTTGGAGACAGGACGATAGTTGTTCAAGAGAGTTGGGTCCAGGGAGGGCTTCTTAAGGAGGGGTTGCACCACTGCTGTTTTCAAGGAAGTGGGCAGCGAGCCCTCTATCAAAGAGGCATTAACAATTCCCTGGAGCCAACTCCGCGTCACCTCTCTGGTGGTAGAGATCAGCCAGGAGGGGCAAGGGTCCAATAAACATGTGGTGGCATTCAGCCACCCCAGCAACCTGTCTATACCCTCGGCGGTCACAGGGTCGAACTCGTCCCAGATAACCGTATCAAGACTCGCCACAGTCACCTGCCCCGGGACCTCCCAACTAGAGTCCAACCCGGCTTGAATCTGAACGATTTTATCGTGCAGAAATCGTGAAAACTCCTCTGCCCTTCCCTGCAAGAGATCCTCCCGCGCTCCTGGCCCAAGCAGGGAGCGGGTCACTCTAAACAGGGCGACGGGTCGATTTTCTGCCGATGCAATAAGGGCGGAGAAGTGAGAACGCGGAGAACTAGGTAGGTCCTAATATAGGACCTAACCTGTGTTTGGTCGGATTCGGCACGACTGGCCCTCCAGACGTCTTTTCCAGCATTTCATCTCCCTCACTCATCTGTAAATCACGGAGCCGAGTGAGATCTTTGCCGGGTCAGAGGTCGCAAAGGCACAACTCGGTCCAGAGCCTTGGCAGCCAGCCTATCCCAGGCGGCTACCAAGTCTGTGGCCGAGTTATGAGCCAGAGTTTCAGGTAATGGCCCAAGCTTCGTCTGGAACCGTTCAGGATCCATCAGGCATCTGGGACGGAACCATCTCCTCGGCTCCACCTCCCTGCTGTGCGGATTGGCAGTACAGAAGTCTAGTCTAAGGAGAGAATGATCAGACCATGACAAGGCTTTGACAGCTATATCCCCTAACTGATCATTCAACCACTGTCCAGAGACGAAAATCAGGTCCAGCGTGTGTCCTCCCGTGTGAGTGGGTCCAGAAACTAATTGGGTCAGGTCCAAGGCCGTCATGGAGGCCAAGAACTCTTGGGCCGCTCCAGAGGATTCACCGAGTGAAGGCAGGTTGAAGTCACCCATAACCAACAGTCTGGGTGTCTCCAACCGCCAGCTCGGCTATTACCCCGAGGAGCCCGGGCAGGGCCGATGATACATAGCAGGGAGCCAGGTACATTATCAAAAGACCCATCTGCCCACCCTGACCCCACTTCACAAAGAGGGACTCACAGCCAGCCATCTTAGGTACAGTGGCCTCCCTAGGACTGAGATCTTCCCTAATAATTACCGCCACACCACCACCCCTACCCTGAGCCCTCGGCTGATGAAATGCCTGGAAACCTGGTGGGAACATCGTTACCAGGGGGAGACCTCCCTCTGGGCTCAACCAGGTTTCAGTGACCCCTGCCAGGTCCACGCCCTCATCCTGAATCAGATCAAAAATCAGGGGGGGCTTATTTATAACGGACCTGGCATTGCATAACATGAGCCGGGTGCTCAGGGCCTGAGACTCTGCACAACCAGGCCTGCAAGACGGGTCGAGAGGATTGGAGCATGTTACCGCTTGGAGACAGCGGGCACGCGATCCCCTAACCTGATATGGTCCTCTACCCCCGCCATATCTGCCCCTCCCACTTACGGTGCCAATGAGGTCCACCCTCGGTCGTTCTGACCCTGGTCACCTCCCCAACCCCCGTCCCCCGGGTCCACCCAGGCATGCTCACCGGCTTGGCTGACCCCAAACCCACCCCCAGTCTTCCCCCACCACTGCCACCGGCGGGGGGAACCAAGGGGAACAAACAGTCCATCTGCAGCCGTCGTCACCGCTGCCGCCCGATCCTGCCGTGGCTGCCCAGCATAGATACGGTCGCCGCTTTCGCCGGCCCTGCGGTCCCGACAGCCCCTCCGACCAGTTCCAGGTGAAACTCACTGGTCTCCCCCAGTCCTCCCCCCCTCTGCCACCGGTGGGGGGACCCAGCGGGAACGAAGGGACCGTCCATGGCCGTCGTCACCACTGCCACCCACTGCCACCGCAGCCGTCCAACACCGCTGTGCTTGATCCAGCAGCCCGAACGGCCCTTCCAGCTGGCTCCAGGCGAGGCACCCCAAGGTCCCCTGGATCTCCCCCACCTCTGCCACCAGTGGGGGGGCCCAGGGGGAACGAAGAAATCCTCGTCTGTCGACATTGCCACTCTCGTCATCCCTCCAGCTGGCCCCAGGCAGGCCTCCTGACCTCCCCCGGGGTGCCCCCACCTCTGCCACTGGCAGGGGGGAAACCCAGGGGGAACGACAGCTCCATCCAACAGCCGCCGTCCTCGTCGTGGGCCGAAACCGCTGTGGCCACCGTTCTCGTCGCCCCCGGGGCCCCCCCACCTATGCCACTGGCGGGGGGAAACCCAGGGGGAACGGCAGCTCCATCCACAGCCGCCGTCCCCATCGCGGCCTGAAACCGCCACAGCCACCGCACCAACGCCACTGCCGCTGCCACCGCCGCGGCTGTCGCTCCCGCCAGCCCTATCATATACTGCTTTACAGGGCTTTACAGCCCTCTCTAAGTGGTTTGCAGTCAGCCAACAATTTTGGGACCTCATTTTACCCACCTTGGAAGGATGGAAGGCTGAGACAACCTTGACCTCATCCTTTAATGATTTCAATAACTGGGCAACTGAATGGAGCTGAGTGTTTACTGGATGGATGCCCTTCCTGTTGCCAATGTGGAGTTTTTTTCAGCAGATATATTATCACTGTGCCCAGAGAGAGAAATATCTGCCTCTACCTAGGTTCGAACACACAGCCTCCTAACTGTAAGGCGAGAGCTCTACCTCCAGGCCACTGCACCACTCACATACCATTACTACATAAAGGTGGCATATTGTAATGAGGTGAACCATTTCTGTTCCAGGGGAGATAAACCTCACAGCAAGTGCAGAGGCCGTGACTTCAAATCAGCTCTGTGGGGATGAAGTAGTGCAGGTGCCCACCATTGGAAATAAAGACGTCGTGATCAAGTCATTATTAGTTGAGGTATGTGGGGTGCTTTAAACCCAGGCTGGGTAATGAGGGGACACAGAGATCTCGGTAAAGCGATGGTGGATCTTTGTGTTAAACGTCAGAGATGATTCTGAGGAAAATGCCAACAGCCAGAAATTTATCCCAGTTAGTAGAGTTTCCCAGGTCAAGAAAAATGCTGTGAGATCATCTATCTGAGCTTTGGAATGTTGCTCCTTGGGAGAAGTCTGGCAAGATCTGAAGGGATCTTGTTAGTGGACCCGTTTATCTTTTTTTCCCCCATTTTCACTTTCTTCTCCTTTTTGGATTACAAATTTTACAATAGAAAACATCTATAAGAAAAGCAACCAAAGCGACAGAAATGACTACAACAAAAAGGGGATCTTTTTAGAAAGCCAGAAAATGACAGGAAAGGGGATCAAGACTTTACATAAAAAGGGTTTTTATGACACTGACATCCCCTAGAGACGCTGCTGAAGACGTTACCTAGCCTGGTAATGAAAAGTTCGGAAACCAACCCACAAGTTCGGAGAACGAACCTTCACACCCAGAAATTACCTTGTCAGGAAACAACACAAAGCAGGTCTGTGTTGACCTATCCAGCGATCTGAATTCTAAATGCTCCTCTTGATGGTTCACTTCTTGATACTTGTTTCAACTGCATTTCCTCATGATGCTCGTCTACTTAACTCAGATGTTATGTCCACAGCGATTTTTCTAAATGATTCCAACACTCCTGTTCACCTCTCTCTTTTTCCTTCCCTTTCTGTTCTGGTGAAGCCTGAAGGGATCGAGAAAGAAGTGGTGTTCAATTCTCTTATCTGCGCACCTGGTACGTTGCCCCTGTAGACACAGTTTACTCTAAATGCTCTTTTCTGAAGTGCCTGTGTTTGGCTTATTAATGTCTGGATGGCATAAAGCAGACAGAGTAACTTCACATAGCATCCACACAAAGTTTTTTTTTATTGGTTCATCAGCATCCTTATTAACTCACATTTATGATGAGGTTCTTCTTAATGTCCAATCCTTTGCATATCTGTATTGTGGTGTAGAAAGATAATAAAGTCTCAACCCCATGACGATTGAAACAACTGCATGGTACGGTGGATTCAGGCAAGAGTGAGGGAGCCTCCCCCAGCTCAACAAGGGTCAATTTAGTGACCAATCAGGATTACAGATGTGACCACATATACATTTCCCAGGATGCCTTAACTACATTTACCATGATGCATTCCCTTAATGGGAAAGCTCACAATTCCTAACTAACTATCCCAAATCCCATTAACTCTAAACTGTCTGGACAGCACAGTCTCCTTCAAAAGAAGATGACCACCTCCCCGACCCAGGCATTCATGAAAGCCTAGAGGAGAGGAAGGTATGGGGAGAAAGGATATAAACATTGGATGTGGTCTCTTGAGCAATTTGATTCCTGCTGAAATCACTACTGCAGCTCAAGCCTTCTAAGCAGAATGTGCACCAAGAACAGCAGTGCCATGTGCACTATGATCAAAGTTCTGCTTCTCTTTTATAGGAGAACCCGAGTCTAAATCTTTTCCTCTGACATTACCGGAGAATGTTGTAGAAGGCTCAGCCAGGGCTTCATTTTGTGTGCTGGGTAAGTGACATAATGTCTTACTCATTTTGAAATTAATTCTGTCATTGGGCACTCTGACATAAGGTCTCTGGGTGAATCTGGAAGCAATTCCATGTACAAGTAGTTTGTTTAGTGACATTCAAAGTTACAACGGTCCTGAAAAAAGTGAGTTATGACCCCAATAGTACTTACTGTACTATTGTTACAGCATCCCTGTGGTCACGTAATCAAAATTCAAATGTTTGACAACTGACTCATATTTATGATGGTTGCAGTGTTCCGGGGTCATGTGGTCACCTTTTACGACCTTCTGACAAGTAAAGACAATGGGGAAGCCAGATTCACTTAACAACTTAACAACTGCAGTGATTAACTTAACCACTGTGGCGAGAAACTATCTCACATAGCAATGGAAATTTTGGGCTCAACTGCAGTCATAAGCTGAGGATTATCTGTATGGTCCATGGTTGACGCTTTTCCATTAAGCCTGGGCTGGGAGCTTTCTAAGCCAACCCCTGGAACTGATTCACTTAACAATTGTGGCAAGAAAGGTAATAAAATGGGGGAAAATTCACTTAACTATTTTGCTCAGCAACAGAAATATTGGGCTCAATTATAGAAAACTACTTGTATTCCAGCATGTTG
This sequence comes from Bungarus multicinctus, assembly GCA_023653725.1. Classification (NCBI taxonomy): domain Eukaryota; kingdom Metazoa; phylum Chordata; class Lepidosauria; order Squamata; family Elapidae; genus Bungarus; species Bungarus multicinctus. The sequence continues at coordinate 9,092,743 of CM042834.1, read as the reverse complement.
GATAGTCACTGCAGTTGGCAGTTTTAGGGCATTGGGTTAAACGTAAGGACCTGCCTCAACTACCTCTTCTGGAAAGCATAACTCTTGAAACAATATTGGCATTTCAAAAGGAACTTTTACAGAGAGAAAGTGATTGCAGAGAGGTCAGGTGGAATCTGAAGTTCCCACACCAAGTTTACGTTATTCTTCCCATTCAAACCCCACCCCAATGGCCCCCCATTCCAAAACAGCTAATACAGTACAGCAAAGATGTTTTGAGAACTCCGAGGTGTTAGGTTGATAATGGTTCATCCTCAGAATGCTGCCACCTTGGTAACAGGCTAGAGCTGGCTGGGACAAGTCCATCATGTTGACTTGGTCCCTCTTCCTAAATCCCACATGGTTACAGCAAAAGTGAAAGCATGCAAAGTATCTTGTCCCAGGTTGGCAACCCGCCTCCCCTCGGATTGGCAGCATTCTGGCAGGGACTTGACACTAAGGATGGGAGAAAATTGGTTAGATTTCTCTGGAAATTCAAACAGTGGTATCTTTTGAGGGGGGAATCAAAGTTGGTAAGATCCTCTCTATCATATGTCTTCTTTTGCTTTCTCAGGAGACATTTTAGGAGGAGCGATAAAGAACCTCAATCAGCTTCTCAAGATGCCCTATGGCTGTGGAGAGCAGAACATGGCCCTCTTTGCCCCCAATATCTACATCCTGAACTATCTCAATAAGACTGGACAACTGACACAGGAGATCAAATCCAAGGCCGTCGGATACTTAGAGGCTGGTAAGAAGCATCCTACAGGAATTCTCCTCATTCTTTCCCTACTGCAGTTGGGAACTTTCAAAGGCTCCATCGACAGATCGGTCACTGGTATTGATAGAGGAGGTTGTAAATTGACAGATTAGGTTGACTGAGACACTTGGAACCTTTGAGAACCTTTGAGATGTTGAGAACAAGAGATATTAGTAATACAGAGAACCAGTTTGGTGTACGCTGACCTAGAAACCAGGAGAGTGTGAGTTCTGGTACTAGTTCTAGAAAGAATGACTGAGTGATTTTGGGTTAATTACTCTCTCAGCTCAACTCACTTCAAAAAGTTGGTTGGGGGAAATAGAAAAGTGTTATGGGGAAGATAAAACAAGGAAGGAATATCATGCATATTCTTTTGAATTTCTTATAAAAAGGTAGTAAATGAGGTATTACAATCGAACAAGTAAATGAATATTTATTTATTTATTTATTTCATAAATTTTATATACCGCCCTTCTCCCGAAGGACTCAGGGCGATGAACAGCCAACTAAAATGCATACAAACAAAGATAAATATGGTTAAAAAAGAATTAAATTATAGGCTGCCCCAGTAAAAATCTAAAACCCCCGATTAAAATAAATTAAAACTTTCGTACCCCACCTCAACTAATCTAAAACCCCATTTAAAAATCCCATTTGAGTCAGCTCAGGCCGGCCTGCTCAAAGAGCCAGGTCTTCAGGTCACGTCTGAACGCCCTCAGGTCAGTGGTCGTTCGTAGCCCCGGGGGCATCCCGTTCCAAAGGGTGGGTGCCCCCACAGAGAAGACCCTATTCCTCGGGGTCACCAGGCGGCACATAGAAAGCGTCGGGACCCGGAGGAGACCCTCTCTGTGGGAGCGCACCGGTCGGTGGGAGACTACTGGCAGAATGCGGTCTTGTAAGTATCCTGGCCCGATGCCATGGAGCGCTTTAAAGACCAAAACCAATACTTTAAAGCGAACCCGGAAGGCCACCGGCAACCAATGCAGCTCGCGCAGGAGGGGCGTCACGTGGGAGTATCTCGACGCCCCCATAACTACCCGCGCGGCCGCATTTTGTACCAGTTGAAGCCTCCGGGTGCTCCTCGCAGGGAGCCCCATGTAGAGGGCATTACAGTAGTCCAGACGGGAGGTGACCAGGGCATGGGTGACCGTGCGTAAGGCGTCCCGATCGAGAAAGGGCCGCATCTGGCGTATCCGGCGAACCTGATAAAAAGCCCCCCTGGAGACGGCCGTGATATGATCTTCCAAAGACAGCCGTACATCCAGGAGGACACCAAGATTGCGAGCCCCTTCTGTGGGGGTCAAGATCTCATCCCCAATAGCCAGCGACGGAGTCAGCTGACTATATCGGGCCGCCGGAAACCACAGCCACTCAGTCTTGGAAGGGTTGAGTCGAAGCCTGTTCCCGCCCATCCAGTTCCGCACAGCCTCCAGGCAATGGGCCATAACCTGCACAGCATCGTTGGGGTGGTTTGGGGAGGAGATGTAAAGCTGAGTATCGTCAGCATAAAGATGACATTTAACCCCGAAACCACGGATGATCTCTCCCAGCGGCTTCACATAAATGTTGAACAGAAGAGGGGAGAGGACCGACCCCTGAGGCACCCCACAAATGAGGGGCCTAGGGGTGGACCTCTCCCCCCCCATCAACACAAATTGCGAGCGGTCTGAGAGGAAGGATGAGAACCACCGCAAAACGGTGCCCCCAATTCCCAACCCCTCCAACCGCCGCAATAGGATACTATGGTCGATAGTATCAAAAGCCGCTGAAAGATCTAACAGGACCAGGACAGAGGAGCAACCTCTGTCACGGGCCCTCCAGAGATCATCTACCAACGCGACCAATGCTGTTTCGGTACTGTGCCTGGGCCTGAAGCCCGATTGGAACGGATCTAAATAGAATGCTTCCTCCAGGTACTGAGGGAGCTGACGCGCCGAATAAAATATTGCTCAATGGCTTTCTGTTCTGGATAATCCAGTTATCCTGCAATAGCAGAGAGAAGAATAGAATAACAGAATTGGAAGGGACTTTGGAGGTCTTCTAGTCCAACTCCCTGATTAGGCAGGAAATCCTATACCATTTCAGACAAATGGTTATCCAATCTCTTCTTAAAAACTTCCAGTGTTGGAGAATTCACAATTTCTGGAGGCAAGTTGTTCCACTGATTGTTCTAAGTGTCAGGAAATTTCTTGTAGTTTTAGGTTGCTTTTCTTCTTGATTAGTTTCCATCCATTGCTTCTTGTCCTGCCTTCTAGTACTTTGGAGAATAGATTGACCACCCCCCCTCTTCTTTGTAGCAACCCCTGAGATATCAAAGCACTGTTATCATGTCAACCCTAATCCTTTTTTTCATTAAACCAGACACACCAAATTTCAGCAATCATTCTTTCTATGTTTTAGCCTCCAGTCCCTTAATCATCTTGGTTGCTCTTCTCTGCACTCTTTCTAGAGTCTCAACATCTTTTTTATAGTATGGCGACCAAAACTGGATGTGGTATTCCAAGTATGGCCTTACCAAGGCATTATAAAGTGGTATTAACACTTCACATATTCTTGATTCTATCCTTCTGCTTATACAGCCTAGAATTGTGTTGGCTTTTTCAGCACACTGCAGCACACTGCACGGTCATATTTAAATGATTGTTCATTAGAGCTCTGAGAACCCTCTCACAGTTACTACTATTGAGTGAGATACCACATATCCTGTACCTGTGCATTTTGTTTTTCTTGCCTAAATGTAGAACCTTACATTTTTTAACCATGGAATTTCATTTTGTTAGATAGCGCCCACTGTTCCAAGTCTGTCATGATCCTTCTGTATCCTGAATCACACACTTGAAGGAAATGTTGTTGATGATCCAAACTCTGTCAAGGACCTTGGAGTACTTATCTCTAATGATCTAAGTGCTAGAGCCCACTGTAACTACATAGCCAAAAAGGCATTAAGAGTTGTTAACCTAATCCTGTGTAGCTTTTTCTCTGGTAATATTACACTACTAACTAGAGCATAAAATTTTTTTGCTAGACCAATACTTGAATACAGCTCATCACATTATGTATCTGATATTAATACCATTGATTAAGTCCAGAAATATTTCACAAGAAGAGTTCTCCACTCCGCTACTCGTTGTAGAATATCTTATGCCACCAGACTTGAAATTCTAGACCTAGAAAATCTAGAACTACTCCGCCTTTGGTCCGATCTAAGTATAGTACATAAAATTATATATTGCAATGTTTTACCTGTCTATGAATACTTCAGCTTCAACCACAACAATACAAAATAGATACATACTCAAGATAAACCGCACCACACTTGATTGCAGGAAATACAACTTCAGCAACAGAGTGGTCAGTGTCTGGAATACTCTACCTGACTCTGTGGTTTCTTTCCCAAACCCCAAAAACTTTAACCTTAGACTGTCTATTATTGACCTCACCCCTTTCCTAAGAGGTCTGTAGGGGGCGTGCATAAGCGCACCAACATGCCTACTGTCCCTGTCCTATTGTTTCTTTTTATTTTTCTCATATGTATCCATTTCATATATTCATAACTATGTTTATACTTATACCTATTATCTTGTAAGCAATTGACAAATCAAATAAATAAATAAAAATAAAATATTTCAATTGGGTGTGGAAATGCACATGCTGCTCAGCTCACTTCTAAATTTCCTCTTCTACTTCAGGCTATCAAAGGCAATTGAACTACAAGCATCGCGATGGTTCTTACAGCGCTTTTGGAAAACCTTACTTAGAGGAAGGGAACACTTGGTAAGATTTCTTTGTTCTTAAGGTCACGTTTCTCAAACTTTCTACAATGATGGACTAACCAAATCAACATTCAAACAATTCAGGAGCCATAAAGGAGAACATTTGTAGCTCAGGGTTGAAATGAGGGTCCATGGTGCTCTCTGAGCTTGGTTGTTTTCTTGCAGATGTTTCATTACCCTAACTAGGTAACATCATCAGTGCTAGTAAGGAGTGCGGTTTGCTGACCATTTATATTCTGGTGTCTTGCCTGTCTGTGTGGATGGGGGCAGTCTTAGAGATTCTTTGGTTGAGCTGTTTACTTGGCCAAGTCCAAAAATGCCAGGGAATTTCTAGAAGCCTGGCACTCTGACAAATGAGACATCAATAGACACATAGACATTAGCAACATCTATAGATTATGCAAAAGAGACAATCAACCAGCCCAAAAGCCTGGTGGCACCTCTCTCCACCAGTAATCAGCACTCAGATCAGCATAGATTAACTCCAGTCAAGTAAACAATACCCCAGTCAATACACTGTCAAAGAGCCATCAGTAAACAGCCCAACCAAAGAATCTCTTAAGACCACCCACACCCACAAGTCACCGGAATATAAACTGAGAGCAAATCTCACTCCTTACTAGCACTGATGGTGTTATTTAGTTGGGTAGTGAAACGTCTGCAAGGAAACAAGCCAGCTCAGAGAGCATCCTTATTCAGGTGCAAAACATCACCTCCACAACACCAGTTCTCACAGTGTAAGTTTATATTTTTCATCAAAAAAGAAATAATTAAGGATTCTTTCCAAATTAAATGAAGCCCTCCAAATCTAATTCTATGATTCCATGATTCTGTGATTCCATAAAGTATGAGTGATGATTCTATCATTCTAAATTTTGTAATTTTAATCAAAAATTAGATGTTAGTTTATGTATCAGGGGTCATATCATGACAATAGCTTTTAGGATAGATGTACTGGTGGAGAATGTTATACAGTAGAAATCTCTACAGGTAGTCCTTGAGTTACAACTACAATTGAACCTAAAACTTCTCTGTTACTAAATGAGACAGTTGTTAAGTGAGTTTTGCTCCCGTTTACAACCTTTCTTGCCACAGTTGTTAAATTAGGAACACGGTTGTTAAGTGAATCTGGCTTCCCCAGTGACTTTGCTTGTCAGAAGGTTGCAAAAGGGGATCACGTGATCCCTTGGACACTGCAACCGTCATAAATATGAGCCGGTTGCCAAGTGTTGAATTTTGATCACGTGACCCATGGGAATGCTGAAATGGTCATAAGTCACTGTTTTCAGTGCCCTTGTAATTTAGAATGCTAACTGATCGAATAGTTGTACGTCAAGGACTACCCATAATGGGCTATGAGAATAAACTTGAGGGACAGGAGGAAGAGTTGCAATCAAGACAACAGTCAGATAAGGAAATCTGAGTCCAAAGTAGAAGTGTAATTTTAGAAAAATATTTCTTACTTCCCTTGTAGATTAAGGCAGGCAGGGGACAGGAATATTCAGACTTGCAAGATTCTGTTAAAGTAACACTAGTAACACTAAAATCATGAATACTAAAAGTGATTTTAATATTCATAATTTGGTTTTCTAAGTCTGGTCTACCTAGAAGGACGTGAAAAGACATCACCAAAGGGCTAAGAGCAGGAATATCCCCAGTATAATTTTTTAGATATTCGTCATTGTATTTCCAGTTTATGCTTTCTGTTTTGGATTTCCGGTGTAAAATTAGTTTCTCCTAGCGAAACACATGCAGAGTTACAATTCAGACATGCCTTGTTTACTGTTGTCAGTTCTCTGAATGCTAATCCTTGTATTATTACTTGGCAACTTCAAGAAATGAGTTTCCAGCCATTGCTCCACTTTCCTGAACCAACTCACCGATGGTGAAAGAGGGCTAGAGACAGCAATGGAGTCTGAGCAGCTGAATGATGGTGAATAGACTGCGTCTCACCGTTTAAAGCAGTGTTTCTCAACATGGACAACTTTAAGATAGGTGGACTTCAACTTCCAGAATTCCACAGGCAACATGTTGGCTAGAGAATTCTGGAAATTGAAGTCCACCTATTCTAAAGTTGCCAAGGTTGAGAAACACTGTATTAGAGAGAAAGGCAGCAGGGGCCACTACCTAGCCGGCCTTTGCTATGCACCTGTCCCAAAAAACCAAATAAGGTTGGTTCCCTTTAGTGTTTGGATGGGAGGCCACTAGGAAATCCCATGGCTTTAGGCTTAACTTGGAAGTTGAAACAGCATCCCAGAAGAAGGCAATGGGAAGACAGTGCCATATTGCTGCCAAGAACATCACACAGGCATATTCATTTGATCTCAAGAGACACTTCCCCATTAATTGAGGGATGTTTTTAAAAAGGGGAGGATGCAATTTATACAGCAGGGAAATGGTCCATTCCTCCCTACCAAGGGCCCAGCACATGTGCAGGATTGAAGAGAAACATGGTATAAGCATACCAAGCAGGGGAATACTCGGGAATGGTTTTTAAAAAGTGAAGATAATTGCCTATATCTGTGCAACCACCGCATTGCTGGTGAAAAAGGAGGCTTTGACTGCCTACTTATAGCTGTCCTCCTAACTTTCTTGATACTTTCCTTCAATGGGTTCTTCAATCCCAAGATGTCCAAAAATTGTAGGAGTTTGGGAACTAGAAAAAAAAAATGAGGTTCTCCTGTGCTCTGTGCTGTCTTATAGGCTGACAGCTTTCGTGCTGAAATCTTTTGCTCAGGCAAGATCCATAATCTTTGTGGAAGACAAGCACATCAATGATGCTCAGAACTGGCTGACACGGCAGCAGCAGAACGATGGATGCTTTCGGAGCACTGGGTCTCTTTTTAACAATAACCTCAAGGTACAAGAGGCAGGTGAAAGAAAACAGAGACGTGTCTTTGGAAATGAGAGTTGGGTATATTGGGATTACAGGTAGTCCTCGACTTACGACAATTGGGGTCAGAATTTTGGATTCCAAATGATATAATCGCTAAGCAAGTCATCACATGACCAACCTGATTTTACAACCGTTTTTACGGCACTTGTTAAACGAATCACCATGGTTATTAAGTGAATCTGGTTTCCCCAATTCACTTTTTTTGTCCAAAACCGGCTAGGAAGGTTGCAGATTGTGATCACAACAGGACTATGCAACTGTCGTAAATGCAAGCCAGTTGCCAAGTGCCCAAATTGTATACATGGGATTTTTAGAGTGGTGTGAGAGTCGTACTTTTAAGGATGCATTGAAAACCGGTTTCTCCAAACCTGTTGCAACTTTGGACCGTCGTTAAACGAATGAGCTCAAGAAGGAATGTGAATTGAGTTGGTTTGGCCACATAGAGAATGATTCGGAATTACTCTGGATTTCTAATCTGGAAGAAAATATGTTTTCTTTCTGTTTATGAACAAGGACAACATTGATAAAACAGAAAGACTCGTGAATATTCAGTAGTCAGGATTTAATGTTTTATATGAAAAACTGACACAGTATCTTCAGTAGTGCCCAAGGGTGATTTTTCAGGAGGCAAGAGGACTTTCTTCTTTTTCTTTGAAGACACAGACATTTAGCTATGCACTTTGGGATGAACATCCTTTGAATGGTGTGAGAGTATGAACGGATTTCCAGAAAAATTGCAGAATACGGGAGCCATTTGTGCTTCAGCTTGAGATGCAGACAGCACAGATTCATCCTCAAGAGCCTGCGCCTGTCTTCAGCAGAAAAGGCACACAGGGCAAAAAACATCCTGAAGCCAAGAAAGCTCCACACACATTTGCACTGCTCGGGTGACCCTGAGGACACAGATAAACCTCCTAGTGACCTGGATGACTCACTCAGGGATGGGCTTCAATTAATTTAACCACCGTTTCTCTGCCCAGTTGCTGAGTGGGCGTGTCCACAGTGGGCATGGCCACTGTGGTGTCAGCCTTGGAAGCCATATTTTACTTAGATTCTTACTTAGCCATATTTACTTCTTCAATAAATTCTTATGAAATAGGGAGTTTCATTGGAACACTGACATCTGAGAGCAAAAATGGGCCATGGGGGACAGGTGTTTTCACCTTCCTCAGGCTCTGGAGGCCTGTTTCTGGCCTTCCGGAAGTTCCAGGAAGCCCATTTTTCACCCTTCCCGAGCTCTGGAGGCTTATCTTGAACCTCCAGGAGGGTGAAAATGGCCTCCGCAGGCTTTGGAGGTTCATTTTTTGCTCTTCCTGAGCCTCCATACGGGCCCTGCACTTAACTATGATCTAAAAATGAACCACATGGGGACTCCTAGGAGGGGAGGGGCAGAGTAGGCAGGGCCAGCCAGGTGTGGCATATGCTGGTTTGTTGAACCGGCCACAAAATTAACAACCGGTTTGCCTGAACCGGTGTGAATCAGTAGCAGCCCACCCCTGGATTCACTAAAAGAATTCAAATGACCAGCTGACTATAAATCCTTCCATTCCCCACCATCCAGTCAGAGCTGAAGAAGCTTCTTGGATGAGAACTGAAACATCTTCAAAAGAAAAGACAAGAAAGTCCAGTTGCCTCCTGAAAAAGCACCATTGTATTGCTCAGTTCCCAAGACTCCATGATTTCTTGTGAGGGAGATATAATACAAATTTGGAAAGATTGGAGGGATGATAGAAGATAGTGGAAGTTCTTTGTATAATCGTGCAGCTGATATGTCTCTCTCTCCTGCAGGGGGGAGTTGATGACCAGACCACTCTTTCAGCTTACATCACCATTGCTTTGCTGGAAGTGCTGCTACCTCCCACCGTAAGTGTGCAAAGTGCAACCATGATTGCAGTAAATTAGCAGTGAGGAAACCCATATTCAAGTTCCCCCTTGGTTATGGAGTTCACAATCATTTAGGCTAATGAAATAGACCACATCTGGCCAGCTTCATGCCACATGCAAAGTCATGTCATAATCTGTTGAACCCAAAATATAATTGTATAAGCTGAATAAGCCCAATTACTTCTTTCTTATCCCTCCTCTTCTCCAATCAATTCTGGCCTTTTCTATCTCCAGTCAATTAAGAAGTACGGTGGCTCAGTGGCTTAATGTCAGAGATGGCCTCAGTTCTGGTGGTTTGAGCTGAAGCACTATGTGGCAGGATGAGCTCCTGTCACTTGCCTTAGCTTCTGTCCACCTAACAATTCAAAAGCATGTTTTATGCAAGTAAATGGATAGATGAGGATAGGTGAGGAGGCAAGCTGGTGCTCTGTGCAGGCAATCAGATTCCTGATGGCTTTGAACTTTTTCGGTTTTGGTGCCTATTTGCGAGGCAGCTCCGGGAAGGGCGTGGGCCTTGGGTGATACTGCAGGAAGAACCACTCGTCTTTCTCTTTGGTGCGAAGTCAGCTCACCCTCCTGTGGTGCACCTTGGGAAGCATGCAAGTGTATCCTATAACAGGGCTGGTACCTTGGCAAGTCAAACTACTATTCTGCAATAATGTTGTGGTCTCCTGGCTACTGTAACAATGCCATGAGCTAATAATAATACAATCAATTCTGCCCTAACTTGTTTCTTCAGATTTGGCTTCTAATGGCCAGCTCTCTGACTCTTGGCAGCTGACTCCACCAAAGTAATTCTTCCAAGCAAGATGTTCACAGTCTTCTTTAGCAAGACTTATTGAAAGGAGAGGGAAAGGGTGTTGACAACATCAACAGCTTTCACTTTAGGATCATGTTGTCTTTCAACGATTAGGGTGAAGACTTTTTAACTTGCTTTCTAAGGACTTTTATGTGATCTGGAAAGAAGCTTCTTTTTGCAAATAATGGAGGCACCATTGTCAATCTTGATTTGCCCTGCTCCTCTTCCTCTCATGCTTGACCCACCAGCATTCCCATCTTGAACCTCACCTAGTGAGGAATTTATTTTATTTAATTTGGTTTGTCAATTGCTTACAAGTTAATAGGTATAAGTAAAAACATAGTTATGAATACATGGATACATATAAGAAAAATAGTGAGGAATTGCTAAGCCTTGTTCCAAAAATACAGAAGCATGTAGGAAGAGCAAATAGCTGATAGTGGCTCAGGCAGCAGAAATCCCAAGATGAGAAGCTCAAGGGCTGACATTTCTGTGCTCTTCATTTATCCTGAGTTTCTGGGTTCTTTTTTTGTTGTTGTTGTTGGTGGAAGAAAATATCAATTGGCTTTCATCAATTAGACCATCAGCTTGCTGTTGGTGTGTTGTTGTGAAGACTGTTTAACAACTTAAATGAATAATAAAGCCAATTTGATCACAGGGCTTTTCTGAGATCCAAGTTCTGGTTCTTGAATTTTTGGTGGCCTCAATCATTGTTATTTGATGCTATTGTTGTGTGGCTTTGATGTTGTCTCTTCTTCTGGGTCTGCCTCGTATTTTTTGGCCTTTTCTTTTTCTTTTATTTATTTTATTTAATTTATATACATCCCCTCTCCCAAATTGGGACTCGTACATGCTTCTATGGTTTAAATAGAATCTCAGGATATTCTCTCTAAATGACCACTTAACTTGCTATTTTTGCATATAGTTTAACATTGGATCTATTCCATTTCTTTCTCTTACAATCTCATTTTTGTATTTCATCCCTTCTGATCACTCAGGAAACTTTCCTCAAACATTTAATTTCCGTGATGATTAACTTTCGCTTACGCTTTATTACAAAAGACCACAACACTGGTAATATAGGGTGGAGATGAATATGCTTTGTATACTGCTATATTGACTTCCATTAAATGTTTTCTCCTCTGCAGCATCCTGTGGTGCAAAATGCTTTAGTTTGCCTGGAGAAAGCGACTGAAGCAAAAGAGATCCACATTTATCTCCGGGCTCTGTTAGCGTACGCTTTTGCTTTGGCGGGGAAAGAGGAGAAGAGGCAAGAAATGTTGGACTCCCTTCTAAAAGTAGCTGTGGAGGACGGTGAGAAATGTGCTCTTTGTTATGAAAACATGTACCCACCGAAGAAATTGGAAATGTGCAACAAACTTTATTGGCATGCAAAGAATAATGTTCACTGGACCCCACCCCATCCCAGTCCAGCCTATAACACCAAGTTTTTTTCATACAGGATTATATTTTATTGATTAAATATATTTGCTGCCCATCTCACTATATGAGGATGGAAGCATACACTGATTCCATGAATAATTTATTAATGACCACTGGAAGGAAATAAGTGGGCAGATGAGCCAGAGAAGATATGCCTTCTGGCCATCGTGGAATGAATCTGTCGCTCAATTAGCATCATATTAATATTCAGCATCTTCTAACCCTTTATCATATTAATGGGGTGGCTTATTGGCTTAAGGGTCATTAAAATCTGTCTACAGGTAGCCTCAATGTATGACTGTAATTGAGCCCAAAGTCATGATTATAGGTCGTTGCAGTCATATGTTGAGGCATTCGGTGACTGGATTCAAAGGTATGATCATTTTGTTATGACAGTCATTAAGTAAACATGGTGGTTGTTAAGAGAATCCATTTTCTAATTTTTTGCTAGCAACTGGAAGTAAAAATGCTAGTAACTGGCAAAAGCCATAATGAATCATGCTCTCACACGACTGCAGGATGCTGCAAACAGTCATAAAGGTGAATCGGTTGCCAAGCACCCAAAATGTGATCACGTAACCACAGAAGTGTGAGTGGGGACAGGTAGCCCTCGACTTACAACAGTTTGCTCAGTATCTAGAATAGAATAACAGAGTTGGAAGGGTCTAGTCCAACCCTCTCCTTAGGCAGGAAACTCTACCCCATTTCAGACAAATGGTTGTCCAGTCTCTTCTTAAAAATTGCAGTGTTGGGGAAGCCACAACTTCTGGAAGCAAGTTGTTCCACTGATTAATTGTTCTCATGGGCAGGAAATTTCTCCTTACTTCTAAGTTGCTTCTCCCCTTGATTAGTTTCCACCCATTGCTTCTTGTCCTGCCCGCAAGTGCCTTGGAGAATAGCTTGACCTCCTCTTCTTTGTGGCAACCCCTGAGATATTGGAACACAGCTATCATGTCACCCCTAGTCCTTCTTTTCATTAAACTGAACATACCCAATTCCAGCAACCGTTCTTCATATGTTTTAGCTTTCAGTGACCATTGGAAGTTACAACAGCATTGGAAAGAGTGACTTATGGCCATTTTTCACACTTTTTTGACCATTGCAATATCCCCATGGGCACGAGTTACATTTGGAGGCTTGTCAGCTGACTCACATTTATGGTGGTTGCAGTGTCCCGGGGTCATGGGATCCCCTTTTGCAACCTTCTGACCAGCAAAGTCAATGGGGAAACCAGATTCACTTAACAGGGTTGTTAAGTGAATCTGGTTTCCCCATTGAGCCCAAAATTTATATTGTCAAGTGAGAAATTTTTTAAGTCAGTTTTGCCCCATTTCATGACTTTCCTTGCTACAGTTGTTAACTGTATTACTGCAGCTGTTACACAGTTAACAACTGTAGCAAGGAAAGTCAACAAATGGGGCAAAACTGATTTAACAAATTTCTCACTTGGCAACATAAATTTTGGGCTCAATTGTGGTCGTAAGTTGACTATTATAACTCCAAAAATGGGTCATAACTAGCTCTGGGGAGATCCATCATAACTTTGAATGGTTGTACAATGAGGTCCACCTGGAATGTGTTTCTCCTGTTGCCCAGTTGCATAGGGCTTGATACCAGGGAGGCCAAATGTTTTTGTACAGATACCAGTCGAAACTTGATATATCTCTGATGGTGCTTGGGCTGTGTGTGCAACCCAAAGTTAACTTTTCCTTGTCTCTTTGAAGAGGATGGCTCAATCCACTGGGAGAGGTCCTGGAAGCCAAAGCAGACGTCTGATTTTCCACTTTCCTTGTGTGCTCCCTCTGCTGAGGTAGAGATGACCTCCTACATGCTCCTTGCTTTGCTGACCAAAAAACCATCCCTGTCCCAGGAAGAATTAACGACAGCAGCTGCCATCGTCAAATGGTTGACCAAACAACAGAATTCCAATGGAGGATACTCTTCTACACAGGTATGTTTGCTCCTCACAAATTCTCAAGAGGATGTAGGAAGGAACAATTGGAAACAAACCTGATGTGATATGATATGCCTTGGTATGGCCTCCAGATGTGCTGAATCTCAGCTCCCAGGATGACTAGCTGAGGTGTGTCATTCAATAGAAATAACTTCCTAACAGTGAGGACATTTAAGCAGTGGAACAGCTTCTCTTCAGAAGTTGTGAGTGATCCATCACTGGAGGTTTTTAAGAAGAGACTGGACAGCCACTTGTCTGAAATGATATAGGTTCTCCTGCTTGAGCAGGGGCTGGACCTCCAAAGTCCCTTCCAGCATCTCATCTCATTTCATCTAATCCAATCCATTCCATTCTTTTGCTTTCTCTTGCAGGATACAGTGGTGGCTCTCCAGGCCCTCTCCCAATACAGGACAGTTACTTATTCCAAGGATGGCATCGATGGCAGAGTGACCTTGAGTTCAGGCGATGCCGTCCTGACACAATTCCATGTGGACAACAAAAACTCTCTGCTGCTCCAGTGCCAGGATCTGCCCCAAGTGCCAGGGAACTACAAGGCTGAGGTGACCGGTTGCATCTTTATGCAGGTGAGAGCCCTGGTGAGAGAAGAAACCAGTGTCACTACCTAGTGATGATGTATTTTGGGTTCCCAATAGACTTATGGGAATGCAAGTTGAGAAGAAAAGGCATGAAGAAAGTCAACAAGTTAAATAAGGGGTGGAGAATATCTTTGAGAACGTAAGAGCACCCAGCCCAGATTAGGCCATTTAAGCCCAGCACTTTGCTTCTCGTGGTAGTCAGCCATGACAAGCAGGAGACAGAGCTCATAATTCTAGCCCTTCTAGTACCTTTCCTTAAACTTTGCCTGTTTTGTGGCAGTTCCTGTCTAATGGAGCATACTTCTCCCAGAAAGTTGGCAGGCCTCTACCCTTGTAGCCTTCTGAAAAGCACTGAAGACCTGGCTTTTCCCCAAAACGTTGGGATAGAAAGAGGTGGACAAATGGATTAATAATTGACTGGAAATTTAGCTTTGGTGTTAGGTTTGTAACCATGTTTATGGTTTTAATATGTATATGTATCACATTGTTTTATATTGTTCTTTTAATTGTTGGTTGATAGCTGCCTAGAATTTGATAGAAGATGGGTAGCTATAGAAATATTTAAATAAATACATAATTCATACAAACTACCATAACAAAAATTAAGAAAAAAATAGGAAAAGAAATCAAAGAGAAAGCTAAAAATGCAAGAAAAAAGAAGTAACAGAAAAATAGAAGAAAAAAATAGAAAGTAGTAGCTTCTGAACTTCTTTCCAGCAGTTATAAGTAAAATAATAAATATACCTCTTACTCCATGGTTACAACATAACTCTTCTTTTTATAATCTATTGTGTCTAAGCATCAAAACACCATAAATTATGTTCCTTTTCTCCTATTTCATTTGTAAAATAATAAATGGGGGATACAAAATGTTATGATATGTACAGAATAACCCTTGAGTAACGAGGATATGCACATGGAAATGTTTATGAGAGTAGTTATGAATAATTATTCAGCCACACACAGCTACACTGAATTGAGTTAAAGTTTACCTTAAGAAGTAGCATAGTCCAATAAACAGTCCAGGTCATATACGTTTTTCAGTCCAAAGAATATCCAATTACAAATTCTTCTTACCGGTTGCCTTTTTCATTTACAGTAAACAAAGATATCAAAGTATAAGCACATCAGCAACAGAATGTCAGAGAGACCAAGCCATATCTCTAGCTCCCTCTTATGGCAACTTGCAACACAATCAACCAATCGGAATATAGTGATTTTTTCTTAAAGCTACAAACATACATTGTTGATTTATATATTACCAACCCAACTAATTAGTGGACAGTTTCCTAACATTCTCCCCTTTGGGTTGGTCAATATATAATACATTACATCTTTAAACCATAATTCTCACAACACTCTTTATGCTTAATTGCACCTTGAGCTTTCATGAAATGATCTGCAATATTATGTTCAGTCATGCAGTATTCTAACTGAATTAATTTATTTTGAACACACTGTCTAACATTCAAATATCTCAAATCAGTATGTTTAGACCTTGTTTTAACAGCTAAATTAGTACCCATATTAATTGCAGATTGATTGTCTTCATAAACAATAAACGGATCACGTACAGTAATTCCAATATCCTTCAACAATTGTTTATAATATATCAATTCTGTACACATTAAAGATAAACATGGAAATTCCGCTTTCAAAGTGGATAAATTAATACGTTGTTGCCTAACAGACTTCCATCCTATTAAAGCATTACCCAGCATTACCACTATACCTGATGTTGACTTACGAGTCATTATATCAGTAGCAAAACTTACATCAGGATATGCAGTTAACACTAATTCATTACTTGGTTCTAAATATAACGAATAATGGATTGTGTGCTTTAAAAACCTAATTATTCCCTTAGATGCTTGCCGATGCCTTTCATTTGGTTCAGCGTTATATCTAGCCAATTGGTTTACACTGTAAGATATATCTGGTCTAGAACAATTACTCAGATATGATAGATTACCGATTAAGGATTAATATATTTCCTTATCAAACATAGGACTTTTGATATCACTATGTATAAATTCCTTACTCATTGGTGTCTTAGCAGATTTACAATGCTCCATGTTATAATGTTTTAATAATTGGCTAATCTTGGCTTGCAAAATTTTAAAACCTTCATTTGTTTTCACTATATCAAGACCCAAATAATGCTTAATCTCTCCTAAATTTCTAATCCTGAACTTTTTCTGTAATCTATCAACAATATCATTTGCTTCTTGCTCAGTTTTAGTTATAATTGCTATGTCATCCATAAATAACAGTAATAGAGAAATTAAACCATCTTTTTCTCTTTGGAACAAACAAAGATCAGCTATACCAGCTTCAAAACCTATTGAAACTAATTCCTTTACAATACATTTATTCCATTCATAACCGGATGCTTTAGACTATAAAGACTTTTCTTTAATTTCCAATAATCAGTTTTTCCATAATCCTTTAAACCTAATGGCTTTTTCATATAGATAGTATGTTGTAAAGGTATATGCAGTTTCAACATCTACATGGTTTATTTTACATTTATTTTTAGCTGCTCAAACTAAAGCTGCTCTCAATGTATTTGCTCTCAGACTAGGTGCAAACATTTCATCATAGTCCTTATCTGACTGAGCAAATCCTTGAGCAACTAATCTTGCTTTATGGGTAATAGTCCCATCCACACCAGTCTTTATCTTAGACACCCATTTGCAACCTATTGCACGCTCACCTAGTGGTAACTTTACATCCTCATACACCTCTAAATCTTTTAACGATTTCAACTCCCTATTCATAGCTTCCTGCCAAGCTACCTGATCCTTTGTAGGATAGTTTTATTTCATTGAAGTTAGAAGGTTTTACATACAATGCTTGCTTGAAATCTGTAAGGTGGACGTCTCTCCCTAGTTGACCTCCTAGGCATCTCAGTACATGTTGTTGGCATGTCCTCTTCCTTTACCTCCCATATCAAATCCTCATCTTCTATAGTCATAGAGGGTTCTTCTATTGATGATTCCTCCATTGAGGATTCCTCCATTATCTTATCATCAATATTATTATCATCAGGATTATTGGTAAACAATGGAGTCTCAACAACACTATCCTGTTCTTTATTATAATCCTGTTCAAGCTTTCTCCAACCAACGTGCTTCAAAAATTTAGCACTTGCACTACAATATACATTAGTAGTACCTGTCTCCCAAAATCTAAATGATCTATGATTAGCTTCATAACCTACAAAATATAATTGTCTCGTTCTATGTTGTCCCTTTCGCCATACTTGCGTAGGAATATGAACACATGCTGGGGTTCCAAATGTATGTAAATAACTGAGATCTGGCTTTTTTCCATTCCAACGAGTAAATGGTAATTTACCAGTCATTGAATTCACGTTATTCAAAATATGGTTAGCGCACATTATTGCTTCACCCCAAAGTTTCTCTGATAAACCAGAATCCGAAATCATAGTCCTAGTCATAGCCTGTAATGTTTGTCTTCTACGTTCAATATATGAGTTATGTTGTGGTCTATAAGGAACAGAACGCTTATGTTCAATGCCAGCTTTCTGTAACATGGCTTCAAATTTTCTATTGGTAAATTCAGTACCATTATTAAGCTAATAACTTTCTGTTTCTTTTTCCTTTCCGCAAATTTTAGTCAGTTTACAAAATGCTGGTATGTTTCTATCTTCGTTTTCATTAAATAACAGAAACCATATCTGGAAAAATGATCAATTATACCTAATATAACAGTCTCCACCTAAACTAGGTTTCTTAGGTCCAATAATATCAGCAAAAACAACCTCTAATGGTTCACTGGCTTTGAATCCATTTACCCTATTTGCAGGAGTTACTTTGCTTTGTTCCTAATTGCAAGCATTGCAATTTATTTATTTATTTATTTATTTATTATTTATTTATTTATTTATTTATTAATTAATTCCATTTATATACCGCCCTTCTCCCAAGGAACTCAGGGCGGTGAACAGCTCATCTAAAAACCCCACAGAGAATACAAAAGTTAAAAAATATTAAATTTAAATCGGCTGCATAATAAGACTAAGAAACCCCCCCCCCCCCCTTAAAACCCAATTTAGAATTAAAAATGGAGACCAAATTTAAAATCATTTTCTCAGCCCAGGCCGGCCTGCTCAAAGAGCCAGGTCTTCAACGCGCGCCTGAAGGCCCTCAGGTCCGTGCCGGTACGAAGTTCCGGTGGCAGAATATTCCAGAGGGCGGGGGCGCTCACAGAGAAGGCCCTACTCCTTGGCGCCGCCAGACGACACATAGCGGCCGACGGCACCCGGAGCAGACCCTCTCTGTGGGAACGCACCGGCCTGTTGGAGAACGTTGGCAGAATGCGGTCCTGAAGGTAACCTGGTCCCATGCCATGGGTCGCCCTAAAGGTCAAAACTAGAACCTTGAAGCGAACCCGGAGAGCCACCGGCAACCAATGCAGCTCGCGCAGGAGAGGCGTCACATGGGCGCTACGTGACACCCCCATGATCACCCGCGCGGCTGCATTTTGCACCAACTGGAGTCTCCGGATGCTCCCCGCAGGGAGCCCCATGTAGAGGGCATTACAATAGTCCAGGCGAGAGGTGACAAGGGCCTGAGTGACCGTGCGCAAGGCGTCCCGATCCAGGAAGGGCCGCAACCGGTAGATCCGACGGATCTGATGAAACGCCCCCCTGGAGACGGCCGCGATGTGATGTTCAAGTGACAGCCGTACATCCAGGAGGACACCCAGGTTGCGAGCCCTCTCTGTGGGGGGCAGAACTTCCCCCCCAATAGCCAGCGAAGGTATCAGCTGGCTATATCGGGGCGCCGGAAACCACAGCCACTCGGTCTTGGATGGGTTGAGCCGAAGCCTGTTCCCGCCCATCCAGTCCCGCACGGCCTCCAGGCACCTAGACATAGCCCCCACAGCATCGTTGGGGTGGTCCGGAGTGGAGATGTACA
Source organism: Bungarus multicinctus (assembly GCA_023653725.1). Lineage (NCBI taxonomy): Eukaryota > Metazoa > Chordata > Lepidosauria > Squamata > Elapidae > Bungarus > Bungarus multicinctus. The sequence goes on along the minus strand of CM042834.1, from coordinate 9,073,674 downwards.
GCTGGGTGTCATCTGCATACAGATGACACCTCACTCCAAGACCACGGATGATCTCACCCAGCGGCTTCATGTAAATGTTGAACAGGAGGGGAGAGAGGACCGACCCCTGAGGCACCCCACAAACCAGGGGCCTAGAGGTGGACCTCTCCCCCCCCGCCAACACGAATTGCGAACGGTCAGAGAGGAAGGAGGAGAACCATCGAAGGACGGTTCCACCAATCCCCAACCCCCCCAACCGTCGCAATAAGATACTATGGTCGATAGTATCAAAAGCCGCCGAGAGATCTAATAGGACCAGGACAGAGGAGAACCCTCTGTCACGAGCCCTCCAGAGATCATCAACCAACGCGACCAATGCCGTCTCAGTGCTATGTCCAGGCCTGAAGCCCGATTGGAACGGATGGAGGTAAGTAGCTTCCTCCAGGTACCGGGGGAGCTGACGTGCCACCACACTCTCAACAACCTTCGCCACGAAGGGAAGGTTGGAGACTGGACGATAGTTGTTTAAAATAGCTGGGTCCAGGGAAGGCTTCTTGAGGAGGGGGCGCACCACCGCCGCCTTCAAGGCGGTAGGGAGCACCCCCTCTCTCAAGGAAGCGTTGACAATCCCCTGGAGCCAGCCTCGTGTCGTCTCCCTGGCGGCCGAAACCAGCCAGGAAGGGCACGGGTCCAATAAACAGGTGGTGGCATTCAGACCCCCCAGCAACCTGTCCACACCCTCGACGGTCACAGGATCGAACTCCCCCCAGATAACACTCCCAAGACCTGCCCCGGACACCTCCCCCGGGACCATCCAATTGGAGTCGAGCCCCTCCCGAATCTGAGCGATTTTATCATGCAGAAATCGGGAAAACTCCTCCGCCCTACCCTGCAAGAGGTCATCCCGCGCTCTCGGTTCAAGTAGAGAGCGGGTCACTCTAAACAGGGCGGCAGGCCGATTTTCTGCTGATGCAATAAGGGCGGAGAAATACGAAGATTTCGCCGCCCCTATCGCCACAAGGTAAGTCTTAATATGAGATCTCACCTGTGTTCGGTCAGACTCAGAACGGCTCGCCCTCCAAATGCCCTCTAGACGTCTTTTCCGGCACTTCATCTCCCGTAGCTCCTCCGTATACCACGGAGCCAAATGGGATCTGTGCCGGGTCAGAGGTCGCAGAGGCACAACTCGCTCTAGAGCCCCGGCGGCCAACCCATCCCAGGTGGCCACCAGGTCTCCAGGCGAGCTGAGAGCCAGAGATTCAGGAAATGGCCCAAGCTCCCTCTGGAACCGCTCCGGGTCCATTAGGCGCCTGGGGCGGAACCATCTAAGTGGCTCCGCCTCCCTGCGGTGGGGGGTAGCGGAACAGAAATCCAGCCTAAGGAGGGAATGATCTGTCCATGACAAGGGTGTAATGACTGAATCCCCCCAATTACAGTCATTCAACCACTGCCCAGAGACAAAAATCAGGTCCAGCATGTGTCCTCCTATGTGAGTGGGAGCAGAAACTAACTGGGTCAGGTCCATGACCGTCATGGAAGCCAAGAACTCCCGGACCAACCCCGAGGTTTCACCGAGCGATGGCAGGTTGAAATCCCCCATGACCAAAAGCCTGGGGGTCTCAACCGCCAGCCCGGCTATTACCTCTAGGAGTCCGGGTAGGGTCGATGAGACGTGGCAGGGAGCCAGGTACGCCATCAAAAGACCCATCTGTACCCCTTGCCCCCACTTCACAAATAGAGATTCACAGCCAGCCGTCTGAGGGACAGTGGCCTCCCTAGGACAGAGGACTTCCTTTATAAGCACCGCTACCCCACCACCCCTTCCCTGAGCCCTAGGCTGGTGAAATGCAAGGAAACCTGGTGGGCACATCTCAACCAGAGGGACACCGCCCTCTGGGCCCAGCCAGGTTTCGGTGACACCTACCAGGTCCGCGGCCTCCTCCTGAACCAGATCATAGATCAGGGGAGCCTTATTAACCACGGACCTGGCATTGCACAACAACAGCCGGGTATTCAGGGCCTGAGATTCCGGGCAACCAGGGCTGCAGGATGGGTAAGGAGGGTCGGAGCGCGCTACCGCTTGCAAACATCGGGAGCGCGATCCCCTTACCGGATATGGCCCTCTACCCCCAGCATATCTACCTCTCCCAGTCACCGTGCTAATAAAATTGGCCCCCCGCTGCCCACCCCCTGTCTGCCACCCCGACACAGGAACCCCCGAGGCCCCCCAGGCGCGCGTGCCGGCCCGGCTGCCCCCAATTCCATGCGGGCTGTCTCCCCCGCCCGCCCTGGATCCTTCCAACCCCTTAAAAAATCCCATTAAAAATTTAATCCCAGATTTACAACACTTCCTCCGGTTTCTTCGGCCCCACCATCGCTCCGGATCCCAGGATCCCTCATTACGAAAGGTCTTAGAGAGCCTTGGAGGCCACCTGAGGGAGAGGGGGACATCCCTCAGGGCCCAGAGCTCTGCCCTCGAGTAATACTTTGTACAAGGTTTTAATTTTATACCATTAGATAACTCAACAGTTTTCTTCAGCATTTTGAAATTTATATGTCCCATACTTATTTATTTATTTTATTTGTCAATTGCTTACAGGATAATAGGTATAAATAAAACAGTTATGAATACATGGATACATATAAGAAAAATAAAATATAAAAGAAAAAATAGGACAGGGACGGTAGGCACATTGGTGCGCTTATGCATGCCCCCTACAGACTTCTTAGGAAAGGGGTGAGGTCAATAATAGACAGTCTAAGGTTAAAGTTTTTGGGGTTTAGGGAAGAAACCACAGAGTCAGGTAGAGTATTCCAGACATTGACCACTTTGTTGAAGTCGTATTTCCTGCAATCAAGTTTGGTGCGATTAACCTTGAGTTTGTATCTATTGTTTACTCTTGTGTTGTTATGGTTGAAGCTGAAGTATTCAGTGACAGGTAGGACATTCCAATGTATGATTTTATATACTATACTTAGATCGGACCGAAGGCGGCGTAGTTCAAGGTTTTCTAGGTCTAGAATTTCGAGTCTGGTGGCATAAGGTATTCTGCAACGAGTAGAGGAGTGAAGAACTCTTCTTGTGAAATATTTCTGAACTTTCTCAACTGTGTTAATATCAGATATGTAATGTGGGTTCCAGACTGATGAGCTGTATTTGAGTATTAGTCTAGCAAATGTTTTGTATGCTCTAGTTATTAGTGTAATATTACCAGAGAAAAGGCTATGTAAGATTAGGTTAATAACTCTTAGCGCCTTTTTGGCTATGTAGTTACAGTGGGTTCTAGCAGTTAGGTCATTTGAGATGAGTACTCCAAGATCCTTTACAGAGTTTAGGTCATCAACAAGGTCTTGACTATTCAGCCTGTATTTTATTTTCTGATTTTTTTTGCCAATATGTAGGACAGAGCATTTATTTGTTGAGATCTGAAGCTGCCATTTGTTTGACCATTCTGATATGTAGTCAAGGTCTTTTTGAAGGGTAGCGGTATTTTCTGTGGTGTTAAATAGCTTTACATCATCAGCGAAGAGAATGCAGTTGCTCTTGATATGATCATAGAGGTCATTTATGTAGAGTATGAAAAGAGTTGGTCCTCGAACACTGCCTTGGGGGACACCACTGTTGACAGGTATAGAATTAGATAGGACTCTCCCAATTTTGACCATTTGTTGTCTGTTTGACAGGAATGCTTCTATCCAGTTATGCAGGTGTCCAGAGATACCATAAGATTTTAGTTTTAGGAGTAGTTTGTCATGTACCACTGAATCAAAGGCTTTGCAGAAGTCTATGTAGATTGCGTCTATTGCTTTGCCCTGATCGAGTTGTGTAGTCCATATGTTTTTGCAATGTAAGAGTTGCAGATTACATGATAGTTTTTTCCTAAAACCAAATTGTTTATTAGAGAGTAGGTTGTTTGTTTCTAAGTGGAGGATAATGGATTGGTTGATAATTGATTCCATGACTTTACAGGTGACGCAGCATAAAGAGATTGGTCTGTAATTTTCAACTAGGCTGGGGTCTCCCTTTTTGAAGATGGGAATGACCATAGTTTTGGCAAGGAGCTGGTCCTGAAAGATTTTTCAAAGATTATGCTTAGAGGTCCTGCTATGGCAGTGGATAGCTTTTTAAAGAAGTAGGCACATATTCCATCCGGTCCAATAGATAGAGATGGTTTTAGTAGTGCTTTTTCAACATTGTCTTCTGTAAAATCGATATGTATTAGATCATTGTAGTTGTCTGTGGTTCAACTAGAAAATACTGGGCATGATCCATTGCTGTTTACAAATACTGAGCCAAAGAATGTGTTAAAGAGGTTGGCTTTAATAGTGTCGTCATTGCAGTCTTTACCATTAGGTCCTTTCAGGGGTGGGATGGACCTTGAGTCTTTTAGTTTGTTGTTTATAAAATTGTAGAAAGCACGGGTGGACTTGGTGCGTAGAAGGTTTTCTTCTTATTTAATGTGATAATTGGTGCATTCATTTTTTATCTAGTGGCATAAATTTTTGTATCGGCTTTTGAAGTTGGCAACATGACCAGATTTGTTTTTTCACCAAAGTGATTTCTTTTTGTATTGAAGCTTCCTTATTGTTTTGGGTAATTTGTTTTTTCTGGTTTTGGGAGTTGTTAATGGTATATGTAGTTTGATGACTCTTTTGACTTCAAGTAAAAATATGTTGTAATGGTCTTCTATAGTATTGCATCCAGAGAATAGAAATTGCCAATCAAGGGATGAGAGATCATTGTTTGTAAGATCATAGTTGCCTTTTTTGAAGTTATAATTGGGGATTCCGTCATTTTGATGATTTTTGTGTGGACGTATGTTGAGACAAAAGTCAATCATGTTGATTACATCTATGGAGCAGATGAATACATTCATCATGAGGCTTTTTATTCTCATAAACTGAGTTAGCATTAATGGATTATCATGTATAATAAACAAACCATTATCTAATCTTGCAGTAACGCTTTTACCCTGTTTTCCAAATAAACATTTATCTCCCTGAAAAGTTACAACAAATCCTGCTTTCACCATTGCTCTTACAGAAAGCAAGTTAAATATCAGTCTAGGTACAGTCCATAATCCGTCTTTACACATAGAAGTAGGCCAGGAAACATAGTTTGTTCCATCCAACCGGGTTATCTGGGATATATTGGTAGACTGATATTGTGCCATTTGTAGTTTAACAATAAACTGCAATCAGCTGGCTGAATATGAAGCTGTATATTCACACTGATTCTCAATATCTCTCTGGGCCCATGACCAATACTATGATATGTTCAGAATAACTTTTGAGTAACAAGGATATGCACATGGAAACGTTTATGAGAGTAGTTATGATTCAGCTACAATGAATTGAGTTAAAGTTTACTTTAAGAAATAGCACAGTCCAATAAACAGTCCAGGTCATATACATTTTTCAGTCCAAAGAATATCCAATTACAAATTCTTCTTACTGGTTGCCTTTTTCATTTACAGTAAACAAAGATATCAAAGTATAAGCACATCAGCAACAGAATGTCAGAGAAACAATGTCAGAGAGAGCAATCCATGATCTCTAGCTCCCTCTTATGGCAACTTGCAACACAATCAACCAATCAGAATATAGTGATTTTTTCTTAAAGCTACAAACATACATTGTTTGTTTATATATTGCCAACCCAACTAATTGGTGGACAGATACCTAACACAAATAAAGGAGCATGATGACTCAGTGGTCAAATATGTTGAACTTGTCAGCTGGAAAGCTGACAGCCTGGGTTCAAGAACCAAGTGCTACGGGACGGGGTGAGTTCCCGTTCTTGCCTCAGCTTCTGCCCACCTAGAAGTTTGAAAGCATGCAAATGCAAGTAGATATATAAAAACCATTTTGGTGGGAATGTAACATGTTCTGTGTATAATCATGATGGCCACATGACCACTGAAGTGTCTGGACAATGCTACTCCGTTAGCTAAGGGAGATGAGTACCCCCTCCTTCCTAGAGTTGAACACAACTGGAAAGGAGAAACCTTTACCTTTACAAATAAAATAATAAAATAAATAAATAGGAGTCCATTAGGAGTTTCCGGTCAGCAATAAACATAGATATTTGTTCTCTGATCAGGTAAGTCAATTTGGTCATCTCGGTGAAGTCCATCCTTTTCACCAACTGTTCCTCTATTGTGGGAGTGCTGAATCTTTCCATCTTTACGCATACAATAATCTCACTGCAGTTACCATGTGCAACAACAAAGTTATATGACTTTTTTCCCAACTGTTTGTTCATCAAATCCCCCCCCCCAAATTTCTCTGCTCTCAATTATATATTAATCTTTAAATCCTCTAGATCAGTGTGTCTATTTGAATCCAGATTTTTCTCACTCTTTTATGTATCCCACTTGTTTTAAACCTCCAAACTCTTCTGTCACGGGAGTGTTGAACATTCCCAAATGATGGCCTTTCCATTCCAGACTGCCTTGAAATACAATGTCCCTTTGAGGCAAGAAGATGCACCATTTAGGCTGGATGTGCACACCGTTCCTGAGACTTGCACAGGAAACAAAGCTAACGTCACATTTGACATTGCCATGAATGTCAGGTAATCACTTTCTTGGATGGGTGTTTAGCCTTGCTTTTTTGAACAGATATAGGCCCTTTTCCTCCAAGGATGGACCATGTCTGAGGGCCCAAAGGCTGCTACTCAGTTCCCCTGCTTCAGGAAAGGCCATGGTTCCATATTCCAGAAGCTCCATTTAATGGCAACATTGAATGTTGAGGACACAGCCAAGCTTTTTGCCTCAAGCTGTGCTTTTCTTATTTTAAAAAGAGACACATGTCTTCTCTTGTTTCTTGGTTTCTCAGTTACACTGGCCAACGTCAGGTTTCCAATATGGCAATTGTCAAGATTACGATGCTGTCCGGATACATCCCGGTGAAATCCAGTGTAAAAAAGGTATTTTTCTCCCTAGGTTCCCTTTTCCACTAAATTTTCAGTGCTGTATTTCTTGATGCAGGTAATTCAGAGGTGGTATTCAGCAGGTTCTGACTAGTTCTGGAGAACTGGTTAGCAGAAATTTTTGAGTAGTTCAGAGAACCGGCAAATACCACCTCTGACTGGAGATTTTACAGTATCCTTCCCCTGCTACGCCCACCAAGCCACGCCCACAGAACTGGTAGTAAAAAAATTTGAATCCCACCACTGAGGTAATTCTTGACCTATGACTGTGATCAACCTTGGAATTATGGTTGCAAATTGTGCTGGTCACTAAACGGGTCAACATTTGACTGCATCTAATTTTACAATCATTTTTTTCTTTTTTATATATATTGTTTGTTTTATCATAAAAAGATAAAATACAAACAGAAAAGCAAACAAATCAAAACAGAAGCACAAATTCAATGCTAATAACAAAATAATATACAAAAAAAGGAGAAAAAAGTGATCAAATAAATTTATTATTCAACATATAGGATCCATCCTAGCTGGGCACTGAAAAGAAAAAGAAAAAGCAGTAAATTCTGCCCTTTTATATATGTATAAAAATGTATCTTTTAACAACTTTTTTTTCTGATGAGCATTCAGTGCATTATTGTTGCAATTTGGAGGGTTTTTTTTGTGGAAATCGGAAATAAATGCTGGTTTCTTGTAAAAACCATTGTAAATCGTGGTCATATGACTGTGGGACGCTTTAAAGAGCCAGAAAGGCAGATGGTTGCCAACCACCTAAAATGTGATCATATGAATGTATGAATGTGGAGGGCAACCAGGTGGAGTAGCCCTGGGGAGGTCTGTCATAATGTTGAATGGTTGCTAAGCAACTGGTTGTAAGTTGAGAACTACCTGTAATAGGAAATGGGAATTAAGAATGCTAAAACAGATGTGTTGAATATTGATATTCTCCATTGTGGTGGAGATAGCATTCAGGATTAGGGATTTCCTGACCTCCATAGATTTAATGAGGACCAACAGGGTAATCAGTCACTTCAAATCTTTGAAGACACTCCCCCTGTTGCTAGGGACGTCCAGAATTTGACTCAGTCAGCTAGCTGGACTGTTAATTTCTGCTCCTAAAAAGAATCAAATTTAAATCAGTTTAATTGGAAAATTAGAGACTTTCACCCAACATATTGCGGAGGCAGGTTGCAGCCTTGTCCTCTGTGCTCTTTTTGAGGGGAGTGGAATCTTTATCTAGACATCCCACGGTCCGCAGGTTTCTGAAGGGAACCTGAGGCCTCCATTGGTTCATCAATATCCAACATGGGACCTCTCTAAAGTACTGCAGTCACTAACTGAGGCCCCATTTGAACCACTAAGATCCACTTCCCTGCAGTTCTTTGTCTTGCAAGATGGCCTTCCTTGTAGCAATTACTTCTGCCAGGATTTCAGACTTGGCAGCTTTATCTGTCAGGAAGGAGTTTTGTGTGTTTCACACCAACTGAGTTGTTTTTAAGACTAGACCTTTCATTTGTGCCAAAGATGAACTTGTGGTTCCACAGAGCCCAGGAACTAATCTTACCTGATTTTTGCCCGCATCCTGTGCATGCATTAGGAAAAAGGTGGCACACTCTGGACGTTCGGAGGGCCTTGCGGATTTAGGTTAAGCGGACATCTCCCTTTAGGAGGTCTGAATCCCTCTTTATTTCTTTTCAAGCTTCTACTATGGGCTGCAAGGTTATTCCAATGACTGTGGGGAGATGGATAAGATTGTGCATATCCAAAGCTACCAAACCTAATGACTTGTGGTTCCTCAATAATAACAGCACATTCAATGAGAAGTGCGGCCACATCGGATGCGTGGGCCACTCAGGCCTTTCTGGAGGAGGTTTGCAGGGCGGCTACCTGGGCCTCACCTTGTCCGTTCATCAGATACTATAAACTGGACTCTTTTGCTTCTGCTGAGGCAGCTTTTGGACAGAGAGTTCTTCAAAAGGTCCACCCTATCTAGGGCAGCGGTAGGGAACCTTGGCTCTTTTATCACTGATGGACTTCAACTCCCAGAATTCCTGAGTGAGCCATAAAAGTTTCCCCATCCCTGGCCTAGTGGTTTTTCAGTTGTGAGGGAAATCAATTTTTGACTTGAATGGGACTGTTTAATATACAAATGTAGGACATATAAAGAATATTGATCATTCAAGTCAAAAATTAGGACATTTGTATATTGAACAATCCCATTCAAATCAAAAATTGATTTCCCTCACAACTGAAAAACCAGTAGGCCAGGGATGGGGAACTTTTTACAGCTCATTCAGGAATTCTGGGAGTTGAAGTCCATAAGTGATAAAAGAGCCAAGGTTCCCTATCACTGGTCTAGGGGATTCGGACCGCACAAGGCCCACCCATAGGACAGCCAGCTTTGGTATGTCCCAATCCTGAATGCTATTTCCATCACAATGGAGAAGGGTCGTTGGTTCTCACCTGATACGACCTTTCTCTTTGAGTGGAGATAGCATTCAGTCCCACCCTGTTTTGCTCTGTTCTGAATCTAATGGAGCATGTTATTGTTCCAGGAGCACACGTCAATCTGTCAATATTCCTTCACCAATTTCTGGGACGTCCCTAGCAACAGGGGGAGTGTCTTTAAAGATTTGACACACTCAGTCCAATCAGCAAGAGGTGACTGATTACCTGTTGGTCCTAGTTAAATCTATGGAAATCAGGAAATCCCTAATCCTGAATGCTATCTCCACCCAACGAGAAACGTCGTATCTAATGAGAACCAATGACCCTTTTCTCCAATGAAAATAGCAGTTGCCATTCTTTCTCCCAATATGAAATATTGCACCTATCCGTACAACCCAAAGTTAGCCACCACTTTCTGGTGGATTCCTTACTGAGCGGGAGGTTTAACTTGGTGACTTACAAGATTACTTCTAACTCTGTTTCTATGGCCACCTAGTTCAACAGTACAACTATGAATGCTACTAAAGCTCTTTCCATTTCTCAAATGTTTTCACCCCTGAAGCTGGAAAAGCAAGGTCAGATCCAGAAGAGTGAAGTGAACATCAATCATGTCCTGCTATACTTGGATGAGGTAAGTAAGGATATGGAGAGAAGCTCAAATAGGAGACAAGATCATTCAATCAAACAGATAAAATCCAGGGAAGGACCCCTTCTTTTCTCCTTGTCTTTATTTTTCTTGGAAGCAAGGAGTTACAGGCTTATTATGGGCTGAGTTTTTTTCAAGTGTCCAACATAATGTGCCACTCTTCTTATTTCTTGTCAATGACAGCTTCCATTCTCTACACAAAGACGTACACTTTGGGGCAGGTATATTTTCCTATGTCAGTATTTTGTCAATCTTCGTGACTTCAAACCTCAGAATTTCTCAGCCAGGAAGCTTGACAAACCCTGTTTTATGTGACCCAACGGCATCTCTCTCATGGGTCATGATGACGTTTAGTTCCACTATGAAAGGGATCTCAAACTCAAGGCCCGGAGGCCGGATCCGGCCCCTGAGATACTTAGATCTGGCCCCCAGGACTGCCCTGGGGAAACAGCAAAAATGGTGTCTCTGCCAGTGAAAACGAAGCTCGGGAAGGCTGCAACCGTCCCTCCCGAGCTCCATTTTTGTTGGCAGAAGGTTGCAGGAGGCTGTCACAGCCAAAAATGGAGCTTGGGTGCCCATTTGCACTGGCAGAGAGCTCGGGACACCACAGGCACCCCCACCGTAAGTGACATTGAGCTGGCCACACCCACCCTGGCCACACCGACCCTGCTCCCTGAGGTCAAACACAACCCTGGCGCAGCCCTCAATAAAATCGAATTTGATACCCCTGCACTACAATATGAGAATATTTCTACTGGAATTCTCTCAATATTAAATAGTAGATAGTATCTTCTTAGCCTAAGGATGCTCAAATGACTTTCATTTGGGTTCCTGCAGTGAGCAGGTGATGAGCTGGATGACCTCAAAGCTCCCTTCTAGCTTCAGGATTTTTTGCCTTTAGTCTGTTCAGGGAGATAAAGTGACTCCACAGTTTTAGGACACAAAGGAAAAGGAAGCTTGAAAGCTGCAGATAAATTGGATTTTACAATGCCCATCTTTCCCCTGACAGTATATTTTAGGCCTTCCCCTTTCAGCCCAAGGATGCTGAAAGAGGTTAGAGATTTTCCTAGGGAACATACAGACTTCCATTGCATTTCTGTAGATTTGTAGCTATTTCATATATGTAGCACAACTTCACTTTCTCTTTTATTAGGTCTGGTTTCCCTTCCCCTTTCCTGGACAATATCCTGTAGTAGTGCTTGCTTTCACACCCATATGGTAGACATGGTCAAAATACATCCAGGGTTTTTTAGGATCCCTGCTAGTGTGAGGTCTCCAATAAAAGGGAATATACATAGTTCAACATTCTAAAGATGTATGTAGCTCATGACAAGCTACCATATGTAGCTCAGACCAAGCTAAATCCAAAAGTGCTACGGGATTCCTGGAAGCTTAGCATTCAGATAAATCAGCCTTCAATAGACACAGAAATGAAGGACACACCGTTCAGAAAAGACAATAAAAAGCTAAGAAGGAAACAAAATGACCAGAAGACATCCTCTCCAGTAGCCTTCACACTAGATAAGCAGAGGCTAATACCAGACAAACAATCAAGCAGAAAATAATCAAGTAAAAACTATCAAGGAGAAAAAACACCACTAACACAGGCAGAGCAAGCTACCGCGTATAAATGGGGGATGGGGCGGAACAGGCTTCAGCTCAACCCATCTAAGACTGAGTGGCTGTGCTTCCCGGCACCCCGATACAGCTAGCTGGTTCCATCGCTGGCTGTGTGTGTGTGGGGGGGGGATTCTTGCCCCCATGGAGAGGGCTCGCAATCTGGGTGTCCTCCTGGATGTACGGCTGTCATTGGAGGACCATGTGGCAGCCGTCACCAGGGGTCCTTTTGGTCAGGTCCGTAAGATCTACCGGTTGCGGCCCTTTCTGGATCGGGATGCGCTTCGCATGGTCACTTCCGCCCTCGTGATCTCCCGCCTAGACTATGCCAACGCTCTCTACATGGGCTTCCCTTGAAGTGCACCCGGAGGCTCCAGCTGGTGTAGAATGAGGCTGCGTGGGTGGTGTTGGGGGCTCCTCGGGGTTCCCATGTTACACCGCTCTTGCGTGAGCTGCATTGGCTCCCGGTGGTCCACCGGGTGCGTTTCAAGGTCTTGGTTACCATCTTTAAAACACTCCATGGCTTGGGACCAGGATATTTGCGGGACCGCCTCCTGCCATTATCAGCCTCCCGTCGGCCAGTACGCTCCCATAGAGTCGGCCTCCTCGGGGTGCCGCCGACTGGATGGCTGGCAACCCCGAGGGTGTGGGCCTTTTCGTTGGGGGCACCCTCCCTCTGGAACGAATTACCCCTGGAGATGAGGATCATCCCTGATCTCCTGACCTTCCGGCGCGCGTTGAAAACTTATTTATTTCATCAAGCTGGTCTGGCCTAGGGGTTTTTAGGATTTTAATCTGGTTTTTATCTAGTTTGGCTTTTAAACTTCTTATAAATTTCAGCCTTTTATATTTGGTTTTTTAACTGTTCTTAAATTTTGTATTATCCTCTGTATTTTAATTTGGCTGTGCACCGCCCCGAGTCCTGTCAGGGAAATAGGGCGGTATATAACTACAATCAATCAATCAATCAATCAATAAATAAATAAACAAACAAACAGGTAACAAATTCCACTTCACTAGCACTGATGATGATGCCCAGTCAGGTATAACTGAAACAACCAAGCTCAGAGAATAAAAAGGGCTCTACAATGTGTTGCCTGCAGAAACTCTCCGTCTTGTTTATAATCTCATTTTTCTCTGCAGGTAGGCAACACAACCCAGACTTTCTCCTTTACAGTGGAGCAGGAGACACCCGTCCGGGGCCTGAAACCTGCCTTGGTCAAAGTCTATGATTACTATGAAACTGGTGAGAAGGGACTGAATGGTGGTAGTTTCAATCAGCTTGTTTAATTAATTATTTTTCAACATGCGGTTGCTCGGCATTTTTTCTTCCTTTTGCATTGGGAGATTTGGGGCTCAAAAAGGGGGGAAATTAGCGGCTTTTGGCTTTGCCAAAAGTTGGCATGTGTTGGCCCTTACAGCAGGGGTTCCCAACCCCCTGGTCGTGGCCCAGTACCAAGCCATGGGCAATTTCAGAACAGGGTTGTGTGAACAGCGGGCTGGCACACATTTGCAGCTGTACCTGCATGAGTGGCAGGCTGGCACATGAGCACATGTGCATGTGACTTAACTCACACACGTTGAGCTACTTGTGTGTGCACGCCAGGCAACTGCTTATATGGCCCAGTTCCCCTTTCCCCCACTGCAAAAATTGGAAACCGCTGCCCATCAAGCAGCAACCGCTGCTTGGTGGGAAAAATCCATCAGATTCTTGGGCAGAGTTCAGGATTTTTAACAAGACAGATAAAATTATATCTTGCACAACATTTGAAACTGCATGTAAAATTAGAGGACAACCCCTTTGTACTTCTAGAGTAAAATCCGTATCATGAACCATATGATGGAGATCAAAGTCTAGGAGAGAGACACCTCAGCCCTGACAAACTTTCCTTTTTTGTGTTCCAGATGAATTTGCAACAGCCGAGTACACTGCCCCCTGCAGTACAGGTAAAGCATGAGTTGCCATTGGCCCAAATGTTTTTAGGTACATGTATTCCTCAATTTACGACCATGATTGAGTCCAAAACCATTCATTTGTTGACTGTTCAAAGTTACAATGGCCAGGAAAAGAGTGACTTACGATTGTTTTCACCCTTATGACCATGGCAGTATCCCTGTGGTCACACGATTAAAATTTGGATGCTTGGCAGCTGGCTCATATTTATGACGGTTGCAGTGTCCTGGGGTCACATGATCCCCTTTTGCGATGAGCAAAATCAATGGGGAAGTCAGATTCACTTTACAACTGTATTAGTAGCTTAATAACTGCAGTGATTCATGTAACAACTGTGGCAAGAAAGGTCGTAAAAATCCCTTAACTATCTTAGCAACAGAAACTTTGGGCTCAATTGAGGTTGTACATTGAGGGCCACTTATTGTTACTTCTCTGGCTTCTTTCAGGATGACAATTTGTCCATTTGGTTTGTGTGTGAACAAAATGAGGAGGGGGTGATTTCATTTGGACGTTCTGCCTCATGCCCACCTAAACTTTGTTTTTTTTACCAATCGTTTTTACTTTCTTACTTACTTTCTAACTTTTCTTCCATGACAGATGATATCAAGGAAGTCCATATATAAAGCATAAGGATTCAGCCCATGTTTTCTGGAATAGCACATGCTTGACAATAATGAATCTCCTGGAAACTAAGGAGGAACATGATTTTATATACAAGCATATTAAATGCTCAATACTAAAATGTTTTTAATATTTTGATTGTAACACATTTTTTGAACTGTAAACCACCCAGAGTTATTGACTGAAATGGGTGGCTACACAAAAATGAATGAATGAATAAATAAATAAATGTTTTCAAGATCAAGGTGACTCCTTCGTTTTTCTTCTCATAGCTGGGCACTTTATTCATTATTTCCTAAAAGAGAATCAAATGGGTGTTTCTACCAGTCCTGGCCTCAATCAAAATGGCATGCTGCAGTGCTGAAGACTTTGTCTTTTTAATTTTGGGGTGGGGAACAGAGAGATCTTTTCTTAGATAAAAATAAAAATGTAGTTTTATATTTAATTGGGTATCTCAAATACTTCTATATCTTAAAAATGCTGGGCAGCTTTTTTTCCACTGAGTATTCTGCAATTCTTTGCTGTGCGTATGATAGTTAAAAAAAAGGTGTCTATAATTTAAGGAAAAAGAAGCATCAGCCCATCTAATTAAACCAGACAGGCAATACAACTAGATAAGCTATATCTCATCTAGCCTACTCCATCTAATTTTGGTTAACACACTATAAAAAAGATGTTGAGACTCTAGAACAGATTATTCGCAAGAATAATTACCGTACTGTAACAGTGGTGGGTAACCTTTTTGGGTCAAAAATCGCTCACCCAGAAGGCAATACACGTCCCCCACGCATGGATCATCTTGATCGTGCTTGCTTTGGTTAGGTTCGTCAGTAGGAATGTTGACAGTTGGACTGAAATGAGGAAAGTCGGTGGAGTGACAGCAAAGAAAGTTTTTCAAAAAGAGGAAGAAGATAAATTTTAATGTTTTATAGATGAAACTCTGGAACACACAAACATACACTGTCCTCAGGCATCTGCAAGTACTTTAAAGAAATCCAGAAGAAAGGCTTGAAAAAGCATACAAAGGGAGTGGGACATTGTCAAATATATATATATATATATATATATATATATATATATATATATATATATATATACACTGCTATTTTCAATATTATTTTCTCTCTTTTCTTTTTATGACCCTGTAATTCCTTTTTAGGTAATCCTTGATTTACAACATTTCATTTAGTGACCAAAGTTACAATGGCACTAAAAAAATGACATGACCATTTTTCACACTTAAAACGGTTGTAGCATCCCCACGGCCATATAATCAAAATTCAGGTGCTTTGGTTCATATTTATACTTATATTCTCCTGGGATCATATGATCCCTATTTATAACCTTTCCAGCTGCCAAGCAGAGTCAATGGGGGAAAACTAAATTCATTTAATGATGAAGCATGATTTGCTTAATAATTTGCAACACAAAGTTGCAAAATGGGGCATAAGCCGCTTAACAACTATCTAGTTTAGCAATGGAAATGTTGGGCTGCATTGTGGTCGCAAGTCAAGGATACTGTATGTTGTCCCCAGGAATCCATTGATAACTTTTAAGAAATCCGGAAGAGAGGTTTGAAAATGCATACAAAAAGGGTGGCACCTTCTAAAAAATATTTATACTGTTATTTCTCAATAGAATTTGGAGCCTCCACAGAGGAAGTCAAGAAAATCAAGTTGTGATTTTGTCTCTGCAATTGAAGCCCCTCCCCACCCTCACCCCCTTTTTAGGAGTGTTGCAAATTGAAAATGGGCAGGTCTTCCATCTCATAGTCATGACTGCCCTCTTGACTTTTTAAAAAGATACATGTGCATCCATGGTGGCACAATGATGCAGTGGTTAGAATGCACTACTGCAGCCTATTTCTGCCGACTGCCAGTTCAGCAGTTCAGTTCTGACTGGCTCAAGATTGGCTCAGCCTTCCGTCCTTCCGAGGTCAGTAAAATGAGGACCCAGGTTGTTGGGGGCAAGATGCTGACTCTGTAAACTGCTTAGAGAAGGCTGTAAAGCACTGTGAAGTGGTATATAAGTCTAAGTGCTATTGCTATCCCTTGTACGTTATCTCAAAAGACTTCTCTGAGTTTGCTTGTGAACCATCCGTGTGTTCCTTGGAAGTGGAAAGTGATGTGTGACATAAATCCTATGCCAGCTTCTATTATGTTGGTTATGAAAAATCTCCAAATCCTTTACAGAGGTATCGAAGAAGGTAGGGTTGTGTGTAACAGGTCTGCAGGTGCAAGCCCTGAAAAAATAAATTATCCCCAAGTTGTTTGGCTGACACACAAGTGCTGTCGGGAAACTGCCAGCTGGGGTTAGTTTTATTGATTTCAGCTGGCTTAAAAAAACCCCCAAAACCTGAAGTCCATCCTTTCATTGCTCCATCAGTGTATGTGCAGAAAAAAAAACCATCAGGAAGCAGAAGGAATGGAGAACAAGAGCCAAATGGGTTAAGGATCTTTGCTTACTATGACATGAAATGCAGCAGGTAACAAACCCCTTGATCTAGCAGAAGCTAGCCACTCTTTTCAAAGCATAGCAGAAAAAGAGCCTCCTCATTCAGAGGGAAGTTTTTAAGAGAAAAAAATAAACAGCTTTCCTAACTCTAAGGGTACGCTTGCCGGCTGCAGAGTAAAAAGTTATACTTACACCGCTGGGTCAGAAGCTCTGAGACACTTCCGTGATAAAAGGATGCTGGCTGGGGGATTCTGGGAGTTGAAATCAACACAGCTTAAAGTTGCCAAGGTTGGGAAACGCTGAATGTTATAAAATGAACAGGGAGGGGCTCTGTGTGTGAATCAACTTATTAGCAAAATATCTGGAGATACAGTACCTGGCATTTTAACCTCGCCTCAAGGCCGCTCGCTCGCCTAGCTTCCCGAGGGAAGGGGGAAATGGCATTTCCTTTGACGGCTGGCCCTGCAGGAGGAGAGCCCCTTCCCTTGGCTCTCAGTGAGACAAGTCTTCCCCTTCTTCGCCAGCAGAGCAAAGCCTAACGGTCGAGCGACTCGGAGGCAAAGCAGGCAGCAAAGTATCACCCACCCGGCAGAGACGGGAACGGGGGCAGCCTGCACTGCGCTCGCCACGCTACAATCCCCGCCAGGCTGAAGCTATTTGGGGGGGGCGGGGAGGAAGGAGAAACGAGAGCGCCCAAAAGGTGGAGAACTTTCTCCTCAGGCTGAAGCCATGGGTGTGTGTGTGTAGAAACGAGTGCCCCCAAAAGGTTGGAGCTGCCGCCTCAGGCTGAAACCATTGTGGGGTGGGGAGGAGAAACGAGCGCCCCAAAAGGCTGGCAAGCTTTCTCCTCAGGCTGAAGCCATTGGGGTGGGGCGGGGGAGGAGAAAGAGAAACTACTACATCCAAAAGGCTGGCTAGCTTTCTCTTCAGGCTGAAGCCATTAAAGGGGGGGGGGAGAGAGAGAAAGGAGCGCACCCAAAAGGCTGGAGCTGCCTTCTCAGGCTGAAGCAATGGGGGAGGGAGGAGAAACGAGCGCCCCAAAAGGCTGGCAAGCTTTGTCCTCAGGCTGAAGCCAGTGGGGGGTGGGGGGAGGAGAAATGAGCGAACCCAGAAGCTAGCGAGCTTTCTCGTCAGGCTGAAGCCATGGGGGAAAGAGAAACGAGCAACCAGGATGATTAGGGGAATGGAGACTAAAACATGAAGAATGGTTACAGGAACTGGACATGGCTAGTGAAGAGAAGGACCAGAGGAGACATGATAGCAGTCTTCCAATATTTGAGGGGGTGCCAAAGAGTGGAAGCAGTCAAGCTATTTTCCAAGGCACCTGTAGGCCAGACATGGAATAGTGGATGGAAACTGAACAAAGAGAGATTTAACCGGGAAATAAGGAGAAATTTTCTGAGTGACAACAATCAACCAAGGGAATGACTTGTCTTCGGAGGTTGTGGGAGCTTCATCACTGGAGGCTTTCAAGAAGAGATTGGATTGCCATTTGTCAGAAATGGTGTAAAGTCTCCAGCTTGGGGGGGTGGGTTTGGACTAGATGACCTTCAAGGTCCCTTCCAACTGTTATTACACAAAATAATTAATTACATTCCAAAAACTCCCTGTTTTTCACAAGAGCCACTGTTTCCTTAGCCAGAATGCAAAGTCTGGCATAAGTCTGTTGGTTTTTCCCCCTAACTGGCAGGATTCCCTGATTGTGTTGACAGGTTGATCACCTGTTTTACTGGAACTGCAAGTCAACTTTAATCCTCCCCCTCCAAAAACTGTCAATAGATCTGAGGATGAACATTGCTATTATCACTGACACTTGATGAATTGAGTCCATGGTTATAATGTATTACTAGGAGGATATAATTTGTTCAAATGAAACAGACCCAACAAAAGAGTAGCAATAGTTGTATGCATGCATAGTATGTAAATATGTATGTAAAAAATTACTATGGGTAGTCCTCGACTTACTACAGTTCATTTAGTGACTGCTCAAAGTTACAATGGCACTGAAAAAAATGACTTAACATTTTTCACAGCTTTGACCTTTGTAGCATCCTCAAGACCGTGTGATCAAAATTCAGATGCTTAGCAACTGGTTCATACTTATGAAAGTTGCTATGTCCCAAGGTCATGTGATCACCTTTTGCAACCTTTTGACAATCAAAATGAATAGGGAAGCCAGATTCACTTAACAACCATGTTACTAACCTATCAACTGCAGTGATTCACTTAAACGATGGCAAGAAATGTTGTAAAATGGGGCAAAACTCACTTAAATGTCTCACAGCAACAGAAATTTTTGGCTCAGTTGTGGTAAGTTCGAGGACTACACAAAAATATGTATTATGTATGTACGTACGTACGTATGTATGTATGTATGTATGTATGTAAAGAATTACTACAGCTACATAGAAATGCATGATATCAGCAATGAAAGCCTTCTTCAAAGTATTTGGGTGAATATTGAGCAAAAAAGAAATGTCAATGCTATAGGTGCGTACTACTAGACCACTCAACCAAGCAGAGGCAATAGATGAACTTTTTGCTAATTGGTTAGCTGAGGTGTGCAGGAAACACCAGTACAGTTACAGGGATTCATCTGGTTCGGGTGAACTGGATGTTAATTTTACATCCAGTTCAGCGAACTGGTAGTTCCAACGACTAGCTCGCCCCTTCCCTCCCCTCCCAGGAGTCCCCATGCGCCCTGTTCTGGCTCCCAGGTAAATGCAGGGAGGCCTCCTGGAAGCAAAAAAGGGGCACGGGGGCATGTAGCATGGCTCCCCATGCCCTATTTTGGGCCTATGAGGCTTCCCTGCAGCCTCCTGGGAGTGAAAATGGGGTGCAGGAAGATGTGGTGCGCCCCCCCCCCCCAACATCCCCTTTTGCCCTCCTGAGGCTGCAGGGAGGCTTACTAGGCCCAAAATGGGTTGCAGGGAGGTACGGTGAAAGAAAGCAAGAAAGAAAGAGAAAGAGGGAGGGATGGGAGGGAGGGGGGGGCAGGGAGAAAGGAAGAAAGAAGGAAAGAAAGAAGAAAGAAAGAAAGAAAGAAAGAAAGAAGAAGAAAGAAGAAAGAGGGAGGGAGCAGGTTTCTACTATAAAACATGTTAAACTAAAATATTAGTTTAAAAAGGACAATTATTTATACAAGCCCCAAATGAATGATAATGGGTATTTAAATGCTAGGAGGTGAGATTATTATGATTGTTATGCCATATTGGAACCACCTGTCTGGAATGCAGTGGAAAATGGTGATTCTTAAAGACATAATTCATTTTTAAACTAACAACCTCAGCTGAAAAGTGGTTGATGCCTCTATCTTGAGGAAGGCAGGGAATAGCTGTAGGTTGCCCTACTTTGGCACAGTTGGCACCTACTTTGTTCTCTTTCCATTACAGCAAAAATATTTTTATTCTCCAAAATCTTTTAATATATACATATGTTAATATTTTAACTTTTCCACTTCAATGGAACTTATAATGGAAATGGAGTGACACATGTCCCTGTGACATTGAGGTTTTTGAGTTTTAGGGTTTGAAGATTTAAAAAAAACCAGGTGCAAACTACTAGGTTACAGAGGCTTCGAAGGAAACCTCCCCAGGTCCTCCTCCTGTTGAAGAATAAAGTTGTGTTGTTTCAATCTCCACTTTGGTGTGCTCAATTGGCACAATTCAACACTGGCAAGGGTCCACTGTTGGGCTGGGAAATCAGAACTGTTCCAGTTCCTAAGTTTTACATCTTCTTCCCTTTGGACTGTTTGCAGAGAGGCAATCAGCAACCAGAGCTGAGGAGGGAACAGTTCCTACTTTTCAATTCAGCTTCTCAGCCAGTCTCTCTCTTTAGTATTATGGGGGAAAGCTGGCAATGTGGAAAAAACCTCTTCCTTCTCCTTCTACTGTCTGCCCTTCTCGGGATCACTGTAGCTGCTCCTGCCCCCAAACTGTAAGTTGATTTCTTCAGGCTACTTCCCTTTCTGTCTTATTTGGCTGGGAAAGATTTAAGTTTGAAACTCTGCTCTATTTTATTTTTAAACTAAGCATCTCTCAGTCCAGGATTTTCAAAGGGAAACCTAAGGAGCAGTGATGCCCCAGAGATATTTGGTGGGGCGGCGGGAGGGGGGAGGCAGGAGTTTTTTTAAAAAAAAATATGTATCTGTAAGATTTATGGAGCTTATCCCAGTCATCCAGGTCAAGGTTGTCCCAAAAGTGTTTTTTCAAGAGAAACATCTTCAAAGAAAAACCAGAAATTCGAGTTGCCTCTTGAAAAAGCACCTTTGGGACATCTGTGAGATTAGTTTTTATTTTGGCTTTGGACATTGAGGTGGCATTAGGAGGTGGAGGGATAGCCACCTTATTTATTTAACTGAGAAGGGCCCCCATCGAATGCAATGCGACTTTGGAGCCTAATGCACAGGATATACTCTTGGAGGGAGATGAGTGGTTCACAAATGTGAAAAATAAATAAGTAAAAATAGCATAAAATAATCCTAGATCAGACCACAGTCCTTTCCTGAAAATGGAAGTATCATTTCTCTAACATATGCAGTATTTAGTGCTTATTTTAAATATATTATCCATCTATTGATCCTTCCTTCCTTCCTTCCTTCCTTCCTTCTTTCCAAGGGTTTCCTAGGAGCACAAATGAATTAATGAGAATGCAATCTGGACTTTTGTAAAGACCAGATAAAATGCTCATTGGCAGACAAGCAGGTGCATCTTTCCATTTTACGAGTACTGAGAAGAAAGAAACCATTGAGAACATCCAGTCTATTCCTTGGCTCAGGGCAAGAATTCAAATTTTAAGAAACTGTTTCTAGTATTCAGTTGGAATATGGCTTCCTGAAAACTAGAACCATTAGTTCCTAATGACAGAAAAGATTCCTGTCAGGAATTTAAAGGTGCTGTCATCTAGCCAGGTCATTTTTCAAGGCTAAAAATACTCAGCTCCAATTGGCACATGCCAAATCTGGCCCTTAGCTTCATTACAATGCTGACGAATATTTAATTTGTGTATCTTTTGGGGAAGAGAATATTTATGTTTTGATTTTGTGATGAAATGAGATTGAATTATATCACTTGTCCATTTGAAAGTCATTGGCTTGTAGTTGTCTAATTTTCTTCAATAAGAAATGTGTGTGTGTGTGTGTGTGTATAGTTTCCCTGAAAATAAGACCTAACTCTAAAATAAAACCTAGCATGATTTTTCAGGAAGCTTGTAATACAAACCCTATGACAAAAATAAGCCCCAGTTAAGATCACCAGACAGACAGACACATTTAGTACCATATTTTCTCCAATATACACCCTAACCAGAAAATAGGTCCTAATGTGTCTTTTGGAGCAAAAAATAATATAAGACCCAATCTTCTTTTTGGGGAAACACAGGTACATGCACACACACACACACACGCACAAACTCATGTTTGTGAGCACACTGGCCCACATTAAAAATGAATTTCTGTTGCCTCAAAAGAGAGTATATATTTTCTCACACACATACATAATACACATGTACACATTACACACACACAGAAACACACATACGCTTTGTATATAGCATGCATATGTGTAGCCCTAAATGGTATTATGTCTACATGGAGGGACAGCAAGCTGTGGGGTACCACAAGATTCTGTCTTAGGCCAGTACTCTTCAATATCTTCATAAATGACTTCGGTGAGGGAATAGAAGAATAGAACTCATCAAATTTGCAAATGATACTAATGTGGTAGAAATAGCCAACAACCTAGATGATAAGCTCAGGATCCAGATGGATCTCAACAGACTTGAACACTGGGCCCAATTTAACAAAATGAAATTCAACATAGAGAAAAATAAAGTACACATACAGATTAGGTGAAATCTGGCTTAATAGTAGTAACTGTGAAAGGGATCTTGGAATCTTAGTGGACAATCAATTAAATATTGAACTAGTAGTGTGTGGTGGCATCCAAAAAAGCTAATGCAATCCTAAATTGCATGCTTAGGATTGAATCAAGATCACGTGAAATACTAACACTACTCTATAAAGTCTTAGTAAAGCCACACCTAGAATATTGCATCCAGTTTTGGTCACCATACTATAAAATGATGTTGAGGTTCTAGAAAGAGTGCAGAGAAGAGCAACAAAAATATTAGGGACTGGAGGCTAAAACATGAAGGTTGTAAGAACTGGGCATGGCAAGTCTAGTGAAGAGAAGGACCAAGGATGATATGATTGTAGTCTTCCAATATTTGAGGGGCTGTCACAGAGAGGAGGGGGTCAATCTATTTTGGAAAGCACCCAAAGGTCAGACAAGGAACAACAGATGAAAACTAACATAGGAGACATTCAACCTAGAAATAAGTAGAAATTTTCTGACAGTGAGAACAATCAATGGAAGAGCTTTGCCTTCAGAAGTTGTGGGAGCTTCATCCCTGGAAGCTTTCAAGAAGAGACTGGACAGTCATCTGTCAGAAATGGTAGAGGGTCTCCTGCTTGAACAGGGGCTTGGACTAGATGACCTACTAGGTCCCTTCCAACTCAGTTATTCTGTAATTCTCTAGCTAACATACTGGCTGAAATCCACACACTTTAAAGTTGCCAAGGTTGCATTAGAGATATGTGTCAATGAAGACTCAGTCCCCCTGGCCAAAAGTGTCAAAAGGTTGGATCGTGGCAACAGGATCAATCTTTGTTAATCCGAAATGTTTCATTGTTCATCCAAACAACTTCATCAGCCAGAGCAAAATTAGTTAGGCAGAGAGTTGTTGGCAGGTACCAACTCCAGGAGTTTCTCCCCAGATTGCAGCCCATTTTGGGGAGAAACCCCTAAAGTCAGTGTGGCAAAAGTTGGCACATTCCAATGGCTCTTTGACTCTTCCTGATGAATTTTGCTCTGACTGATGAAGTTGCTTCGATGAGCAACGAAACGCTTCAGATTAACAAAGATTGGTCCAGTTGCCATGATTCAACCTTTGGACACTGCTTTAGAGGAATGATAGTTATCTATCTCCCCCAACACAGGCTCAAATCTTAGAAAACTCTCCCATATTTTCTCTGCGTATTTGTTAATCAGAGCCCTTGCCCCTCTTTTCAAGGCAATATGTGGTATTGGTGCCCAGCACGATTCACATGGAGTCCTCTGAGAACTTCTGCATCCAGATAAATAATCTTAACGAAACACTCAACTTGACCCTCTCGTTGGCATCCAAGGGCGAGGATGTGATCCTGAATCAAGTGACGGTAAAAGGCAAAGATGTATTTGAATGTCTTCCTTTCCAGGTAAGTTTTTCTCCCTCTCTCCCTCTCCTTCCCTCTCTCTCTCTCCCTCCCACTCCCTCTCTTCTGCCTCTCTCTCTTTCTCCCCGCTCCCCCTCCCACCCCCTCTCTCTTGCAAGTTTTCTATTTCTAACCTACATTGCCAGACAGTGAACTTAGTGGTCCCTGAGTTCCAAAAGGTTGGTGATTACTGTTCTAGACAAAATTTCTGTCCCACAGGAAATCCTTTCTTCTGACACTGGCCAGACAGGTGGCAGCCTCCCGGACAGTGCAGGGCTGCAGCCTCACATCCCAAAACATCATGGGGGTGCAGGCTTGCATCCCAAAACAGTGCAGGGGTTCAGGCTCGCACCGTCTGCTATCAAAGTAGATCCTGGGCACTGCGTTGCAATGTAGAAATGGGAAGTGGAGCAATCATCATAAGGGAGGAGGAGGAGCAGGGAGAAGAGAGGGTGAGGCTGCTCTGTTGCCATTGCAGCGCCATGGAGATTACCCCACCCATCATCACCCAGACCCCTCGCTTTCCCCAAGCAGGAGAAGGACAGGGAGAAGAGAGGGTGATCCCACTCCGTTGCCATTGCACCACTGCGGAGCTTACCCCACCCACCACCATCCAGATCCCCCGCTTTCCCCAAGCATTTCTTTGCCTACCTGATTTCCAGCTCCATTTCATTTCTTGCCATCGTGTGCAAGGAAGTAAACAAAAAAGTTTGTGGGACTAAAAAAAAATACCACTCAATCAATTCCACCTTCATGAGGTCTTTTTCTTTCGTGAGAAGTTGGAATTAATTGATTGAACTTTTTTTTTTAGTCCCACAAACTTTTATTTCCCTGCACATGATGGTAAGAAATGTGACGGAGAAACGCAATGGAGCTGGAAATCAGGTAGGCAAAGAGATGCTTTGGGAAAGCAAGGACCTGGCCGGTAGTGGGTGAGGCAAGCTCTTCTGCCCACAAAAGCCTCATCTTTGATGACTGACATCAAAAGGCAGGGCAAGAGCTGCCTGGAAGAAGCCAGTCTGCCCGGGAGTCAGAAATACCCTTCCTCCCCTACTTCACTCATTTCCACCTGCCACATTCCCAAATGCATTGAAAAAGGGGGTGGGTGGCTAAGTGAGGGGCAGGAAGCCCTTCCCCCTGGTGAGGGGGAGAAAAGATATGGCAAAAGAAGAACCATCTCACTCACATACCCCAATGAAAGGCAGTGGCTTCCCTGCCCTGCTCTCTACAGCACTGGAAGCCAAGTGTCAACCACACACCCAGTCACCCATGCAGAGATCTGCTGGGCTGCGAGGGCTGCCACAGAGAAGGCAGGCAAGCGGGCTGGGCTGTGTGGACCCTGGGGAAAGGTTGGGCATGGGGACTGTGGGGAAGCCATGCAATCAGGCTGGGCCACAGGTGTCATGTGAGAGGCAACAGGAGAGGTAGGCAAACTGGCTAGGCCATAGGGAAGGCCACGGGGAAGGCAGACAAAAGCAGGCTGAGCTGCATGGGCAACATGGGAGGTAGCTGGGTGAG
Organism: Bungarus multicinctus; assembly: GCA_023653725.1. Classification (NCBI taxonomy): domain Eukaryota; kingdom Metazoa; phylum Chordata; class Lepidosauria; order Squamata; family Elapidae; genus Bungarus; species Bungarus multicinctus. The sequence goes on along the minus strand of CM042834.1, from coordinate 9,048,254 downwards.
AAGTGAAGGAAGACCCACCAGGCAGAGATCAGCCGGCCCGTGTGGCCGAGGCAAGTGAGGGAATTAGAGAGCAGCAGCTATGCTACGGGCATGATTCTAGATGAGCAGCCTAGGCAGGTGAGGTGAGATAAGAAGTGACTGGAATGGCTGGGCAGGCAGAGTGGGTGGGGCCAGCCAGTGGTACAATTAGCCAGTTCTCTGAAGTGCACAAAAATTTAACAACCGGTTCATGCGAACCGGTCCAAAACTTGAATTCCACCTCTGGATAGAGGGAGTTGAAACCTTGGGTAAGAGTGACCATGTCATACTGGAATTCAACATAATGCAAACACAAGCAATAGAACATAATGATAACAATATTGCTCAAACCATTTGATTTTGTCTCTTTTCATTCCTGCAGATTCCCAGTGGGAGCAACGTTTGGCCCCCATCGAAAGCCAATCTCATGATGAGAGCAAATGGGTTGACCCAGAATTTCTGGAGCCACAAAAAAGTACAGATTGAGAAACCAAAAGATCTGCTTTTCATTCAGACGGACAAACCAATGTACAGAGCAGGACAGCAAGGTAAAGGGCTACTCCAGGGGAAAACCTGCTCCTGGAATTCTTGCTTTTCTAACCCTTTCAAACCCTTATTGTTGCAATGTTTACAGGTTTTATTTTACAAATTTTAGAATTTTCATTTCTTAGCCAGGCGATTGTTAAGCGAGTCACACCAGCTTTTACAACCTTTCTTCCCTCAAGTTGTTAAATGAATCACTGCATTTGTGAAGTGAATCATGCAGTTGTGAAGCAAATCTGATTTCCTTTCTTGATTCCATTGTCGGAAGCTGGTTGGGAAGATTGCAAATGATCACATGATTCCCAGATGCTTGTAACCAGTGGTGGGATTCAAATAATTTAACAACTGGCTGCCCTAATGACCAGCTGGATAGGCATGGCTGAGTGGGCATGTGACTGGGTGACCATGGCCAACTTGACTGGTCTCACCTTAGGAAATTTCTTCTTAGTCCAACTCACAATAAAATAGCACAATAAAATAGAATTCTTCCAATATTTAGAATAGAACAGAATATAACAGAATGGAAAAGAAAAGAATTAGAATAGAATAGGAATAGGAATAGAATAACAGAGTTGGAAGGGATCTTGGGTTTTCTGTCTGTTGTCTGGCCATTTCTGCTGCTTGAGCTGCTACTGCCTCCTTCTGCCGTATCACTTCCACTGTTGCACGTAGATCTGCCTTCACTACTGCAGCTTCGATTTGAGCTTCTACAGCTCGGTTGGCATAACTTGCTGCTTTGGAGGCCTTAGATGTGTCACTGAGATGGGAAGATGCTCTGGAAGGATGGGAAGACCTAGCAGCAGAGAACTGCTGTGAGACACTGGAACCTGCTTGAGATCTAGCTGACTTGGGATGGAGGGAGGAGGCTTTCTTGGAATAGGAGGAGGAAGCCACGTGTGATAGAGGGGCTATGTCGGATGTGGCCCTCTCCCTGACATTTTTTCCAGCTGTAGCGCATTGTGGAGTGCTGCCTGGAGGGAGTATTTGCCTTCCCGGACACAGACCTCACGTTACTTATTTAGTTCCTTGAAACGTTGAATGTGTTCTTGGAGCTTTGAGTCACCCAGCTTCGACTGGATGGACTTGAGTTTACTTTCGCTGTTTCTCCACCATACGAGAAGGTTATCTAGATCATCTTGTAATGTGCGGATTCTCTTGAGGGACAGCTTGCGTTTTGGGATTTCGCAGGTCCTCATCAGCTCTGACCATGAGTCTGTATGGCAGCGATGCTGCCTGTCCCAATCCTTCCTCAGGCATGCCTCCATGTTCTCAGTAAGCTTCCTATGCTGTCTGAGGTCATAGGCTTTCTGAGGTCCTGCTGCCTCTTCAGAATTGTGGACCTCCGATTCTGGGTTTTGGGAACGAAGCTCCATGTTTACATCAAGGGTGGATGGAGGGTTTGAGTCCTCTGGTACATCAGAGACATCTGTCATGGCTCCAGATGCTGCCATGCTTCAAATTGGCAAAAGGTGAATTTTGGAAAATTCAGCGGTTTTCCATGCAATTCCCCCCTTTTTACTAGGGTGGTGCTGCAGGTGTGTGGCTGAATTTAGAAACTTCTGTAAAATTCAGTACTGTAGGTGGTGTTTCAGGCGTGTGGCTGAATTTAGAAACTTCTGTAAAATTCAGTATTCTAGATGGTGCTGCAGGTATGTAGCTGAATTTAGAAACTTCTGTAAAATTCAGTGGTTGACCACTAGAGGTGTTGCCAGGTCTGGAAGACACTGTTGTGGTACACTGGTGGGCCTGTTAGTGGTGCTTTCTAGGTCTGGAGTACACTGGTGCAGTACATAGGTTGGCTTCTTAGTGGTGCTTGGTAGGTCTGGAAGACACTGATGCAGTACACAGGTAGGCCTGTTAATGGTGATTGATAGGTCTGGAAGAGACTGGTGCGGTACACAGGTTGGCCTCTTAGTGGTGCTTGCTGGGTCTGGAACACACTGGTGCAGTACACAGGTTGGCTTGTTAAGGGTGCTTGCTAGGTCTGGAAGATACTAGTGCAGTACACAGGTTGGCCTCTTGACCCTTGGGGTTATGTTGCAAGCCCCCGAACTGTAATTCTTCATTATTACTTCCTGCTTTGCTGGATTGCTAGCACGAGACTGAGAACGCAGCGCGGTGCGTGTGCACAGATCCCTCCTAGCCAATGGGATGCCAGGAAGATAACCAATGGCAGCGCAGCTCGGTCGCGCCATTTTCCAAGAAAGCCTTTCGTATCTTGAAACATATTCGTAGGTAGACACGATATTTTCTCGAAGACGCGTTTCGTAACCTGAAACTTTCGTAGGTAGAGGCTTTTGTAAGTAGAGGTACCACTGTACAATGAAGATTTATTAGTATGAATAAACAAATATTATTTTATTATTATCAATGCTATGAATATTATTACTATTATTGCTCAAAATTAACTGTACCCAGACAACATACTATTCATCTAGATATTGAATTTTATAGATAGATACAGAGAGAGAGAGAGAGAGAAACAATGAATGGAAACTAACCAAAGAGAGAAGCAACCTAGGAATAGAGCCAGGATAGACATAACCACATGACTTCTTCAATGTCAGGAATCCTCATTGTTCTTCTCTGGTTGACTGGACCCTGCATTTCATCAAGGAAAATAGACAAACCAGAGTGTCTCCAGAGGAGGGCAACCAAAGGGGGGAAGGAGGATAAAAAGATCTATAATAAATGATTGGAGATAGTGGGTACGCTCTTCACCTTGGAGTAGAGAAGAATATGTGGAGGTCTGACAACAATCTTTATGTATCTCTTAGCTGCTCAATTTTGCGGAACTTTCTAGGAGACATGAAACAATGGTTTAAATGTCAGAAAAGTACATTGTGATTGGACATCAGATAAAAAATGTCTTAATGGAGCTGGATGGCTTTGACTACCCAGGAGGAAGGACTGACAAGGATTTAAACAGGAGCTGGATGGCCACCTACTAGGAATACTGCAGCATTTTTTAAAAAAAACAAACTTTATTGATTATACAACTAAAACAACAGACAAGCACATATACAACACAAAGAAAAAAGAAAAAAGGAAAGAAAAAAGAAAACAAATAAAAACAAACAATTCCATTATCAACAGTCTGTGGTTCCTTATTTGTTATCATTATTGGTGTCATATTTTCAAATACATCTTAATGCGAATATGTAATTACTACCACTTTTTCAATTTAACAATATTTACTAATATACTTTCTATTTTTGTTCTATCCAGTCATACCAGCATTCCCAGCTCTTATAATATTCTGATGATTCTTTATCCTTGAGTGCTAACGTTAATTTATCCATCTCTGCACAGGCTGCTATTTTCTGAATGATCATTCCCTCTGTTGGAATATCGGCTTGTTTCCAACACTGTGCAAAGATTAATCTAGCTGCAGTAAGAATATGTAATATTATATATTTGGCTTTTTTGGAAAATTGTCTATTAAAAATTCCTAATAGAAAGAATTCTGGTTTTAGTTCAATTTGCTCCGTCGCTATTTCCTCTAACCATTTTTTAATTCTACGCCAGTATCTTTGGGATTCAGTGCAGGACCACCACAGTGTGAAAGAATGTTCCGTGTTTCTTTTTACATTTCCAGCAGTTTGGATTCATGTTAGGAGACATCTTCGCTATTCTCAAAGGGGAGAGATGCCATCTATAAAACATTTTATAGGCATTTTCTTTATGTGTTGCTGATTTTGTAATTTTATTATTCCTAATCCAGACCTTTTCCCATTCTAATAATGTAATGCTACGTCCTATATTTCTACTCCAAGTTATCATGTTTCCTTTGACTACTTCCTCTTCTAATTCTATGTCTAATAGATAATTATAAAATTTGGTTATTTTTTTTTATCAGGACCTAATAAGATTTTATCTAGTTGTTGTAGCTTACCATAAATTCCAAAGTTTTTTTATCTTGTCTGTATCTATTTTGAATTTGCAGGTAAGTCTACCAGTCTACTCTTAGCCCTTGTTCTTGGAGCTCTTGCCGTGATTTTAAAGTTCCTTGCGCATCTAGGAGGTCCTTGTATTTTATCATCTTATTAAGATCCAAATTATTTGGGTGTATCATCGCCTCCATCGTTGAGATCCAAATTGGGATTTTTAGATAATGTTTTTTTCTTATTTTATTCCAATTAGCCAATAAAGAGTCTCTAATTATATGTCTGTGGAAATAATTCTGTTTAGTTTTTCTGATATCCCATAAAAATGCGTGTCACCCCCTCTGTAAATCGTGGCCTTCTAGGGATAAGATTCTTTTATTCGACAGGTTTACCCACTCTTTCAGCCAAAGTCAGGAGGCTGCGCTATGATATATTTCCCAATTTGGGAGTGCCATACCTCTCCCTGCTCTTCATATCTTGCATCGCCTTTAATTTTATCCTCGGTTTCTTCCCTTGCCAAATAAATTTAGTGGTTATCCTATTAAGTTCCACAAAGTAATTTTATATATTTTTATTGGTATTGTTTGGAATAAATAAATATATTTAGGAAGAACGTTTGCTGCAGCATTTATTACTGCCCTAGGAAGGGGTCAAACTAGTGTTTTTCAACCATAGCAACTTGAAGACGTGTAGACTTCAATTCTCAGAATTCCACAGACAGCATGAAATCTTCTGGAAAGACCCCATGGCTGGCTGGGGAATTCTGGAAGCAGAAGTACACGTCTTCAAACTGTCAAGTATGAGAGACACTGGACTGCACTAAATGATCCACAAGATCCCTTCTATATTTTAATGTTTCTATATTCAGTGGCTACTTTCCCCATGTGCTGTCCAGACAGTATATAGTTAATTGGGAATTGGGAGCTATCCCCTTAAGGGAATGCCTTGTGGGAAACGTAGTTCATGTCATGTGGTCACATCTATAATTCTGATTGGCCGCTGAACTGAACCTTGGTTGGATTGGGGGAAGCCTTTGCTTCTTTTCCTTGCCTGGACCCAGCAGCATGCTGGATCCCTTTGCTCCATTGTTATGGGATGAAGATAACTGTATTTTCACACTATGAAGTCAACTATGCAAAGATTTGGACATTAGATGAATCTCAACATAACTGTGAGTTATACCTTGAGGATGCCTTGTGATCCAATAAAGAAACTTTGTATGGAAGCCTTTGTAGAGTTTGCCTGACTGTCTTTATATTCAGCCAGCAATTTAAAAACAGAACACGCCACATATTCTCCCTCTCTCTTTTGCAGTTCAGTTTCGCATCGTCTCTATGGACAAATATTTCCGTCCCATGAAGAAGAAGGTAAATTTTGGGAGGGGTTTACTAAGATAGACAGAGATGATGACATCTCTGTGAGAAAACATTCAATTCATACTCTCCCCGGGTTCAATTCCCCTCCAGCATAATTGTATGGACCCCTCCCTCTTCACATATAACATTGAACACAGTGTGTGTGGAGATATCGCTGTGTGAAAACTAGTGAAGACTCGTGGAGTAGTCGAAGGCTTTGGATTAGTACAGGATGCTGAGCTTAAATCTACTCTTAAGCTTAAATCTACTCAAATCTGGATGGTGACCCTGTGGCTAGGCACTGTCAACCAACTAACCTCGCAAGGTGGTTATTATGGGTGGGGGAGAATTCTGAGAGTATCTTTGTATCTTGAGGTAAGGCAAGATACAAATAAATACATATCAAAATGATAATGCAATACAAAAGAATCTCCCATGCCCTTTTTATCTACTTTTCTTTTCTCTATCCTCCTTTTCATTCCGTGATGTCTCTGATTTGTCTGTACTTTTATTTTTTACAGTTTCCAGTTGTGTACATCCAGGTATGTGTTGAACGGCCATAACACTGCCAACTCCATGGCTGATTGGACCTCACTGATCTTTGGATGGGAGGCCACCAGGAAATCTGAGGGCTGCAGGCTCTTGAGAAGTCAAATGGCAAATCATTTCCAGATTATTGCCCAATAAATGAAAGCAAAATTAATGATGCCGAGAAAGAAGGGATACTATTAATTCTCACCAGATATGTTCCGGTCTTCTTTACTAGGAATTGGGCTGAATGAGAACCATCTCCTTGTATTTAATCACAGTAGCACCAATCAAGGAAATCAACTGAAAACATGAACCAACTCCCTGCATAAAGTAGTTCATGGAAAGCAGGATTAGTGGTACCATTTCTGGGCTGCATTTCCTCAAGGATGGCGGCAAAATTATGAGATACTCAGTGAACTCGTTCCTTCCATCTAGTGGTCTTCTGGAGTAATGCAGTGCTGATCTGGCAACCAGCCTAGAGGCTTGTTTTGTTTCACTCCATTCTTAAATTAGTTGCTCTAAAGTTGTTAAAGTGTTCAAGGAAATATGTCCCAGCCTCCTTCAGATTGTACAATCTGAGATTGAATCTCCCTTTGTTTAATGGTAGAGCCTTCTTGCTAATAGCAGTAGTACTTAGACTTATATACCACTTCACAATGCTTCACAGCCCTCTCTAAGCAATTTACAGAGTCAGCATATTGCCCACAACAATCCAGGTCCTTATTTTACCTACCTCGGAAGGATGGAAAGCTGAGTTAACCTTGAGTCTAGTGAGGTTCGAACTGCCAAATTGCAGGCAGCTGGCCTGCAGTACTGCATTCTAACCACTGCGTCACCACGGCTCTAAGACCTACAGCCACCATCTCCAACTTGGAGCCTTCAGAAAATTAGGGAGTACAACTCCCTGAATTTCCAGCCAGCACAGCAATTGTCCTTGTTGGGTGCAGATTTTGAGAGTTTAATCCCAACATATATGTGGGCTTTTGGAAGGCAGTCATATCCAAATACACTGCTAATAGCGCTTGGAGAATGGGATTGTAGGACTACATTGTGGGGGGTCATGAACCACTGATTCTAGAACAATTGTGGGTTATGGTCAACTTTTCAAACTTGTTATTTTGTTCTTTCCAGGATCCCAAAAACAACCGGGTGTTCCAGTGGAGAGATGTGGAAGTTCCATTGGGCATAATCCAGCTTTCCTATTCTCTGTCTTCCGATCCCCTCTTGGGCACCTACAAAGTGGTGGTAGAGGAAGACTCAACAAAAGTTGCAGAAAACAATTTTGATGTGGAAGAATATGGTAAGAAGAGATTCAGTTTGCATTTCTTTTCTTTCTTCCACCTCCCTCCCTCCTTCATTTCCTCCCTCCTTCCTTCCTTCCTTCCTTCCTTCCTTCCTTCCTTCCTTCCTTCCTTCCTTCCTTCCTTCCTCTCTCCATTCCTTCCTCCTCCGTCCCTCCCTCTTTCCTTCCTTTCTTTTGGACAGTCCAGATTATTCTATCTTGTTGAATTAAGGTTTATTTGTCCCAATGAAGTTGTAGCAGCTTAATCTGCACACTGAAGTTTGAAGATTTAAATGCTTCTTAATATTGAGCTGGTAGATTTAAAAAAATAATTATTCCTAGAACACTTATATTTAGAATTATTTTAAAGGATGGAAATGGAAGTAATTAAGGAAGGGGGAAAGGAGGGAGGAATTAAGGAAAGGAGGAAGGAGGGAATGAGTGGACGAATGAATGAATGAACGAGTAAATAAATATTTGGCAATGAGAGATTTAGCAGGCCAAAGACCTTACATTTCTGTTTATTCAGTTTAATTCTAAGATTGCTTTCTCCAACAGATTGAACATTGATCTGGTTACTCAGCTAAATTAACCCATTTTCTGAAATTAGAGATAATGATTTACCAGCTAATCACATACAGATCACAAATCAATATGGAATCTCTGTGTCAAGAAGTTAAGCAGTGGTGGGTTTCTACCGGTTCTGTCCACCTCTGTAGAACCGGTAGCTCTGAAGAGCAGCAGACATAGAACCGGTTCTATGTCTGCTGATGTTTTTTCTCACCCACCCACCTGGGCTCTTACCTGACCTTTATTTCCTGATTTTTTTCAACTTCAGCTGCTGTGCAAGGCACAGCTACAGTTTAAAAAGCAGGAAAAGAGGGCTTTTTGAAATGCTGTTTCTCTGCACGCAGCATGCTGATGACGATTTACAGACACACGCCAAGCAGTGTGCAGGGAAGCACATCGTAAATCACCGAACCTCGTAAATGGCCGAACTGGTAATTAACCCTGTCGGATCCCACCCCTGAAATTAAGATAGTAATTGGGACAGTGGGATTGAAGCTTCACTCAACAACTCCTCTCTCTGTGGAAACTAATTCAATTGAACTTCTACATAAGCCACCAAAACAAGGACAAATTACCTAAGAGTCAAGCCAAACGTTTTAGAACAGTGATGGCTAACATTTTTGGCACTGAGTGCCCAAAGTGCACGCACTGAGTGCCCAAACCCCCAAATGCAACATGTGTGCGTCTCCCAGCACATGCACGTGTATTCCCACAAGATTCATCTCATGATTTTCTTCCCTTCCCTTTCCTCTTTTTAGTTCTGCCCAAATTTGAGGTTTTGGTGAAGGCCCCGAAGCTCATCACGATTATGACTAAGGAAATAGAAGTCAGTGTGTGTGGCAGGTAAGTGATGCTCATCTACTCTCCTTTTCCCATTGTGAGCAGAAGGTGCAAGATTTTCCTGGTGTGTGTTCTTACCCAGCCTTCGCAAGTAATGGTAGGCTGCTTACTTGCTAGTAAAATAAACCCCTTTTCAAAACAGGGCAGGAACAGTAACAAAAACCAAACTTAATTTCCCAACAAACCTGGCTCTGGCCAAGGAATCCGAATTGTCTGCGACAACAGGCCACTCCCAAATCCCTCCTATTTATTTCCCAGCCAGGGAGGGGCTGGCTACCGTCTTCGTCTGCTTTTTCCTAAGAGCCAGCTTATTGCTTTCCTTTGCTCTCCTCTCCTTTCCTCTATACACATACATGCATCTGGGATGGGCCCCATCTGTTCCTCCCCTCACTCAGCTCAGGCCTCAAAGACAGTTGCCTCTCCACCTGGGGGAGGACGGAAGGCCCTGCCTCTGCCTCTGTCTTTGATGCTGTTTCCTTCTCAGAGCCTTCCAAAGGCTCTAAAGCTGACCCAGGCTCTTCCTCAACCTCCTCCTCGTTTGACTCTGCTGCTAGCTCTGCTGGCAGCCAATGGGCCACAGCAGCAGAAGAAAGGGAGGACGGAAAGTCTGCTCCTGTTCAGTGTTTGCTCGCTTCTTGGTGATTACATGCCCATATTGGTTTCTTGACAGAGACACGGAAGTGGCTTGATGTTGTTTTCTTCTGAGAATGTCATATTCAATTTCCTGACCTGGGATCTCTTGGTGGCCTCCTGTCCAAATACCAAAACAGCTGTTTCCTGCACAGGCTCAGAGATCAACCAAAGTTGACTTTGCATTGGTACTTTGTGGGGCATAGATTGAAAGGCATGGTAGTGATGATGGTGGTGGTAATTATTTTCTTCCTTCTGAAGGAAACTGGAGCAGAATAATAAAAACATCTTTCATAAGAAATAATAAGATACAATAAGCCATATATAGAAATAAATAAATATCCTTGGGAGCTCTGGAGGTAATAAACCTAATAGATAAATATTAATGAAGCTGGTGAGAGTGGAAGTATGACAGTAATAAGCAGAGTTCCCTCTAAGGCAGCCTAGTCCTAGTCAGGTTGTTATTGTGAAAGGCTGGGTGAACAAGGGTTGTTTAAACAAAAACAGTATAAACAAACAGAAAGGAAAAAAATCCTGGCTGCAACATTTGCTCTTTAATAGTATTGGGAAATTGCCTGGAGTCATTCTGGTCTGAAATGATAGATAAATGACAAAAACAACTCAATACAATATAATATAAAAATCAATGATAACCTGACTTAATATCTGGCTATCAGTAGTCCAAATAATAACTAAAAGCCACACATAACTGGGCACCGTATAAATACTGTGCATTCTGGAGAGAGAGAGTGAGGGAAGGAGAAAGACCAACTCTGAAAGCTTGGAAGAATATATCTCTGGGAGGGAGGGAGAGAGAAAGAGTGAGTGAGTGAGTGAGTGAGGAGAGAGAGAGAGAGAGAGACTCCAAAAGCTTGGAAGACTAAATGGTCCAAGTGACTAACTCAGATTGGATCCTGTAAAAAACATACTCACAAGGCTTCCTCTGGATGCTATATAACAGATAACAGATAAATAAATATGTCCCCTTGATCTTCTTTCTGTATGAAACCACCTCCCTATCTGGGTTTTTGTTCACATTGGTGGGTTCTGATTCCAGGTACACCTATGGGAAACCTGTGCCTGGCCTGGTAAAACTGAGCCTCTGCCGGCATTCCGAACAACTGCCTTTCCAGTGTAATAGTAGTAAAAGTCTGTGTAAAGAATTCGACGGCGAGGTAAGGGACGTTGAGTTTTCAGAGCTGGAATATCTTTGTAGACCTATTTTAAACCTAATTTTGCTGTTGTTTTTTTTTAATGGGGATTATATTTTCTTGATTCACTCTGACAAACAGTAGGGGGAGGTGATCATACAGATAACTGATTTTTGAGACAACTGAAAATAATGCTCACTCTATTGAAACTGTATGGCAAAAGTTAGCAAAATGAGACATCATTCTTCCCTCATTTTCAAACATGCTTCTTTCAATTAAATTGCTCTGCATTTAAAGAATAGAATAGAAAAGAGCAGAGTTGGAAGGGACCTTGGAAGCCTTCTAGCCCAATCCACTACTTAGGCAGGAAATCCTATACCATTTCAGACAAACGGTTGTTCAATCTCTTCTTAAGAGCACCCGCAACCTCTGGAAGCAAGTTGTTCCACTGGTTAATTGTTCTCACTGTCAGGATATTTCTTCTTAATTCTAGGTTGCTTCTCTCCTTGATTGGTTTCCATCCATTGCTTCTGGTCCTGCTTTCAGTTGGAGGATAGCTTGACTACCTCTTCTTTGTGGCAACCACTGAGATTGCTATCATATCACCTCCTACTCTTTCTTTTCCTTAGACTAAACATTCTCAATTCCACTAATATATCCAATTCCTGCATTTTCCTCCGTTTCTTAACCATTCCATGTTCTTTTTGACTATATGCTTTGCAATCACCTTTTGTTCTATATAATTTATTTATTTATTTTATTTGGTTTGTCAATTGCTTACAAGATAATAGGTATAAGTAAAAACATAGTTATGAATACATGGATACATATAAGAAAAATAAAAGAAACAGTAAAAGGAACAATAGGACAGGGACGGTAGACATTTTGGTGCGCTTATGCATGCCCCCTACAGACCTTTTAGGAAAGGGGTGAGGTCAATAGTAGACAGTGTAAGGTTAAAGTTTTTGGGGTTTGGGGAAGAAACCACAGAGTCAGGTACAGTATTCCAAACACTGACCACTCTGTTGCTGAAGTCGTATTTCCTGCAATCAAGTTTGGTGCGATTAACCTTGAGTTTGTATCTGTTGTTTGCTCTTGTATTGTTATGGTTGAAGCTGAATTCATTGACAGGTAGGACTTTGTTGCAATATTAGATCGGACCAAAGGCGGTGTAGTTCTAGGTTTTCTAGGTCTAGAATTTCAAGTCTGGTGGCATAAGGTATTCTGTAACGAGTAGAAAAGTGGAGAACTCTTCTTGTGAAATATTTCTGGACTTTCTCAACTGTGTTAATATCAGATACGTAATGTGAGTTCCAGATTGATGAGCTGTATTCGAGTATTGGTCTAGCAAATGTTTTGTATGCTCTAGTTAGTAGTGTAATGTTACCAGAGAAAAAGCTACGTAGGATTAGGTTAACAACTCTTATTGCCTTTTTGACTATGTAGTTACAGTGGGCTCTAGCACAGATCATTAGAGATGAGTACTCCAAGGTCCTTGACAGAGTTTGGATCATCAACAAGGTCTTGACTATTCAGCCTGTATTTTATTTTCTGATTTTTTTTTGCCAATATATAAGACAGAGCATTTGTTTGTTGAGATTTGAAGTTGCTATTTGTTTGACCATTCTGATATATAGTCAAGGTCTTTTTGAAGGGTAGCAGTATTGTCTGTGGTGTTGAATAGCTTTACATCATCAGCAAAGAGGACATAGTTGCTCTTAATATGATCACAGAGGTCATTTACTGTATGTAGAGTATGAAGAGAGTTGGTCCTAGGACACTGCCTTGGGAGACACCGCTGTTGACAGGTATAGAATTTGATAGGATGCTCCCAATTTTGACCATTTGTTGCCTGTTTGACAGGAATGCTTCTATCCAGTTATGCAGCTGTCCAGAGATACCCTAAGATTTTAGTTTTAGGAGTAGCTTGTCGTGTACCACTGAATCAAAGGCTTTACAGAAGTCTATGTAAATTGCATCTGTTGCTTTGTCCTGATCGAGTTGTGTAGTCCAGTATCTTTCTCTCATCCTCATGGATTCCCCTAAGCATTTTCTAACTAGAGTTTATTCTCATCCACAGCCGCTTCCTCTTCAGTGTAACTCTGTGCACCTGTGCAGCATTCTGCAATACTTCTCTTGTCATCTCTTGTGCCTGGTGGCTTCTTCATCTTCTTTCCTCACCCCTGTTTACTATTTCTTCTGAAATATTTTTTTTTCCATACGGGATTTGAATCATCCAACAATATTAGAACAAACACTGTTTGGCTAAAAAGGGAGATCTTCAAGTAGAAGAGATCTTTATTTCTGGCTGAAGATTGCTATGGGCCAATATTGTTTGAAGATAGGTAATGTAGCTCTAAACTGGGAACAAAGTGGTAAATAGAGATGGTCCTTGACTTACTACCATTTGTTTGGCAATCATTCAAAAATACGATGGTAATGAAAACAGTGATTCATGGCCAGTCTTCACACTTACAACTGTCATAATATTCCTATGGTCACAAGTTCAAACCTTGGTGTTAATCTACTCACCCAGATGAGCATAGATTAACATCAGATCAACAATCTAGAAGTAAACAATACCCCAATCAAGGAACTGCCAAAGAAGCTAATAGTAAATAGCCCAACCAAAGAACCAACAAGACCACTCCCACCAGCACTGACAGGCAAGCCACTAGAATATAAACCAAGAACAGCAAGGCAGATGGCGATGAAAGCCATGTGGAAAATTTGCTTAGGTCCTATAAAGCACTTGGTGCAAATGTGTCACTGAAAATTCACTTCTTACACTTGCATTTCCCTTTGAATGGTGGGACAGTGAGTGAGGACCATGGGGAGAGATTCCACCAGGATATCGCAGGCATGGAGAAAAGATACCGAGGGAAACGGAGTTCATCCATGCTTGCCGATTACTGCTGGAATCTCTCCAAGGATGGTACTACTGCAATTCACAAGAGAAAAGCCAAAAAGCCCAGTTTAGATACTGAATAAAGATGGAATTTTGTTATTTAATCTGATGTTAGAGCTTGACAGTTTTTCCTGCAAAAAGCATGAAAACGTTACACGAAAACCAATAAATGAATGGAATGTTACTGGTATCAATAAAAGATAAACTTATAATGATTGGAGTGGCACCATTCTCATTGCTATATCATATTTTGCAAAAATGTTATGGAGTATAATAGCACATATCCCCCTTGTAATCTATATATATAAAAGCCAAGTACCACTCACTCATCACAAAATCTCCTGAACTGTAAAGCCTACAAACTTGAAATTTGACATGTATGTTCCTCTTGGCTTCTAGGTGCTTGCTAAGAAAGGATTTTTCGAAATGACCATCATTACTATTTCTTAATACAATAATTAACATGCTCCAGTGCTACAGAGTTTTACTCTCCCTCCCCACCTGAAAAGAACTCTGTTCCAACTGCCAGTTGCCTTCTAAAACATGCTCTGATGCTAAGGAGTTAGATATTCTACTCCCCTTCCCCACCTGAAAAGAACTCTGTTCCAACTGCCAGTTGCCTCAAATTCCGTTACCTCAGTTCAAACTGGCAGACATTCCACACCTTCACTCAGGAGCTCCTAAATGTCAATACCTTACTAAAATGTTTATGCCCTCCATCTATGGAACTGCTTCTGGACTCAAGGTGGTGGGAGCGATATTTCCTTATGTGTTTCAATCCCTGATCACCACTGAGCAAACGGATTGTGAACTGGATTTCTCCTGCATAGCCCGATTACATAGTGTCGTCGCGAAACACGGATATCCAGCTAGTTTTGATATATTTTGATGCCAGCCCTTGGGCCAGATGCATCACATGCTGGCCACGCCCATGCCTGGTTTAGTGAAGGAGAAAAAAGTCCCAATATGTCACATGATGCCACCGTGATGATGTGAGTTTGACACACTTGCTGTATGGGTTCCACCTCCTTGGCTTGGCTCTGCTGTCCATGAACCAGAGAGCAGGTTTCCAACTCACATAGAAGGCATAAACTTGAAAAAAATTGCATTGCTGAAAAACAAGGAATGCGAGGCTATTTGCAAAGGCTCACATCCTGCTATTTCTTGGTTGTGTGGCATGCAGGCAGACAGGGATGGCTGTTTCTTCAAGATAGTGGACACTGAGGAGCTCCACCTGACGTTGTTCGGTTTTTCGATGGATATTACCGTAGAAGGCAAGATCACAGAAGAAGGGACAGGTAACCTTCATGAGCAACAAAAGAGCACCAATTGGCTGCCGGAATGGCCCAGAACCAGACCTAAAACTCCCATTTCCTACAATAAAGGTTTGGGAGATAGCAATAGCACTTAGACTTATATACTACTTCACAGTGCTTGGTGGCGCAGTGGTTAGACTGCAGTACTGCAGATTATTTCTGCTGACTGCTGACTGCCAGTTGCCTGCAATTTGGCAGTTCGAATCTCACCAGGCTCAATGTTGATGCAGCCTTCCATCCTTCCGAGGTGGGTAAAATGAGGACCCAGATAATTGGGGGTGATATGCTGATACTGTAAACCTCTTAGAGAATGCTGTCAAGCACTGTGAAATGATTTATAAGTCTAAATGCTATTACTATTGCAGCCCTCTCTAAGTAGTTTACAGTCAGCCTATTGGAAGGATGGAAGGATGGAAGTGTCAGCCTTGGAAGTCATATTTCCCTTAGAAGCTTCGAGGCTGCCACATTTAGTGCCTGGGAATTTGGGAGGGGGGGATTTCATAGAGAGGTGGAAGATTAGATTCAACAACATTCTTCTTAGAAAGTCAAGGACATGTTGCCCTTCACCTGGAGAAGGGTGTCTGGAGGAATGTCTCCAGTTGGGACAATGTTTGATTGGACCATGTGATGGACTGGTGGGTGCAAAGGATGGATCTTTGAATTTCTATTGGGAAGGGAAAACCCGGAACTCTCAGATTCGGGTTTTCCCAGATGTGCCAATATGACAATTATAATAAAATGGAACTTTGAGGAAATGCTTGTATCGGAGTTTCTTGGGTTGGAGTTGGTTTGTTGGTACACTGACATGAAGGCTGAGTTAACTTTGATAGGAAAAAACACCCTGTGTCTTAAGTCTAAGAGAGTAGTAACATCTGACATATGAATGAGAAAACTATTCTATGCTCCAACACCCATTTCACAGAAAGTGATGAGATTCTGCAGGGCGGGGGGGGCAGGGGGGGGGGCGGAATCACTGGTTCCAAGCAGGTGAGACATACTAATCAAATTTTATATTGCATAAAGAGTGCAGTGGCTCAGTGGTTAAGACTCTGGGATTATCAGCTGGAAAGCTGACAACTTAAGTCCTGAGCACCTCAAGCCTGGGTGAGCTTCTGTGCTCACCATACCTCCTGCCAACCTAGAAGTTTGAAAGCATGCAAATTTTAGGTAGTAAAATAGGCATCTCTCCAGCGGGAAAGGTTATCATGTTCCATACTTTTGTGCTGGCAACATGATGACAGAAGTGTCTCTCAGAAAACAGATTCCCTAGGCTGAGAATTGGAGATGCGCACTACCCCTCTGAGCCAACCACGACTGGACAGAGGAAAACCTTTAAAGGGCTTCCAATTGCCAAATTCAAACCAACAGAGGGAATTAGTATGTCAGAGATATCCCAAAGGTGATTTTTTTCAAGAGGCAACTGGACTTCCTTGTTTTTCTTTGAAAATGTTTCACTTCTCATCCAAGAAGCTTCTTCAGTTCTTTGAAGGAATTTCTTGGATGAGAAGCGAAACGTCTTCAAAGAAAAACCAGAAAGTCCTGTTGTTTCTTGAAATAGCATCTTTGGGACAACCATGACCTGGATGTCTGAGAATCTCCATAGACTTGTCAGAGAAATCTGCACATGGAGGGGGGGAGGGACCCTGGAGATTGTCTATTCCTACCCCTTGTCCAAAGCAGGAATCCATAAATAAAGGGCAAATGTCCATCAGAAGAATCAGGCTTCTTGGCATTCCAGAGACAAGGAGTTTCTGGGAAATTGGAGAGGAAGGGAATGGAACAGCCTTTTGCAGATGACATTTCTCTTCAACAGGAGTGGAGCTAAATGCTACAGAATTCATTGAGGTCACGGCCACGTTGAGCAAAATTGTCTTTGAAAACCCAGACCGTTACTATAAACCCGGCTTTCCGTATGTCGTGAAGGTAAGATGGGAGCTATGGTTTCTTTGCAAAGCTGGACTTAAGCTGTATCTGCCCAGTTGGTCCCTCCAGTCTGCTCCAATGCCATTACTTCACCCCAACAGCTGCTATCCAGCTGCTCTGAGCTAGAACGGTCAAAACTAGTGTAAAAGCATTAAGGAATACAGAATAACAGACTTGAAAGGGACCTTGGAGGTCTTGTAATGTAGGCATCCCCAACCCCCGGTCCTTGGCCCAGTACCGGGTCATGGCATGCCAAAAACAAAGAAGTCCCATCAATGGGATGCAGGCACCATGTGAAACCATGCCCCTTCTGATCCGTGGAAAAACCTCTCTCCTTGGAACAAGTCCCTGGTGTCCAAAAGATTGGGGGCCGCTGTTCTAGTTCAATCCCTTTCTCAAGCAGGAGATCTACCATTTAAGACAAAGGAGGAAGGGAGGGAGGGAGTAAAGAATGGAGGGAAGAGATAGGTAGATAGAGAGAGAAAGAGGAGGGACAGAGAAAGCAAGCAAGCAAGCTGGAGTCTACAATAGGAACTTTCAGCCTTTGTTCATTAGCAGGATTATGAAGCAAGGGTATCCATGGAAATGATGATGGTAGCTCCAAAAAGTCAAGATGGCAGCCACCATAAAGACCCAATCATGCCTCAGTGCTATAGCAATAGCATTTAGTCTTATATACTGCTTCATAGTGCTTTACAGCCCTCTCTAAGTGGTTTACAGAGTTGGCCTTTTGCCCCCAACCATCTGGGCTGAGGAGAACCAGGGGAGACATGATAGCAGTCTTCCAATATTTGAGGGGCTGCCACAGGGAGGAAAGAGTCAATCTATTTTCTAAAGTGCCTGTAGGCCAGACAAAGAATAATGGATGGAAACTGAACAAGGAGAGATTTAACCTGGAAATAAGGAGAAACTTTCTGACAGTGAGAACAATCATCCAATGGAACAGAAGTTGGCCTCAGAAGTTGTGGAAGCACCATCACTTGAGACTTTCAAGAAGAGATTGGACTGCCATTTGTCAGAAATGGTATAGGGTCTCCTGCTTGGGTGGGGGGGTTGGATTAGATGACCTACAAGGTCCCTTCCAACTCTGATTATCTGAACAAATCTGAATCCTCATTTTACCCACCTCGGAAGGATGGAGGGCTGAGTCAACATTGAGTTGCTCAGAACATTGAACTGCTGGTAGTGAGCAGTGAGTTAGCCTGCAGCTGAGGACCCAGATGATTGGGGGCAAAATACTGACATTATAAACTGTCTAGAGAGTATGTAAAACACTATGGGGCAGTATAGAAGTACTATTGGTATCATTCCCT
Organism: Bungarus multicinctus; assembly: GCA_023653725.1. Classification (NCBI taxonomy): domain Eukaryota; kingdom Metazoa; phylum Chordata; class Lepidosauria; order Squamata; family Elapidae; genus Bungarus; species Bungarus multicinctus. The sequence continues at coordinate 9,029,987 of CM042834.1, read as the reverse complement.
GAAGATCCTCTGCTTTGAAGTTCCCAAAGCTCTTTTTCTTAACGAAGAGTCTGTTTATCAAACCAACCTGTAATGCCATCTCTGAGCAACTCCTTGCTTAAATTTAGAAATAATCCCCTTTCTTTCTCAGCCACAGCTCCAAAAGCTACTTCCACGCTCAAGTCCCTCCTGCTAATCTCTCCTCCTGCTAGTGTCTCCTCCTTCACAGAGTTTTAATGATGGGGAAAAAATTAGGATGGCTTGATGGGAAAGCTTGCCGTCTCTGAAGGAAAAGGCAGAATAGAAATTGCATTTGTAAATCCTGAAATATCCGGCCATAATGAATTGAGTCAATGTGGTGTTTTTTCGTGCGCAGGTGAAGCTGGTAGACAGCAGCGACAAGCCGATCCGCAATGAAACAGTGCAGGTTTTGATAATGTTAAGAAACCAGCGGCTGAATCAAGTGACGGATGCTGAGGGGAGAGCTCAATTTTCCATAGAAACCACTGATTCCACAGACAGAATTTTGCGTCTTATGGTTAGTCTCCTGGATTTGTGATAGCTGTATTTTATGACATACACATTCTCTAAAAAAAAAAAAAAAGGCTCATTAGCAGTGGCAAGTACTTAGGGCTCCCCCTCTTTTTTTCTTTTTTCTGTCTCTCTTTGCTCATTGTCACTGTCTTTTTTGCTCCTTTAAGGTGATTTCCCATCTTACTCATTCCGTTGTTTAACTCCAAAATTATTATATATATTATCCTTTCAAAAGTCCCCCTTGTCATGCCCCTGTTGAAGCCTGAATCTGTGGAAGAAGATGAGCCAGAACTGGATCGACGGAGATTGAGGGGGTGGCTTTGTTGGCTTCGGATGAATTTGGGGTGGAGCAGGCTGAGTCAGGCCAGAGTCTTTCAGGATTGGGACGGCTTGTAGGCAGGGAGGAACAGGGGCAGGATGACCAAGAGAGGCTAAGGAGTGAACACGGAAGACAGAGCTTAGGGGATGAGCATGGAGCACTCCTTCCTGATCCTCGAGCACGGAGAGTGGAGAGAAGGCGGGAACAGCGCAGGCTGACCTGAAGACTCAGGAATAGAGTGCCCCACCCATCTTCCCAAGGCACACCTGGGGACTGAGACTTAAGATGCTGTGGGAAGTGTGGCTTCCAGAGCACAGTCACAGCCTCCCTCTTGATATTGGTTGCCTCTCTCTCTCCCTTTCTCTGTATCTTTTTCATATCATCTCTCTCTCTCTATTTCTCTCTCATCTATCTAATCTAATCTATCCACCCATCCATCTATTATCTATCTAAATCTATATCTACTCTATATCTATGTATCCAGTGGTGGGAATCAAATAATTTAACAACTGGTTCGCCCAGGGTCAGATTGGCTGTCGTGGGAGGCATGACCCATCCCCATCCTCCAGCTCTGGCGCGCATGCAGGATGAGCCTCCCGTGACAGCCAACCTGATCCTGGGTGAACTGGTTGTTAAATTACATCCCCCACCATCAAAGTGGATCCTGGGCACCGTGCTGCAATGGAGAATGAGAAATGGAGTGGCTAGCATGAAGGAAGGAGGAGCAGAGAGAAAAAAGAGGGAAAGCAGCCTTCTTCCTCACACCAGTCACTCGGTTGCCCATTTCTCCATTGCAGCACAGTGCCCAGGGTCCACTTTGATGGAGGGGGGGGGGGATTTAACAACTCATTCACCCAAACCAGTGGGAACAGGCTGAATTCATCTACTGTATATTTCTATATATATCATATCTCTCTCTTATATCCATCCATCCATCCATCCATCCATCATCTGTATGTACTGATTATCTACAGTATATCTATATCTATTATATATATCTCTAATCTCTCTATCCTATCCTATCCTATCCTATCCTATCCTATCCTATCCTATCCTATCCTATCCTATCTATCTATCTATCTATCTATCTATCTATCTATCTATCTATCTATCTATCTATCTATCTATCTATCTATCTATCTATCTATCTATCTATCTATCTATCTATCTATCTATCTATCTATCCATCTATCATCTGTATGTACTGATTGCCTACAGTATATATCTCTCTCTCTCTCTAATCTCTCTATCACAGGGGTCACCAACCTTTTGGACCTCAGGGACCACCAAACTCATAATTTTAAAACTCAGGGACCACTAACCAGTTCTGTGGGCGTGACCTAATTTGTGGGTATGGCTTGGTGATCATGTGACTGGCTGGGCATGGCTTGTATGTAAATATTATAAATATTTATATAAATATTGAATTTTTATAAAAAAGAGCAACTTTTACCCAAAAGCAGGCAAAGCAGGCAGGCAGATTGAATTGCTCACAGAATCAATCAGTGATCTATCTATCTGCCATTGGCTAGCTCAGTCTCTCAAATTTGCTTGCTGTGAGTCTGCACTGAATAATAGAACCTTCAGTCCTAAGGGAGATTCATCTGTGTTTAAAAACAGAGCCGAAGATCTAAAGACTAGCCAGAAAGCAAGAAACCCAACCATTTTCTGCTTCCTAGCTATTCTAAATCTCCTGGCACAGCAGAACAGATAATGGTCGAAAAATAGTAATTTAGCAGGCAAGTTTGTCAGGTAAGGAGTGAGTGGGCGGCGAGGATTCCCGCGAGCCATGTGGGCAGTGCAGCCTTGTGTTTCTGCATAGCCTGGATTAATTACTTTGGGGGGTGCTCTGGGGGTGAGATTTCTCAAGGCCCACCAAAATTTTCTCAAGGCCCACCAGTGGGCCACTGGTTGGTGACCGCTGCTCTATCATATCTATCTATCCATCTATCATCTATATGTACTGATTACCTGCAGTATATCTATTATCTCTCTCTCTCTAATCTCGCTATTATATCTATATGTCTGTCTGTCTAACTATCATCCATCCATTCATCCATCCATCCATCCATCATCTATCTATATCTACTGAATATCTACTGTATATCTCAGTGATGGCTAACCTTTTCGGCAACGAGTGCTCAAAGCGCAAGCATGCACATTGCAAAATGCAATGTCTTCTGCCCCCATGCATGCACACATGCCCATGCCCCCGTGCATGCACGCATGTCCCCCCATGTGCATGTGTCCCGTTCATGCATCCTGTTCCCTGCGCATGCAGGGCAGAGACCTGAAGATCAGCTGGCTGGAGCGGGGCACGCATGCATGCACAGTGGAGCTGAGCTGGTATGACAGCTCGCATGCCCAGAGTGAGGGCTCTGCATACCACCTCTGGCACATGTGCCACAGGTTCACCATCACGAGTATATTTATATCTATCATCTATCTATATCATCTAATGATCTGTCACATTTTTGAACTGCCCATCTTTCTCGCCCTTGCCAATGAAATGTTCTCAGCCAGTCTCCCACCTAATTTCTCTAAATCTGTTCTTTTCCTTTCAGGCTACATATCAAGTTGGACATTCATGTGATAGCATCATCTGGGTCACACCCCACCACAATGAGGCATTTCACACAGCATACATGCTTTATTCTCCAAGCAGAAGTTACCTACATATCGAACCCGCATCAGAGACGTTAAACTGCGGCCACCGTGAGCCGGTTCGGGTGCGTTACATCCTTAACCAGGGTGACGAGAAGGAGGACGAGATTGTCTTCTATTACATGGTGAGTGGCTGAATTCATAAGGCATGTTTGCTTGGCTCTGTTAAACAGCCTTTCTCCTTGACTTACAACCATTTGTTTAGTGACCATTCAGCTACACTGAAAAAAGTGACAGTACTATTTTTCTTCTGACTATTACAGCATCCCTATATTCACGTGATTAAAATTTAGATTCTTGTAATCAATTCATATTTATGACAGTTGCAGTGTCCTGGGGGCAGGTAATCACCATTGTGAACTTCTTACATGCAAAGTCAATGGGGAAGTCAGATTCTCTTAACAACCATGTTACTAACTTAACAGCTGCAGTGATTCACTTAAGAACTCTGGCAAGAAAAGTAATAAAATGGGGAAAACTCCCCACAACTATTTTACTTAGACACAGAAATTTTGGGCTTACTTGTGACCATAAGTTGAGGACTATCTGTAATCTGGAAACTTCCTGCTTATAGTTTATCTTGCACAAACATAATGAAGTAACTGTAATGCTATGGCAACATCTGGTGGATAACAATGGAAATTTTCAGGGCATTGGTTTTTCTAAGATGGAGTCCTTTTCCCAGAAGTGGGGAAATTGTGTTAACAAGCCCCTTATACTACTAGCTTCTCAATTCGTTTGGTGCTGCCTTGTGTTGCATACTTCAGAACAATTGCTTTAGCCACATCTTGCACCTGCTAATGAAAGTACTGCAATTCCATTGTTATGCAGGTTTTCAGGTGTGACTCAGGAAAAAATAAAATACGGCATCCATATTTCTCTTGATAAGGTAAACATGTTTATTCATCTGAATAAAGATGGGTGCTCCTGAAAGACGGAGAAATCCCGAACACAGTGTGAGATTATAAAAATACTCAAGCATGCCTTCTGTGGTTTTGGTCACATTCCTAATCTACAGGCTAGTCATTTCCTTTGGGATTTTCCATGACCTTGAAAGCCTGCATAGGCCTGAATTTTAGCCTTGGCATCTCAACATATGTTCCCTTCAGGCAATTATCAAATCCACCAGATTCCTGATCAATACCATGGGTGAATTATTAATCTATTGTTTTGCTCTTACAGACTTCTCAAAGGTTTAAACTAAACAATTGCAGCTCTAAAGTAAAAGACTCATAATTATATTTAAGGTGGTGGCGGTCTAGCTATTGGAGTAAAATGATAAAATTCTAAAAATGGAAGAAAGGAAGAAAATAATAATTTTGTTAAAAATACAGAAAATTGGATTTTAGATTTGACAGACATTGGCTTTGGATAGGCATTTTTAAAAGTGCTGAATTCTATATAAAAATGAACATAATACTCATTTTTTGATGTATTTGAAATAAATCAGTGAAGTTTGATAGACAAGACTAAGTGAAAGCTGATTTAAGAGCGCCACCTGCTGTCAAAGGAAGAAAGAATAGATTCCCAAAATTTTCATAAGACCTGGTTTATAGAGAATTAAAAGTGAGAAATAAGAGAATTTTATTATTTTAAAGAATAGATTTGACTAACTTTGGGACACAAAGATTCCTGGACATTGTATATTGGATTTCAAGCTTGAAAAGTGGACTTGGTTTTGACAAAAATAAAGATGAGTGGAATTTACAAAGAAATTGCGGCGGATATTCTGGAAATACAAGATACTTTAACAAGGGGATGCAAGGACATTTTGAATAAGATACAAAGCATGGACGTAGAGCTGGAAATTGAGACACAAATGACAAGAAGAAAGCAGGAGATCCAGGAAGAAGAAGAGCCAATTGAAAGAGTAACCAGAGACAAAAAGGAAATAAAAATAAAAATGATGATTGATATAAGCCAAGGGGAGAGTACTATAAAGGAAGTCAAATAGGAATAGAAAGGCAATCAATCAACTTCTCCAAGCCCTAGCACATCTAGCAGGAATCTCTTCTTTCCATGCAGGTCAAGGCTAAGGGGGACATCATACGAACAGGGACACACAGGGAGCCAGTGGAACAGGGAACAGGTAAATGTTTCCCCTCCAAATTACACCCCCCCCTTCTGCTTGGCAAAAAGCTTCCCAGAAGTTCCAGGGGTGTCTCCATCTATGGAGCTCCAGTTCTCTCTTGCTGAATGCTGGGAACCCCTTGCACATGTGAAAAACCTCTCTTCCTTTTCCCACTCACAGCTGGGTTCACTATATCCAATTTCACACTGGCAGGGCATGGAAGCTGGGCACACACAGCCAGCCCTGCCATTGGGCAGAGGAAAGGGGTGGTCTCAAGCAGTAGGAACAGGCCATTTCTTCCAAATCTCTGCAGTCACTTCCTTCATCCTGAGTTTTTGCTGGGCATCACGATGATGTTTCTTTGCAACTACAGTAGAAGACTGCCCACATGCCTATGCTTTTTCCTCTGGGACAGGCCCTTCTCAGAGTCCCACAGAGGATTAGGGGCTCAGTCTCTTGTAGTCAGCAGGATGGCATGTTGGGTGTGACTTCGTTTTCAAGGATTAAAAAACATGCAAAATGGAAGAATGAAGGCTAGAGAATGGGATTGAGTTCCCAATCACCTGGTACACAGAAGGCCCCAAGTTCAACCCAGAGTCTCCAGAAAGCCTGGAGAGCCATGGGAAGGCACGGCTAACAGCACTGATTCATGGGTCCGAGGCAGCATTTGGGGTTTTAGGGTGGCAAAGGGTTGAAGGACTTCGTGGCGTGTGCCACAAGGCCTGTTTTATCTCCATTGCTCTCCTGTGCAATGGGAGATGTTACTGGAGGGAGGCTCATCTGCTGTTTCATGGATCCCTGAAACAAGAGGGACCACTGACTTGATCACTGCCACTACAAAGCTAAAATTTATTGTGGAGGAGAAGACAAGCCCTCACAACTTAGAAGAAGACAGCAGCTGAAGTCCTTCAGCTCCTGGTTCTTCAATGATTCATGTCTGACTCACATTTCCCAGCCTGTTGTGGTCACCCTGGTGAAGTCTGATGTATTCCAACTGGAACTTATCTATGTATCTATCTATGTGTATCTATCTATCTATCTATCTATCTATCTATCTATCTATCTATCTATCTATCTATCTATCTATCTATCTATCTATCTATCCATCATCCTATCTATCCATCCATCCATCCATCCATCCATCCATCCATCCATCCATCCATCTATCTATCTGTGCATCTATGCACCTATGCATTTATCAATCTTCTATCTGTCTGTCCGTCCGTCCGTCCATCCATCCATCCATTGAAATTTATATGTTTCTTTCAATCTCTTTCTCTTTTCTCCATCCGGGAATTTCATCTTTTAGAAACCAAAGGGGACTTTCTTTTGAATCTCTTGGTGGATGTCAACACTGCTCCCAAGGCCCACTTGCTCCTCTACACCATTTTGCCCAGTGGAGAACTCGTTGCTGACTCAAGAGACTTTACCATAGAAAAGTGCTTCTCCAACAAGGTAAAGTTGTACGTTTTGTGTTGTGCTGTTAAAGAAAGGCGGAATCTTTTTTTAAAAAAGTTTTTTATTTTTATTTTACATACATATCAATGTGTGAACAATATAACACCTGGCTGTTTTACATTTTAATATAATTAATATAATAATATATTTAACTTTAATAAACTTATATACTTCTAATATTCCTACCTAAATTTATTACTTCCAAAATTCTCATTGTTTGATTTTCAATATTTCAGTATCTAATTTGGATACCCATCCTTATATTCAAATATCTTCCTTTTACATCCAATAACATATTCATAATCATATTAGCTATTTTTTTACACAATCTTATTTCATTCTAGCCTTAATAGATATCCTTATATTCCATTATAATCTTTTATTCATTTATATATTCAATATTTCATTATATTAGTTCTTTTATGCTAATCCTCATGTTATTCAAATATATTTAATATCACCCTCATTCGAATTCTCATTTCCTTAAGAAAGGCAGAATCTTAATGATCCAGAACAGGTCTTCTTTAAGCTGGTGCTCCTCAACTCTACTGGCATTAATATCCATAAAGGCTTCTTTGCTCCTGATCCTTTGAGAAATAGCTCCTCTACACCATTTTGCCCAGTGGAGAACTCGTTGCTGACTTTTGCTATCTGCTTGTCTAGGCTGATGTAATCAATTTTGTTGGGACCAGATCTATTCCCTTGAATGCCTGTATCTAAGTGATCATAACTAAATTGCAATGGAAAGAAAACCCAAACATCGGCTAAACTTAAGCCTTTTTTCTTTTTAACAATTTTAATAGTCTTAATTACATTCCTACTCATTATAATAACATTGTACATAATGCAATCATCTTTCAACTTCTGGTCCTTTCATCTATCTACTAATTGTTATATATTGTATAGAAATATGCATAATTATCTTTCCCCCTTTCTAATTTCTACCTCTATTCTATATCTTAATATCACAAATCTTATATTGGTAGATACTCTATTTCTATCCCTCATCTCTTGACCATTTTAATATTTCAATTAAAACAATATCAATATCAGTCAATATTTCTTCTTCATTGCTGGATAGGAGGATAAGCCTCAGATCAAGTAGGAGAGTTGTGACTCTGCAATCTATGAGGCGTCCCTCCTTTCTTCGTCACCACTCCAAGGTGACTTTAGCCCTTTAAGGGCCCTCCAACGAAGAGAGTTTAGCCTAGGTTAGCAAAGCCCCAGTCCCTACCACTGTGTTGCAATAACGCCAAACTGGAAGTCAATTTAATCCTATTTTTGGGGGCTCAGCCAATAGTTCCATTGGGCCTGTCAAATTGTGACTTGAGGTTAGTCACAGAGGGCAACTCAATATGCATGACAACAAGGATGACTTCATTCCATTCATTTCTTGTTCCATTCATTCCATATCGAGAGGAAGTAGCCTTTTCAAAGACCTGGTTTATATTTACAGGCCAGACTATGGTTCTCGGATCAAGAAGGTCTGCCTGGCCAGAAAGCCCAACTCCATCTTTCAGCCTTCCCAGGTTCCCTCTGTGCCATCCATGTTGTTGACCAGAGTGTCTTTCTTTTGAAACCTGAAGCCGAGCTCTCCGCTGAGAAGGTGAGTTCCGACTGCATTTCATTTGGGGTCCACTGCTCACTCCAGGTGTTCGATTCTGACCGGCTCAAGGTTGACTCAGTTGTCCATCCTGCTGAGGTTGGTAAAAATGAGGACCTAGATTAATGGGGGCAATAGGCTGACTCTGTAAATCACTTCAGGCTGTAAAACACTATGAAGTGGTATAGAATAGAATAGAATACTTTATTGGCCAAGTGTGATTGGACACACAAGGAATTTGTCTTGGTGTAAATACTCTCAGTATACATAAAGAAGGAACATTCGTTAAGAATCAAGAATCATAATGTACAACACTTAATGATAGTCATAGGGTACAATCAACATCAAATCATACTAGGAAACAGAGAATACAAGCAACAAAGTTACAGTCACAAATGGGAGGGGATGGGTGATAAGGAGTGATGAGAAGATTAACAGTAATAGTAGTGTACACTTTGTAAATAGTTGAACAGTGTTGAGGGAATTATTTGTTTAGCAGAATGATGGCTTTCGGGAAAAAACTGTTCTTGTGTCTAGTTGTTCTGGTGTGCAGTGCTCTATAGCATCGTTTTGAGGGAAGGAGTTGAAACAGTTTATGTCCAGGATGTGAGGAGTCTGTAAATATTTTCACAGCCCTCTTTTTGACTTGTGTAGTATACAGGTCCTCAATTAAAGGTAGGTGGGTGGTAATTGTTTTTTCTGCAGTCCTAATTATCCTCTGAAGTCTGTGTCTGTCCTGTTGGGTTGCAGAACCAAACCAGACAGTTATAGAGGTGCAGATGATAGACTCCATAATTCCTCTGTAGAACTGGATCAGCAGCTCCTTGGGCACTTTGAGCTTTCTGAGTTGGCGCAGAAAGAACATTCTTTGTTGTGCTTTTTTGATGACATTTTTGATGTTAGGTGTCCATTTTAGGTCATGTGATATAGTAGAACCTAGAAATTTGAAGGTCTCTAGTGTTGATACTGTGTTGTCTAGTATTGTAAGAGGTGGTAGTATGGGAGGGTTTCTTCTAAAGTCTACCACCATTTCCACGGTTTTGAGTGTGTTCAGTTCCAGATTGTTCCGGTTACACCACGAGGCAAGTTGTATAACCTCCTCTCTGTATGCAGATTCATCATTGTCTCGAATGAGACCAATGACTGTTGTGTCATCATCAAATTTCAGTATTTCAACAGATGGATCATTTGAGATGCAGTCATTGGTATATAGGGAGAAGAGAAGTGGAGATAGCACACAGCCTTGGGGGGCCCCTGTGCTGATTGTACAGATATTGGATGTGATTTCACCTAGCTTCACCTGCTGCTTCCTGTCTGTTAGGAAGCTTATGATCCACTTACAAGTGTGTTCAGGTACTGCTAGTTGGTTTAGTTTACTTAGAAGAGTGTCTAAAATGATGGTATTGAATGCTGAACTGAAGTCTACAAAGAGGACCCTTGCATAGGTATTTAGAGATTCGAGGTGTTGTAGGATGTAGTGCAGAGCCATGTTAACAATATCATCTGTCGATCTATTTGCTCGGTATGCAAACTGCATGGGATCTAACAGCAGATCCGTGATGGTTTTCAGGTGGGAAGCCTTTCAAAGATTTTCATAACAACAGATGTTAGAGCAATTGGTCTATAGTCATTCAGTTCCTTGATGGAGGGCTTCTTTGGCACTGGGATGATGGTAGAACGTTTGAAGAATGTTTGAAGTATATAAGTCTAAGTGCTATTGCTATTGCACAGTCTGTTTCATTGGCTGATAGCACAGTCTGTTTCATTGGCTGATAGCTTGATGGGCAGGAAGTTTCTCTGGCCTAATCTCCATCCTCAGTTGCAGCCTTTCTGATTTCAGGTTTACAACTTCCTTCCCAAGAAGGATCACATCTTCTCTGTTGACCTTCTTTGGGATGAAATCTATCTTCATCCCTGTCCCGCAGAAAAACCATTCAGAGGTGAAAGAATTGGCATTCGCCATAGAGATGGGGATACTTACAACATATTCAGGGTAAGCATCAAACCTATGATTCTTCACAGGGGAGATATTCTCATTAGGCAAGGAGAAGTGCATAGTAGGTTCTCTGCTGAGCTGAAGATACTTCTGGTATCTTCCTGGGCAGATCCATAGAGATATAGTTTCTTTGCAGGATCCAATCTGGATCAGTCACCGGGACCAGAGGTTTTGTCTTCCGAGCTTTCAATCTTGTGCTGGAGCCCATCCTCAGGAAACTAACACACATTCTGGTAGAGAGATGTTCCCTGAAGATGGGCTCCAGCATGAGTCCGAAATCTCTTGTCCCAGTGGCTGACCGAGATTGGATCCTGCAACATTATCCTGGGACAGGTATATTCGTCTTCATTCATGATATACTTTCCTTATTTTCTTAATGGTTTGTCCTTCCTAACCATCCGCCCTGGGATTTAATCTGACCTTACAGGTGGTCTTCAATATATGACCATAATTGAGGCCCAAAATTCTATTGCTAAGTGAGACATTTGTTAAGTGAGTTTTGCCCCATTTTATGACTTTTTTGCCACAGTTGTTAAGTGGACCACTGCAACAAGGGTTAAGAGTCGTGGTGGCACAGTGGTTAGAATGCAGTACTGCAGGCTAACTCACTGTTTACTCCAGGACTTTGATTCTGAACAGCTCAAGGATGTTGATGCGTCACACACAGGCCATGCCTACCCCAGCTCTGCAAAGGCAAGAAACATCACAATACATCCCGAGTCATCATGTAACACAATCAAGTTTGACATGATTGTGTCAAACAAGGATTGGCTTTCTGGCTACAGATGGCTATTGAAGATGCCAATTTCCATCTGTTCCTTGCCTGTCTCCCAAATGGGCAGCGATATGTACAGAGGATGCAGCATTATGAAAAACAAAATTACTGGAGAGAGTTTGGACAAAAATATATTCCTTATGGTTGGGTATATTAGAACGTACTGATAATAAACATTGATCATTAGTTTTCATGAGCAGAAAGAACTATTCCTCAGTGGCTCTTTGTTTCATCTGGTAGGACTTCGGCTTGAACATTTTTACCAACATCAAGCTACGCAATCCGCATTTCTGCTCCAGAAGATTCAAGCCCAGTAAGAACTGGAATGGGGGGAAAATGATAAAGGGATCTTTTATAATTGAACTACTTCCAAGATTGAGAGCCGGAACTCTTTCATGGATGGAGACCTCGATAGCTAAATCAAGGCAACTGGACCAAAGTTTACTAAACTGAGATGTTTCATTACTCATCCAAGATAGGCATAGATTCAAAGAGTAACTGAGTAGGACTTCGGTCCAGTTTGCCATAATTTAATCTTTTTATATACTTTTGCCCTAGATAATTGAGTCTTCATTTACCTATTGTGTTTCATTTTGGGGAGAAACCTCTGCAAGAGTTAGTACAATCCAACTCTTTGACTCTATGCCTAACCAAAAAACTTCATTTTGACAGAAGGAGTTACTTGGATGAATAATGAAATGTCTCCATTTAATAAACTTTGGTCTAGTTGCTAAGATTTCACCTTTTTACATACTTTATACCTGGATACTTGATTCTTCATTTACAGTATCAGAGTAGAAAAGATGAAGATTATAATAATAATACCACAGCCATACAACATGTGGGAATATACTTAGACAACATACAACACTGTTTTAATTGAGGGGTTGATAGTAACATCACAAAGAGGGTGGAGACAGGTGATGTTTGAACTCTGGTACAGAGTTCCTTGAGGCAAAGAAAGTGGAAAGGTTGAGGCTTCCAGTGATGAAATTAGGACATCATTACCCGATTGTCCAACTGTCTGGAAGCCTCCAGTCATCCACCATGAATTTATGCAGAGAAAGACCAAAACTGGACGTCGGAGGGGAGGGTATAACTCATCAAATGGCTTTCTCTCTGTCTTACAGTGAGGAAATCGCAAATGTCTCCGGTTTTCCCAATACGTAGAATGCATACTATTGCTCAGGAGGATATCGATCTCTGGGGAATTGCCTCCATGCCATCCCCTGGAGTTCTCTTTCGTGCTGGTGCTGCTCTTCCAGAGCTTCCTGCTCCTCAGGTTGAGGCTGCCCCTAAAAGGACACCTCGGCGCTTCTTTCCTGAAACGTGGATATGGGATCTGGTTATTATAAAGTAAGTGGATGGCACAACCTAAGACAGTGGTGGCTAACCTTTTTGGGCTCCCATGCCGATAATTGCGTGCACGCTTGCCTGCTCGTGCTCGTGTGCCATCACCCAGAAGGCAGTGCACATGCCCCCATGTCTCCTGCACATGTGTGTGCAACCCGCACACCCTCCATGCCTCCTGCGCATGCATGTGCGACACGTGCTGTGTGCTTCTGTGCATGCATATGCAACCCAACCAACCCGTGCTGTGCACTTCTGCACATGCATATGACCCCCCCATGCATGCCATGTGCTTCTGCGCATGCACAAGTGTCTCCTGTGTGCCACCATGCCCCCGCACGTGCGCGCCAGATACCCGACAATGAGCTGTCAGGTGGGCTGCGCACGTACATGCACAGATGACCTTTCTGGGCAAGTGCTCGTGTGTAATGGCTCTGCGTGCCACTTCCAGCACACATGCCATAGGTTTGGCACCACGGGTCTAAGAGATTCCCCTGGAGACCAATTTCTCCAACCTAGGGGTCTTCCAGGCATGGAGGGCTATGGCTTCCCCCACTCCCATCATCCCCAATGGCGAGTTTGAGCTGGCTTGGCTGAGCATGAAGTCAGTTGTAATCCAATATTTCTGGAAGGCACCAGGAGAAGTCAACTGCTTAAAATTTGTGTGGGAGGAGTCTGCCTGCAATTCAACTTGTGTCAGTCCAGCCCCAGCTACTCCCTAGGAAAGAAAGACCTTTGACCTCATAGGTTTTAGAGAAAAAGTATTTTTATTAGAGATGCTGAGGGCGGCATGGATGATGCAAGTGCTACAGAAAAATTGCACGAAAATTGTATATTGAAAACAATTCCCAATCAGGATCTGTTCCGATGTTTTGAGAACTCAATGCCTCAAGCGCTGGTGTAAATTCCTTTCCCAGGTCTGGTGTCCTTGAAGCTTGGCAGATGGCTCAGTTTGGCACCTCTGTTAATGTCCCTACTCCCCAATTTCCCATAGCATCCTTTCACACCTCCAGCACGCTTCCTTTCCCAGATGCCCCCTTCCCCCTGGTTATGGCAGTTGCTAGCAAGCTTCAAAGACTGCGAAGACGAGTAGCCGACATCTTGATTGTAATACTGATTTTATATATACTGTATGAGTGTGTGTGTGTGTGTGTGTGTGTGTATGTATGGTATTCAGCTTTGTTCGGGTATTTCACCACATCATTGTGCTTTTAAAGTTGTAGCAACGTTTCAGCAGAATCTCATCTGCCATCATCAGTATTGGGTTCATCTGTGTGTCAAGCTTTCACAGCCATTTCTGTTTTAAATTTGATGCTAGCCTCGTGCTGTGTTAGAATGTTTTTTTCTTCATCCTGATTGGTTGGGAGTCTTGATCTGTATTGGTCTTGGAGTATTGGTCTTGGAGTTTGTTGTATTCTGCTTGATTGGTGTTTCTAATATCTTCTCTCTGGCTGGCTATCACTTCCTCACTAGTCCAACACATGAAAGCCACAGGTCATAGCATCGACTTCAATGGCACCAGAACCCTACCCACTATAGAAAACTCCAGCTACAGAATTATAAGAGAAGCCATAGAGATTGAAAAAAGACCTGAAAGCATGAATAAAAGAGATGATTCCACCAGACTGTCAATTATCTGGAAGCCTGTACTCATAAACAAAAAAATATCCATACCACAAGCCAAGCAAACACCTGGGCACAAACAGACTCCCCCGATACCTCCAGCTCAAACACACCCCAACCAGCCACCCAGATGAAACCTAGCTTCCTAATAAATGATAGCCAGCCATTCATCCGAAGCCAAGCCACGCTAAAAGCCCCCAATACAGGAAACACAATATATACACAGTATATATAAGCTCTTACCTGACCTTTATTTCCTGATTTTTTCAACTTCAGCTGCTGTGCAAGGCAGAGCTGCAGTTTAAAAAGCAGGAAAAGAGGGCTTTTTGAAAGGCTGCTTCTCTGCCCGCAGCATGCTAATGATGATATATAGATACGCGCTGGCAGCGTGCAGGGAAGCACATCGTAAATCACCGAACCACTTAAATGACCGAACTGGTAGTTAACCCTGTCGAATCCCACCCCTGTATGTAATCCTAAACATACAACCACAATTGAGCCCAAATATATCTTGTTAAATGAGAAATTTGTTCAGTAGGTCTCTGCAGTTGATAAGTTAGGAACCTGGTTGTTAAGTGAATCTGGCTTCCCCATTGACCTTGCTTGACAGAAGGTCGCAAAAGTGGATCACCTGACCTTGGCACACAGCAGCGATCATAAGTATGAAGCAGTTGCCAAGCATCTGAATTTTCATCCACATGACAATGAGGAGGCTGCAAAGATTGTAACTTTGAGAAATGGCCATAAGTCACTTTTTTCAGTGCTGTTGTACCTTTGAACAGTCACTAAGCAAACTGTTGTAAGTTGAGGACCACCTGTATTATTGTGTAGACATCTGATTCATTCATTCGCACAACTGCTCCTGGACTGACCAATCTGTTATGCTGTCCCCCCCAAAAAAATGTACGGTTAGTGCTAAATTTATAATCCTAATTGAGCCTGGAATTATGGTCATAAGTCACTGCGGTTGTAAATTGAGGCACAGATTTTTTTTTTTGCAATTTGTAATTTTTGTGTTTGTCATTAAACAAATACCATGGTTGTTAAGCAAATCCTTTTTTCCCCCGATAGGGGTTGCTTGCTGGAGACCAGAACTAAATGCCAGAAATCAGTAAAAAAAACCTCACTGCAAATCTTAGTCATATGACCACAGGAGGCTGCAAACAGCTGGTTGCCAAATGCCCAAAATACGGTCACAAGATTGGGTTGTGTGTGTTCATGTGTGTGCACAGCCATCATAACTTTGAAAATGTGTAGGTTTAGGGTGGGGGACACCATTATAACTCCAAGCAATTGTTAAGTGACCACTAGTCAGTGTTAATGATTATCCCGTGTCTCCTTGATGGAGTTCATTGCAGGTAGTCCTTGACTTATGATCACAACTGAGCCCCACATTTCTGTTGCTAAGCAAGACAGTTAAGTGAATTTTGCCCCATTTTACAACTTGTTAGTTAGCGACATGATTGTTAAATGAATCTGGCTTCCCCATTGACTGTGCTTGTCTGAAGATCACGAAAAGGGACCCCTTTTCCTGACCCCGGGACACCGCGTCATAAATATGAACCAATTGTGAAGTGTCCAAATTTTGATCACATGACCATGAGGTAGCAATGGTCGTAAGCATGAAAAATGGTCATGTCACTTTTTTCAGTGCTGTTATAACATGGAATGGTCCAACAGTTGTAAGTTGAGGACTATCTGTAGTGGACTGTTTCACTCATTTTCTATTCTTATGTGTCCTTCAGTGGTTCTCAAGGAAATAGCCATTTCCAACTCCATAGTTCTAGTAGAAAGAGTGACGTATCTGAAGAACCCAAAGAAATTGCTCTTCCTGTGACCATCCCGGACACCATCACTGAATGGAAAGCTGGAGCTTTCTGTCTTTCAGCAGATGCAGGCTTTGGCCTGGCCCAGCCCACTTTTCTGAAGGCCTTCCAGCCGTTCTTCGTTGAACTCACCTTACCATACTCTGTGGTGCGAGGAGAAGCCTTCCCACTCAAGGCTACTGTCTTCTCCTATCTGATTTACTGCATGCGGGTAAGGAGCGCTTAATGGCTGCTGTGGGAACTTCCCTTTGTACTCTTGGAATTGCTTGGTCCTCTTTCTCTGCCCAAGTCTATTTGCTCCAATTCAGAATAACAGAATAACAGAGTAGGAAGTGACCTTCTAGTTCAACCCCCCTCTTCTAGCAGGAACCTAGATCATTCTGAACAAATGGCTCCCCAATTTCTTCTTAAAAATCTCCCGTGATGGAGTACCCACAATTGTTCTTGTTGTCAGGCAATTTCTTCTTATTCTAGGTTGCTTCTCTCCTTGATTAGTTTCCATCAATTGCTTCTTGTCCTGCCTTCAGGTGCCTAATTCTTAACTGTCCAGTTGTTGTTGTTTTTCCCACCAGTGAGACCAGTCTATCAGGGCAACCTGGTCTGCCCAAATATGGGACGGAGTATATTGCTTCCACTTTTGCCTTTCAGCGGCAATCCAGGAGCCTTTGTAGGCAGTCGCTTTCGTGACAAACTATTTTTGTGTTGAATTTATATTTACTGCCAAATAAATAAAGGGAGACTAGTATAGATCTATTTCAAGCTATTTAGCTTTCATCAGCTAGCCATACCCTTCTGGGATTTGATGTAGATTGGCTTCAAATCCCAGAAGGGTATGGCTAACTGATGAGAGCTAAATAGCTTGAAATAGATGTATACTAGTCTCCCTTAATTTATTTGTCGGTAAATATAAATTGTCCATTGTTTGCATTAAAGGTCTCAAAACCGCCTGAAATTATCCTGCCCCAATTTGCAAACAAACAATTAAAAAAACACACTACTCACTGGATTTTACACATTTCAAGCTTTTAAATTTTTTTAAGACACTGTGTATTTCTCTCGCTCCCATTTTTTGCCAGAGAAATGGATTTCAATATTTTTTTTCTCTTTAGTAAATTATTTCAAGCTTGATGATTTTAATGTGTTTGGACTTCAACTTCCAGAATTCCCCAGCCAGCAAATTGAAGTCCACTCAATTTAAAGCTGCTGAGTTTGAAAACACTACTTTAACAGATGCTTCTCTACTGAATAATGCATCCATGAAAGTAATGCGTGTATAAGGGGAAATGAACTAAAACTTATAGAGGGTTGTACCCAGAAGATTGTGGTTGGCTTTACCATTAGCCAGAATGGGGTTGATTCCCCTTTTTGACTTCTTTAATTGCTCATTTTTACCAAGAATAGCAAAGAGAAGCTTGTTGCATTCCTATTTCAAGCACTAGAATAACTATGCTTTGTATGTACTATGATGTCAAGACATGGGACATAATGCTACATTCTTTATCTTTTGCAACAAAATACTTGGACCAGCCTGGGTATTTCCTTCCTCATACATTCATGCCTACAATATGGAAGTATGATTAACTTTTAATTCAACCAGTTCCAAAGGATAATTTATTCCAAAAGACTATGAGAGATGGTGCATATGGAGGGAGAGTTGGGTTATAGTGAAGTAGCAGTTTCCCAGGAAGGAACGTCACATTCTAGAAAGTGGGAAAGATGAGGCACCACAGATTGGAGCTGGATAGGAGACTGAGATTTTGGATAGCCCTTCCTTCCTTCCTTCCTTCCTTCCTTCCTTCCTTCCTTCCTTCCTTCCTTCCTTCCTATATATGTGTGTATATAGGGGAGATAGTAGCATAAAAATTCAATAAACAAAAAAACAAATATTCAAATAATATCACAGGTATTAAAAACTTAACAAATAAAAGCAAAATAGGGGGAGAAGAACATTCACCTAATCATGACCATTGTGCAGACTCCCCATGGGATCCCCAATGTTGCTGAAGACACCATCTTTTGAGGGCCTTTTGAAAGGCTCACAGGGGCCTCTTGGGAAGTGATGATTGTGAGCTTTTCTCTGCACTGCAGTACGGATGTATAGCTTTCCCATTGAACTTTTTTTTTTTTTTGCAAATGGACAGGTCAGAATATCTCTGACTCCTTCTGCTGACTTTGAGGCATCTCCTATGGAGGAGGAGGAAGATTCCTATTGTATCTGTGCAAATGGAAGAAAAACGGTGTCATGGATGATGACCCCTAAAATTCTAGGTAAGTGGTAACTCTAATAGTGGAGCCGTTACTTAGAAAATGATCTTTTCCCTCCATGTGTAAAGTAAATCAAGGAGCAGAAAGACCTTGGCAGACTGGGCAAAGAGACACAGCCCAGGCAATGGTCAGCTAGGAGACTGGAGAACCCACAAGTCTACAGAAGGCAGGGCAAGAGGTTCAGAAGACACCCTCTGTAGTTTCCTGGGCTGTAAAGGAGACAGCAGGATAGCTGTACTTTTCAAATTTGCAAGATTTTACTAATGTAGATTTACAGTTAAATAGAATTAGTGCATCAGATTGTGTTTCTTGTCTGATCTACCTAGTAAGGCTGACATCAGTCTTACAAGTCTGAAAGTTCAATTCTCCCACTTTCTTCTTTTCAGCCTGAGAAATTAGGGAGAGTCTCTAATGACCCTCTTGCAGTTCCCCACTATCCAGCTGCAGGCTCTGCTGTCCGTTATCTAACCATACTCTTGGCAGGTCTCTGTGCCCAACCTACAATATAAAGGTAGCATATTGTAATGAGGTGAGCCATTTTTGTTCCAGGGAAGATAAACCTCACAGCAAGTGCAGAGGCTGTGACCTCAAATCAGCTCTGCGGGAATGAAGTAGTGGAGGTGCCCACCTTTGGAAACAAAGACGTCGTGATCAAGTCATTATTAGTTGAGGTATGTGGGATGCTTTAAACCCAGACTGAGTAATGAGGGGACACAGACATCTTGGTAAAGCGATGGTGGATATTTGTGCTAAATGTCAGAGATGATTCTGAGGAAAATGCCAGCAGCCAGCAATTTATTCCAGTTAGTAGAGTTTCCCAGGTTAAGGAAAGAAGCTGTGAGATCACCTATCTGAACTCTGGAGTGCTGCAAAAACAGAGCTCATGAAGGCTGCCTGTGGCCCTCACAAGCTCCATTTTCACTGGCAGAGGCATCGTTGCCCAGTGCTTTGCTATTTCCAGGGCAAGCCCATGTGCCAAGTTTAGCACTCCCCCAGTCTTGAGTTTAATACCCCTGATCTACAGCAAGATTAATGTATGCACAATGATGGAAACCTAATAACATTCCCAAAGTGGAGAAAGGAATTTTGAAAATATCTGAATCTGCTGTTTGAGTAGAGAGAGAAAAATAAAAATAAAAACCTTTCTAAAAAACTGGAAACCTCATACGGACTTTTTGCTGGAAGAAAAAAAATTGTCATAATTTATGGTTTGAGGACTGAAAAAGATGTGGACTAAGTGAGGGGTTGAAGGAATTTGTATAAGAGACAGGGAGGTATATAACATTTCTTCATCGGTCTAAAAGCCCAACGTAACATTCCTTTCCTAGTCACCTGTTAGTTTGGGGCAGAAATTCAAGTTCAGAAAAGAAACAGATGACTGATGAGTAAAATTTACAATACCATTTGTAGATTCTTTGAGCGTAACAGAAGCAAAAATAGAAGCAGCAGCAGCTCAGAGCAGATGTCAGTTTCAGCAAGCAAGCTAGTTTCACTTTTAGAATTAAGAGCACGGAGCTAAGCCATGCCCAGACTCTCAGCCCCCAATTCAGCCTCCATTGGCTGACTTTGTTAACTATGTCTCTGCCAGTTCATGAATATACTCTGACAACCTGCATAAAACTTTACTCTCCTTAGAGGGACCAAGCAAGTAGATCTTTATGGGGCTGTTCAATACAACTAAAAACAGATATTACCTTTGCAATAGTGGTGAACATCTGCAGCTCTGGTGTAGAATGAGGATGAAAGCTCATTCTCTGAACTTGTGCGTTGGTTTCTAGATAATGAAACTACCAGGTTAGTGTCACTGGGTTTTTTGGTTTGTCTGGTGAGCTTCCACAGAAGTTTACAGAATAAGCTGGACTGGTTATCAAGTTTCCATAGTAACAAGATATGAGTGTCTTGTGATGTTTGATTTACTGTGCATGTGTGCAGGGGAGGAGTTTTACTTCTACTTCACTTTTATTATAGTTCAGTTTTTTTCTCTTTCGCTTGCTTCTCAGTATGTACAGCTTTTTCTTTTGTTCTTAGTTATTTGTAAATAAAGTATGCTGGCAACAGAAAAACACGATTCATTTCCTCTAATTTATAAAGCTGAATGTGTTCGCTTTGACAAATGGTAGCAGAGGATGGTTCACAGATTTATGGTTTGTTTTTTCTTTGCCGGTTGCTTTGATAATTAGATCACAAAGTCTGAGGAATTTTAATCAAATCTACAATGCCACAAAAGAAAAATAAAACAAAGTGGAGAACTCAGTCAGTGGAACATTTATTATCCTTTGAATTACCTAAAAAGGAGATAAGAAGTTGGCAGACGCCGCTTGTTACCGCTACTCATCTGGAAGAAGCTGTCGTGGGAGGACAAGAAAACAGGTCTATACCAAGTTTTATTTATGATGCATGCTATCAAACTCAGCCTGAGAAGCCAGAGGCCCAAGAATATGAAAAGCTTGGTGCTAAACATAAAGTTTTACAGACAGCTGAGCATTTTTAACGAAAAGAGAAAGGTGAAATTTATTATTCTTCATTGAGTCCTGAGTTGCAGGATTATATGCAACAGATTGCAGTTTTTGAACACAATCTACAGCAAGCTAAGGCCTATGCACTGTCCTTTCAGCCAGATAAGGGTGTGTTTGGAGTTCCTGAGTCCTCCATCTTGCCTTCTTCATTGAAGCCAAAGGTCCACCCATAAATTGGTCACATGGGTGTGGTGTCAGACCAATCAGAAGAGAGAGCTATGCCTACATCACAGCTACCTCGTGATATGTCTTGTGATGCTGACTCAGCTAAAACAGCAAGAGCTTCTGCGATTTCTAATATTGTAGCACCATCTGCTAGCGACTTGTGTGAAATACAGGAACAATTGCAAAATTTACAAAGACTTTTACAAACTTGTCAAGAAGTCAGTGTGCTGTACAGATGTCTTCAGCAAGCCAGCCAGTACTGGCACCTGTGCCAACTACAGCGCCTCCTGGTGTCCAAGCAGGCATTGCTCAACCAGTGCAAGTTATACAAGTTCCTCTTCAACAATCTTCTATCACCCCATTGACTGGTGATTCAAAGTTAAAGTGCTCAGGACAGAATTACAAGGCATGGGTCAGTGAGATTGGCATTTTACTTCGCAGAGAAGGTACTCACTGTATGGTGTTTAATCCTTCACCACAACCTTGGCCTCCTGACATAAGAGGGTTGGACATTAAAGCATGCACAACATTATTGATGTCAATGCACACTGATCTGCAGATTACTTTTTCACCTGATGCAACTGCCCAACAAATTTGGGCTCAAGTAGAAGCATGTTACCAGCCTGTTTCAACTGAATCTACATATTTGCTCTTAACTGACTTTCATGGTTCGAAATTGAAATCTGGTGTACCTATTGGTGAACATTTGACTAAACTAAAAGGAAAGAGAAAGGAACTTGCTGAACATGGTTATGTTGTGGATGATTTTCAAATGATCAGTGTTATTATTAACTCATTGAATTATGAATGGAACGATGCCATTTCAAAAGTTAATCAAGTGCCTATTGCTCAGCGCACAGTTGATCATATATGCAGAATTTTAACTGAAGAAGCATTCATGCACGCCACACCACATTTGAGAGGACCACCTGCATTGAGAGCTCCAGCAACGGCACAATTTCCGAGGAAATGCCTTCGTTCCAAGGATGCCAAGATGCTACGTCTCGGTCGTCTGGGACATATCATCCGTGATTGCCCCCAACGATCTCCAGCACCTGTCACATACCAGCCCAGAGGAACAGATTCCAGAAGCAAGGACAGAGATGAAAGACAAGGTCATCGTAGTTCCAGGTGTGATCTACAAGCTCCACACATCATATTGGCATTAACCAACGAAGGAAGTCCGGATTATGATAGAAGACATTTCTGGACTTTGGACAGTGGAGCAGCAGTGCAAGTTACCTACAGAGGAGATCTTTTCACAGAGATGTACGAGTCTGAACTGGATATGTGTGAACTGTACACTTTTTCAAATAATACTGTTCAGGTCAAGGGAAAAGGAACTGTTTATATTGAAGAGCTAGATGCATTTATTCCTGATGTTTATTATATTCCAACAGCAACCAGCAGTTTGCTTAGTCAGAGTCATTTGTCAAGAGTATCCAAGTACAAGGTTCACCATTTTGAAAAAGCAAGTTATGTGGTGAAAGAAGGTAATATTGTTGCTGAAACCATATTAATTGGTGGTGTTTATTACCTAAAGCCGAAGTCTGCTTCGCAAGCACAGACAAGTATACCAAGTCCAATAAGAAGGAGCACAGGCCCAGAGAGAGATGTTCCAGAGAGAAATCCTGTTGCTATCCCAAAGGTTCCTAGAACCAACAAAAGTAAGAAACAGGTTGCACAAAGCAAGCCTAAGGTTACTAATATGAATGTTGAAAATTCACTAACAGGTAAACTTTTGCATTCCAGGTATATCCATAAGTGTCATAGAAGATTGGGGCACGCCAGTTTTCGTGTTCTTAGCAAAATGCCAGAATTTGTAAAAGGTTTGGATCTGAAGGGACGTAAGGTGTTCTTGGATTGTGCTGTCTGCAAGAAAGCCAAATCCAAGGCAGCAGCCATTCCAAAATGTGCTACACGCCTGTCAACACACATTTTTGATTTGGTACACACTGACATAGTAGGTCCATTTGCACCAACATTTGGTGGTAGAAAATATTTCTTAACAATTGTTGATAATTATTCTAGATATGGATTTGTATTTCCTATGAAGGAAAAATCAGAGACCTTTCGGATCTTTAAAGACTTTGCAACTTACGTCAACATTCAACATGGTGTTTGCATTGCCAGAATTCAAAGTGATCATGGTGCTGAATTCATGTCCCAGCATTTTCAGGACTGGATGCGTAAGAATGGAATTCTGCACCAGATCTCAGCTCCTTACATTCCTGCGGAAAATGGAGTGACTGAACGCAGAAATGGAGTCCTGCAAACCATGATGCGTTGTCTCTTGAAAGACGCTAATCTTAGCTTCCCATACTGGGGTGAAGCAATTAAATACGCAAACTACATCGTTAATTGTTTCTGGAGCAGTGTAATAAATCAGACACCTTTCTTCATGTTATATGGATATAAGCCCGATTTGAAAAATATCCATATTTTTGGTTCCTACACTATGGTGAATATTCCTTTAGCTCAAAGAAGGAAAGGAGATCCAGCAGCAAAGAGACTGAGATTCATGGCTATTGATGACAATTCCAGATGCAGCAAGTTCGTTGACTCCAGACATGTAATTGTGGTTTCTCAATCATTTGATTTTGAAGAAGATGCTGACTGGTCCAGGATTCACTCTAATGATCCCGGAGTTTATTTTCCTAGAGATGATGTTACGCAGTCTGATGATCGAGATTATCAGGCGGATGTTCCATCAACTAGTTCTTCTCAACCAGAGATTCTGTCTTTGCATACCATCAATGCTGAGGCTAGTGACGAGGAAGAAGATGAGGACGAAACGGAAGAAGAATGGACCGTTGTTCTGAGATGTTCTGAGAGGGTCAATAAGGGGATCCCTCCACAGCCATTTTTGTGGCAATTGACAAAAGCACCTTTACCTTTGATTTGTGCTGTTACACTGCCTCCTGACAACTTCACGCAAATTTAAGTATCTTCCTGATTCCAAGCAAGAGAAATGGTATGAGGTAATGCAGGCTGAAATGGACAGTCTAAAGCAACTCAAGGTGTTTACGCCTGCAATTCCTTCTGGATGAAGAAATTTACGACAAAGGTCCTCCAGGATTCTGGAAGCAAGAAGGGGATACCTGACTCTTAAACAAAAGTCTTTATGGTCTGAAACAGTCTGGTTTAATGTGGTATTTATGTGTTACTGACAAACTAAATTTAATGGGTTTTATTAAATCCGAAACTGATGAATGCGTGTTCACAAAAAGATTTGGGAATGCATATGAGATAATTCTTGTTTATGTTGATGATATTGCAGAAATATTTTATATTGAAACTTTTAGGTTACATCAACAGACTACTTGCAGCTGCTCAGCATGAATACCTACGTGAGAAGATGTGCCTTACCTGATGTCAGCTCATCAGACAAAGAAGGGGGTGTCATTGCATTTTTTGGTTTGTCTGGTGAGCTTCCACAGAAGTTTACAGAATAAGCTGGACTGGTTATCAAGTTACCATAGTAACAAGATATGAGTATCTTGTGATGTTTGATTTACTGCGCATGTGTGTAGGGGAGGAGTTTTACTTCTACTTCACTTTCATTATAGTTCAGTTTTTTTCTCTTTCGCTTGCTTCTCAGTATGTACAGCTCTTTCTTTTGTTCTTAGTTATTTGTAAATAAGTAAGTTAAGTAAATAAAGTATGGGAACAGAAAAACACGATTCATTTCCTCTAATTTATAAAGCTGAATGTTTTCGCTTTGACAGTTAGGAAACAAAACTCCCCTAAACTCTGCTGAAGATGTTACCTAGTCTGGTAATGAAATGTTCAGAAACCAACTCACAAGCTCAGAGAATGAACCTTCACCCTCAGAAATTACCTTGTTAGGAAACAACACAAAGTAATCCAGTGGTGCTCCTCTTGATGGTTCACCTCTCTTGTTATTTGTTTCAACTGCATTTCCTCTTGGTGCTCGTGTACTTAACTCAGATGTTATTTCCATGGCAATTTTTGTAAATGACTCTTAACACTCCTGTTAACCTCTCCTTTTTTTCCCCGTCCCTTTCTGTTCCGGTGAAGCCTGAAGGGATCGAGAAAGAAGTGGTGTTCAACTCTCTTCTCTGTGCATCTGGTACGTTGCCCCTGTAGACACAGATCTTAACTTGCTCTAAATGCTCTTTTAAAAAAGAAGATCACCACCTCCCAAACCCAGGCATTCATGAAAGCCTAGAGGACAGGAAAGAGTGGGGAGAAAGGATATAAACATTGGATGTGGTCTCTTGAACAATTTGATTCCGCTAAAATCCTTATTGCAGCTCAACTTTCTAAGCAGAAAGTGCACTGAGCCCAGTTAGAATAGCAGTGCCAGGTACACCATGATCTAAGTTTTGTTTCTCTTTTATAGGAGAACCCGAGTCCAAATCTTTTCTTCTGACGTTGCCGGAGAATGTTGTAGAAAGCTCAGCCAGGGCCTCATTTTGTGTGCTGGGTAAGTGAGATACTGTGTTACACATTTTGGAAATTAATTATATCCTTGTGTACTCCCACATAAGGCCCCTATACAAGTAGTCCTTGACTTACCACAAAGGTTCTTTTTCAAGAGGCAACTGGACTTTGTGTTTTTTCTTTGAAGATGTTTCGCTTCTCATTTAAGAAACTTCTTCAGCTCTGACTGGATGGTGGGGAATAGAAGGATTTATACTCCTTGCAGACAGCTGGTCATTTTCATCCTTTTAGTGGGTCGTTAAGGTCACCTGGAGGTTTATCTGTGTCCTCCTGAGTGGTGCAAATTGGTGTGGAGACTTCTTGAAACTGTTGAAAGGAATGTGTTGTAGATTGGAGAGAGATAACTTTGTAGTCCTCCCTCTCTGTTGAGAGGGCTGTTCATTTTTGATATAGATGGCCTCTTTGACCCTTCTTTCAAACCAGCTGTCCTTTCTGTCCAAAATATGGACTTTGTTGTCTTCAAAAGAGTGGTGTGTGTCTTTTAAATGCAGATGGACTGCTGAAAATAGTTATTTATTTTATTTATTTTTCATATTTCTATACCGCTCCCTCTCCCAAAAAGGGACTCGGGGCGGTGTACAGCCTAATAAACACATAAAATAGAATACAAGTTAAATAGAATTTAAAACCAAATTAAATACATATGTGGCTGCATCCCGTCCGACTATAATTAAATATTTAAAATCCGGGATAGATAAAATTTATAGATAAGATTAAAATTAGATTAAAAATTAAAAACCTTTATTGAATTTGAAACCCCATAAACCCTTACTGGGCCAGGCCGGCCTGTTTAAAAAAATAGGGTCTTAACTGCGCGCCGGAAGGTCAGAATATCTGTCATGGCTCGTATCTCCGGGGGGAGATCATTCCACAGGGAGGGGGCTCCCACAGAGAAAGCACGCACCCTCGGGGCCGCCAGCCACCAGCGATCAGGTGGCGGTACCCCAAGTAGGCGACCCTGTGGGAGCGTACTGGGCGGCGGGAGGTTGTTGGTGGCAGCAGGCGGTCCCGTAAGTACCCAGGTCCCGAGCCATGGAGCACTTTAAATACCATCAGTACCACCTTGAATCGAATCCGGAAGGCTACAGGAAGCCAGTGCAGCCTGCGGAGAAGTGGTGTTACATGGGCGCCCCGAGGGGCGCCCACGATCACCCGCGCGGCTGCATTCTGAACTAACTGCAACCTCCGGAGACTCTTCAAGGGGAGCCCCATGTAGAGAGCATTGCAATAATTCAAGCGGGAGATAACGAGGGCGGAAGTGACTGTGCGAAGTGCGCCCAGATCCAGAAAGGGCCGCAACTGGTAGATCAGACGAATCTGATAAAAAGCCCCCCTGGCGACGGCTGCAATATGTTCTTCCAAAGACAGCCACACATCCAGGAGGACACCCAAGTTGCGTGCCCTTTCCACGGGGGTCAATACCTCTCCCCCCACGGCCAGCGAAGAAACAAGCTGGCTGTATCTGGGCGCAGGAAACCACAGCCACTCGGTTTTGGTCGGGTTGAGACGAAGCCTGTTACGACCCATCCAACCCCGCACGGCCTCCAGGCACCGGGTCATCACTTCGACGGCTTCGTTGGGGTGGCCCGGGGTGGAGATATACAGCTGAGTATCATCAGCGTACTGATGGAACTCCACCCCAAAGCCACGGATGATCTCACCCAGCGGCTTCACATAAATGTTAAACAGCAGGGGCGAGAGCACCGACCCCTGAGGCACCCCACAAAGCAGGGGCCTTGGGGACGATCTCTGCCCCCCTGTCAACACAAATTGCGAATGGTCGGAGAGGAAGGAGAACCACCGCAACACGGTGCCTCCAACCCCCAACCCCCCCAACCGCCGCAATAAGATACTGTGGTCGACAGTATCAAAAGCCGCTGAGAGATCTAACAGACCAGGACAGAGGAACAACCTCTGTCCCGCGCCCTCCAGAGATCATCCACCAACGCGACCAACGCCGTCTCCGTGCTGTGCCCGGGCCTGAAGCCCGATTGGAGGGGGTCAAGATAACTCACTTCATCCAGGTACTGCGGGAGCTGACGTGCCACCACACTCTCTACAACCTTCGCAACAAAGCGAAGGTTGGAGACAGGACGATAATTTGATAATAATGCTGGGTCCAGGGACGGTTTCTTGAGGAGGAGCCACACCACCGCCTCCTTCAAGGCGGCGGGTAAAAGCCCCTCTCTCAAGGAAGCGTTTATAATACCCTGGAACCAGCCTCGTGTCACCTCCCGAGTGGCCAAGACCAGCCAGGAGGGGCACGGGTCCAACAAACAGGTGATGGCATTCAGTCCCCCCAGTATCCTGTCCACGTCTTCCACGGTAACAGGATCGAACTCAACCCAATTGACCTCACCGATATCCACCCCCGCCCCCCCGCCCGGAGATGCCCAGTTGGAGTCCAGCTCGTCCCGAATCTGAGCGATTTTGTCCTGCAGAAACCTAGAAAACTCCTCAGCCCGTCCCTGCAAGGGATCCTCCCGCACCTCCACCTCTAAAAGAGAGCGGGTCACCCTAAACAGGGCGGCTAGGCGGTTTTCCGCGGACGCAATAAGGGTGGAGAGGTAGGACCTCCTCGCCATCCTTATCGCCACTAAATACGTCTTAATATAAGATCGTAGTAGTGTTCGGTCAGACTCAGAACGGCTAGCCCTCCAACTACTCTCTAGGCATCTTTTCCGGCGCTTCATCTCCCTTAGCTCCTCAGAAAACCAAGGAGCCACTTGGGATTGGCACCGGGTCAGAGGCTGCAAGGGCACGACCCGGTCAAGGGCCCCTGCAGCCACCCTATCCCAGGTGGCGACCAAGCCCTCAACCGAGTCGTGTGTGTGAGCTTCGGGAAATGGCCCAAGCTCCATCAGGAACCTATCAGGGTCCATCAGGCGCCTGGGGCGGTACCATTTTAACGGCCCCGCCTCCCTGCGGTTGGGGGGTGCGGAACGGAAGTCGAGCTTCAGGAGCGAGTGATCCGTCCATGACAGGGGTTCTATAACTATATCCCCTACACCCAGACCACTCTGCCACTGATCAGAGACAAAAACTAGATCCAGGGTGTGACCTTCCACGTGAGTAGGGTCCCGAATTAACTGGGTCAGGCGCATGGCTGTCATGGAAGCCATGAACTCCTGAGCAGTCCCCGAGGCACCGCCGGCAGAGGGTAGGTTGAAATCCCCCATGACCATAAGCCTGGGGGTCTCAACCGCCACGCCGGCTATAACCTCAAGGAGCTCAAGCAGGGCCGATGCCGCATAGCAGGGAGCCAGGTATGCGACCAACAAGCCCACCTGTACCCTGGGACCGAACTTCACGAAAAGAGACTCACATCCGGTCGCCTGAGAAACAGTGGATTCCCTCGGACACAGATCCTCCTTAATAACCACTGCAACACCCCCACCCCTCCCCTGGGCCCTCGGTCGATGAAAAACCCGAAACTCGGCTGGGCACATCTCCATAAGAGGGACTCCCCCCTCTAGGCCCAGCCAGGTTTCGGTAATACCCACCAGGTCCGCTCTCCCTTCACAGATCAAATCATGAATGAGGGGGGCCTTATTAACGACGGACCTGGCGTTACATAACATCAGCCGAAGGCCCAGAGCCTGATCGCTCAAACCACCTGGGGAACGGGACGTAACAAGAGGGTCGGAGCGCGCTACAGCAGACAAATAGCGGGGGCGCGCTCCCGAAACAAAATGTGGCCCCCTATAACCGCCAAATCTGCCTCTCTCGCTCACCGTACTAATAGCTTTAATATCACCCTCCCTGGGACAGCCCCCCATACTCAATACAACCCCATATGAGCCCAAACCCTCCCGGCAACACTCAACCCGCGGCCCAGTCCCAGCCCCAGGCGGGTTGTCCCCCAACCCCCGCCCGGCCAACCCTAACCCCTTTAAAAATCTAATTAAAAATTTTAAACAACCCTCCCTCCCACGCTTCCGGCGGCCCCACCATCTCTCCGGATCCCAAGATCCGTCCTTGAGATAAATCCTAGAGAGACAAGAGGGCCAACTCTGAGACAGGGGGACATATCTTAGGGCCCACAGATCTTTCGAAGAATATGTCAATGTCTTTGGCTGAATCTTCCCTGACTGCCATCGACCAGGCAAAGGACAAACCAAGCGGGACCCGAGTCCAGGCTGGAACGATTGCACCCCGCTGGCAGCTGGCATCCAGCCTCGCGGGGGGCCCGTCGCTCGGGGGCGCAGGTCATGTTTTCTGGCCTCGTCGCAGGCCCTCTCACTGCCCACGGCAACGGCCCTGGCCCCGGCAACACTCCTCCGCCTCCAGTCCTGATGGAAAATGCCGGGCACCTCGCCAGACCAACGTCGCCCCTGGGTAGATAAAAACGCCGAAGCCTGGCCGGACAAAGCCGCTGCCGCTCGAAAACCCCCAGCGGCGGGGCCACCTCCAGCTCCAGCTCTGCAACGGCCTCCGCGACGGCCCTGGCCCCAGCAGCATTCCTCCATCTCCGGGCCTGATGGAAATTGCCAGGCACTACGCCCGGTGCCTGGCCGCACAGCGCCGCCGCCCGAGAGGCCCGAGAGACCACCACCGCTTGGAAGCCAACCGCGGCGGCAGCTCCGGCCCCGACTTCGGCTCCAGCTCCAACCTCTGTGGCGACTCCAACTCCGACGCCAACTCCGGCCCCAGCCTCTGCTGCCGCCCGAAAGCCTTCGGCGGCAGCAACTCCGGCCCCGAGTCCAGTCCTAGCCCCGGCCTCCACATCAGCGGCTCCGGTTTCACCTTCGGCTTCCACCGCCGCCCGAAAACCATTTACGGCGGCGGCGGCTCCGACGCCAACCCCGGCAACGGCCTCGGCAGCAGTCCTCCGGCCTCGCTGGATTCGACCGGACTCCACGCCGCCCCACGGCCTCCTCCGCGGCCTCCACAACCTCCTCGGGGTCGCCCACCCCCCCGGGTCCTTTCGCCACCCCTGCCACAGGTGAGGACCCGGGGGGAGGGGGACTTACCCCGAAGTTCGGCCATCGCGGCGGAGCTCTTCAGCCAGACATCCTCCGGCCACCATTTTTTTTGAGTTTTTTGAGTTCTGATGTGTTTGTTCCCTTACATTGTGCCATGCATTTATCAAAATTCAAATGTTTGGCAACTGACTCATATTTATGATAGTTGCAGTGTCCTGGAAACATTCGCTTAACAACCATGTTACTAATTTAAGAACTGCAGTGATTCACTTAACAACTCTGGCAAGAAACTATCTCACTTAGCAATGGAAATTTTGGGCTCAATTGTGGTTATAAGCTGAGGATTACCTATATGGTCCATGGTTGACAGTTTTCCATTAAGCCTGGATTGGGTGCTTTCTAAGCCAAACCCTGGCACTGATTCACTTAACAATTGTGGGAAGAAATGTCATAAGAAGGGCAAAATTTACTTAGCACAGCAATATAAATTTTGGGCTCAATTATGGTTGTAGACTACCTATATTCCAGCATGTTGGATAGTCACTGCAGTTGCCAGTTTTAGGGCATTGGGTTAAATGTAAGGACCTGCCTCAGCTGTCTCTTTAGGAAAGCATGACTCTTGAAACAATTGGCATTTCAAAACGAACATTTACAGAGAGAAAGTGATTGCAGGTGAAATCTGAAGTTCCCATGCAAAACATTAAGCTATTCTTTCTATTCAAATCTCACCCCAATGGCCCCCGGTCCACTAGTAGCCAATACAGTGTCTCAGTGTTTTGAGAACAATCAGGTGTTAGATTGATAATGGTTCATCCTCAGGATGCTGCGACCTTGGTAACAGGCTAGAGCTGGCTGGGATGAGTCCATCATGTTGACTTGGTCCCGTTTCCTAAATCTCACGTGGTTACAACAAAAGTGAAAGCATGCAAAGTATCTTGTCCCAGGTTGGCAACCCACCTCCCCCTCGGATTGGCAGCGTTCTGGCAGGGACCTGACACTAAGGCTGGGAGAAAATTGGTTAGATTTCTCTTAAAATTCAAACAGTGGCATCTTTTGAGGGGGAAATCAAAGTTGGTAAGATCCTCTCTATCATATGTCTTCTTTCGCTTTCTCAGGAGACATTTTAGGAGGAGCGATAAAGAACCTCAATCAGCTTCTCAAGATGCCCTATGGCTGTGGGGAGCAGAACATGGCCCTCTTTGCCCCCAATATCTACATCCTGAACTATCTCAATAAGACTGGACAACTGACAGAGGAGATCAAATCCACGGCCATTGGATACTTAGAGGCTGGTAAGAAGCACCCCACAGGAATTTATTTGATTCTTTTTTATTAATTATATTGTTTTAAATGAGGTTTTATATTCTGTAAGCCACCTGGAATTGCCATGGATGAATAGGCAGCAATATAAATTCAAAAAATAAATGAATAAAAATTATAAACAAACAAAATGTGTAAAAATTAAGAACACTGAACATTAAGCACCTAGTTTCCAAAGGTCGGTGTCCATAGGATCATAAAGGGAATCTTTGGATACTGAAGCATATTGAATAATATTCCAAATTTGATTTGGAGATTCAAAGCCAGTTTGGCTCAATTTCTAAGTCAAACTGACTTTTGGAAATGAATTACAAACTTGAAGTAAACATTTCACTTGGGTTTGGAAACACATATGCTGCTTGGTTCACTTCTAATTTTCCTCTTCCACTTCAGGTTATCAGAGGCAACTGAACTACAAGCATCCCGATGGTTCTTACAGCGCTTTTGGAAAAGGTTCAGAGGAAGGGAATACTTGGTAAGATTTCTTTGTTCCTAAGGTCGTGTTTCTCAAACTTTCTACAGTGATGGACTAACCAAATCAACATTGAGAAAATTCAGGAGCCATAAAGGAGAATATTTGTAGCTCAGGGTTGTCATGGTTGACATCCTTGGGACTCTCTGAGCTTGCTTGTTTTTCCTGCAGATGTTTCAGTACCCTAACAAGGTAACATCATTAGTGCTGTTTGCTGTCAGTTTATATTCTGGTGTCTTGCCTGTCTATGTGGGTGAGAGTGGTCTTAGAGATTGAAGAAAAACACGGTAATCATACTAAGTGGAGGCATACTCAGGAATAGTTTAAAAAAGTGAATATAATTGCCTATAACTGAGCAACCACCACATTCCTGGTGAAAAAGGGGGCTTGCCTGCCCAGTTATAGCTGCCTTCCTAACTTTCTTGACACCTTCCTTCAATGGGTT
Source organism: Bungarus multicinctus (assembly GCA_023653725.1). NCBI lineage: Eukaryota > Metazoa > Chordata > Lepidosauria > Squamata > Elapidae > Bungarus > Bungarus multicinctus. The sequence continues at coordinate 8,997,214 of CM042834.1, read as the reverse complement.
CTTCAATTCCAAGATGGCTGAAAATTGTAAGAGCTTGGAAACTTGAAAAAGAAAAATTAGGATCTCCTGTGCTCTCCTGTCTTATAGGCTGACAGCTTTTGTGCTGAAATCTTTTGCTCGGGCGAGATCCATAATCTTTGTGGAAGACAAGCACATCAACGATGCTCAGAACTCACTGACACTGAGGCAGGAGAATACTGGATGCTTTCGGAGCACTGGGTCTCTTTTTAACAATGCCCTCAAGGTACAAGAGGCGGGCGGGAGAAAACAGCAACGTGTCTTTGGAAATGAGAGTTGGGTATATTGGGAATACTTGACTTGCAACCACAATTGGGCTGAAATTTTGGATCTTAAATGATATAATCACTACGCAAGTCATCACATGATCAATCTGATTTTACAGTCATATTTACTGTACTTGTTAAACAAATCACCATAGTTGTTAAATGAATCTGGTTTCCCCAATTCACGTTTTTTTGCCTGAAACTGGCCAGGAAGGTTGCATATTGTGTTCACACAAGATTTTGTAACTGTTGTAAATGCAGGCCAATTGCTAAATGCCCAAATTGTGCTCATGGGATTGTGTGTGTGGGTGTGTGATCTAAGCCATAATTTTGTGGATGCACTGAAAGCTGGTTTCTCCAAGGCTGTTGTAACTGAATGAGTTCAAGAAGGAATGTGAATTGAAGATACAGATTGAGTTGCTTTGGTCATATAGAGAATGATTGAGAATTACTCTGGATTTCTAATCTGGAAGAAAATGTGCTGTCTTTCTGTTTATGAACTTGATAAAACAGAAAGACTTATGAATATTCAGTAGTCAGGATTTAATGTTTTACCTGAAAAACTGACAGAGTACCATAAGTAGTGCCCAAGGGTGCTTTTTCAGGAGGCAAGTGGACTTTCTTATTTTTCTTTGAAGACACAGACATTTAGTAGTAGTAGTAGTAGTAATATTTCTTTTTTGTCATTGCACTTCATACAACAAAATTAAATGCCATCTTCAGTGTACATCATACATAAGAAAATTATAAAAATAAAACAAAAACACACATCCTTCACATTTTATACAATTGAATTGAAAACCCCTGATATTGCATTAATATTGCAGTTTGCCTTGGACGTTTGGCCGCCTGGGACCAATGGCAGCCAGAAGCCGCAGCAGGTTTCTTTCTCTCTCTCTCTCCCCCTTCCCTCTCTCCTTCTAAAGCTAGGATAACTACCCAAAACAAAAACTCCTTTGGATGAAACCAGGTTATTTACTCCTCCCCCACCCCCGCTCTTCCACCCCTCCCATTCCTTCTCCTAACAAGAACTTGCCATGGCTTCTGGCTGCCATCATTGGCAATCAGCCAATTGGCTGGTGGTGAACTGTCCTGGGCAGCCAAATGCCCAAGGCGAACTGTATTTTGACAAATGGGCCCGTGCCAAGGGGCCAGGGACGGGGGAGGGCATGGCCCATTTGCCAGGGCGAAAGAATGGGGGAGGGCCAGCCAAGAAGAAAAGCTGGTGGATAATAACACAGAAGCGAAACCCTGGAAGAGAAGCCGGCGCAGCCAATGGTAGGAGCCTAAAAGTCCCATTTCGAAGACAGTACAGATTCAGCTTCAATAGTCTGCGCCTGCCTTCTACAGTGAAGGTGTCAGCCTGGGAAGCCATGTTTCTTTTGGAGCTTCTAGGTTGCCACATTTAGTGCCTGGGAATTTGGGAGGGTTTTTTTTTTAGAAGCAGTGCATCAATAGCCTTTCAGTCTTTCTAGGAGAGTCAAGTTCGTTTCACCCTACACCTGGAGGGGAGTGACTGGGGATAGTCTCAGGATGGGATGAAGACATGATTGGGCCGTGTGATGGACTGATGAAGGCAGGGGATGGATCTTTGATTTTCTTTTGGGGAAGGGAAAACCCAAAACTCTCAGGGTTTTCCCAGATGTGCCAATATGACATCTTCAATAAAATTGAACTTTGAGCAGATGGCTGTCTCAGAGTTGTGTTTTGGAGGTTGTTACTTGGACCACTGACATTAAGGACACAGGGCAGAAAACATCCTGCAGCCAAGAAGGCTCCATTTGCACTACTCAGGTCTGAGTAGGTGTTCTCAGGTCTGAGAACACAGATAAACCTCCTAGTGGCCTCAATGACTCACTAAAAGAATTCAAATGACCAGCTGTCTGCAAGGAATATAAATCAATCCATTCCCCACCATTCAGTCAGAGGTGAAAAAGTTCATGGATAAGAAGTGAAACGTCTTCAAAAGAAACAACAAAAAATTCCAGTTGCCTCATGAAAAAGCATAATTGGGATCTCTCTTTTACTCAGTTACCAAAACTCTATGATTTCTTGTGAGGGTAATATAATATAGATTTGGAAAGATTGGAGGGATGATAGAAGATGGTGGAAGTTCTTTGTATAATAGGTACAGCTGATATCTGACTCTCTCCTGCAGGGGGGAGTTGATGACCAGACCACTCTTTCAACTTATATCGCCATTGCTTTGCTGGAAGTGCCACTACCTCCCACCGTAAGTGTTCAAAGGGCAACCATGATTGCAGTAAACTAGCAGTGAGGAAACCCATGTTCAAGTTCCCACTTGGTCAGGGAGTTCACGCTCATTTAGGCTAATGAAATAGACCACATCTCATTAGCTTCACTGTACATGCAAAGCCATATCATAGTCTGGTGAATCCAAAATGTAATTGTACAAGGTGACTAAGCTCAATTACCTCTTCCTTATCCTTCCTCTTCTCCAATCAATTCTGTCTTTTTCTCTCTCCAATCAATTAAGAGGCATGGTGGCTCCATAGCTTAATGACAGAGATGGTCTCAGCTCCGCAGTTTGAGCTCAAGCACTGTGTGGCAGAATGAGCTCCTGTCATTTGCCTTAGCTTCTGTTCATCTTAACAATTCAAAAGCATAGTCTATGTAAGTAGATAGATAGGTACCATTTTGGTGAAGACACAAACTGGTGCTCTGTGCAGGTAATCGGATTCCTGATGGCTCTGAACCTTTCTGGTTGTAGTGCACATTTGCGAGGCAACTCTGGGAAGGGAGGGGTCCTTGGATGCTGCTGCAAGAAGATCCGCTCGTCTTTATCTTTGGTGCGAAGTCAGCTCACCCTACCGTGGCATACTTTGGGAAGTGTGCAAGTGTGTCCTATGGGCTGGTACTTTGGCAAGCCAAACTACTATGTCACAATAGCATTGTGGTCTTCTGACTACTGTAACAACCCTATATGCTAATAACAATCCAATCAATTTTGCCCTAACTTGCTTCTTCATATTTGGATCCTAATGACCAGCTCTGACTCTTGACGGCTGATTCCACCAAAGTAATTCTTCCAAGCAAGATGTTCACAGTCTTCTTTAACAACATTTATTGATAGGAGAGGGAAAGGGTTATGACAACATCAGCAGCTTTCACTTTAGGACCATTTTGTCTTTCAACACATTAGGATGAAGACTTTCTGAAAGAGCTTCTTTTTGCAGATAATGGAGGAGTCTGCAGATGATTGTTTATCAAACCATCTCCTGAATCTTTACATTATCAGTCCTGATTTGCCCTGCTTCTCCTTCTCCTCATGCCTGATCCACCAGCACTCTCATTTTGGACTTCAGCTAGTGAGGAACTGCTAAACCTTGTTCCCAAAACACAGAAGCATGTAGGAAGAGCAAGTAGCTGGTAGTGGCGCAGGCAGCAGAAATATGGAGTTTCTGTGTTCTTCATTCAACCTGAGCTTCTGGATTCTGTCTGCTCCTTGGAGGAAGAAAATAACAAATGGCTTGCATCAATTAGACCATCAGCTTACTGTTGCTGTATTGTTGTTTAAGTTAACAACTTAAATGAATAATAAAGCCAACTTCATCCCAGGACTTTGCTGAGATCCTGAGTTTCTTCACTGTCTCCTTTTCAGAAACCTTCCTCCTGACCAACTTAGATTACAAACCAACTGGTGGGGGAAGGACAATACCTCCTCCATTTCAAGTGTCAAGGGAGATACAAAGTTCTGGCTCTTGCACTTTTGGTGACCTCAATCACTGTTATTTGATGCTGTTGTTGTGTGTCTGATGTTGTCTCTCTGGGTCTGCCTCTTATTCTTTGACCTTTTATGCATTGTATGATATAGAATCCCAAGACATTGTCTCTAGGTGAGCAGACCACTTAACTTGCTGTTTTTGCATGTAGCTTAAGACTGGATATATTCTAGTTCTTTCTCTTATCATCTCATTTTTTATTTTAACCTTTCTGGTCACTCCAGCAGCTTTCTTCAAACATTGCATTTCCAAGTGGTGATTAATCTTTTCTTCTGCTTTATTGCAAATGACCACAACACTGGTAATATAGGGTGGAGATGAATATGCTTTGTATACTGCTATACTGATTTCCATTAAACTTTTTTCCCTCTGCAGCATCCTGTGGTGCAAAATGCTTTGCTTTGCTTGGAGAAGGCGACTGAAGCAAAAGAGATCCACATTTATCTCCGGGCTCTGTTAGCGTATGCTTTTGCTTTGGCGGGGAAAGAGGAGAAGAGGCAAGAAATGTTGGACTCTCTTCTAAAAGTAGCTGTGGAGGATGGTGAGAAATGAGCTCTTTGTTATGAAAATCAGGTATCCATCGAAGAAATTGGAGATGTGCAACAAAGCTTACTGGCATGCAAAGAATAATGTTCATTGGACCCCCGGACAAGAAAAGTGTCTATAGCCCCAAGTGTCAGAGTTCCAAGTAATAGACCCAAAGCAATCAAAACCTTGAGGCCTAGAGTTTCCTCAAAGTATGAATTTATTAGGAATGCCATATTGGCACAGCTGATGAAAATCCGACTTTGAAGGACCCGAGGTTTTCCCCACCCAAATCAAAACCCAAAGTTCTTTTCCCCAGGTCACACATTAATCACATGGTCCAATCAGGTTGTAGTCCCAGCTGCGGCTGGCTTTTGTCCAAGCCCCTCCAATACCTGGTAGGAATGTCCTTGGCTCCCACAGGAAATAATGTTATTTTGGCTACACATCCTCTCCAGCTATCTCTATCTCCCTCCTCACGTTTCCACAGCTCCAGCCAGCCTCACTGTGGCAGCCCTGAAGATGCTTCCAAAATGGTTAAGTTTTTTTTATAACCAAGTGTTTTACAGGATTTTATTTATTTATTAAATGTATTTGCTGCCCATCTCACTATATAAGGATGGAAGCATAGGCTGGTTCCACAAATAATTAATTAATGACCACTGGAAGGAAATCAGTTGTCAGTTCCTTATTCCAAAGGGGAGGAGGGATGTTTCATGGGGTGAATGCTTTCACTTTTGTTGCAACTGCATGGGGAACTGGAGTGTCAGGATGGACTCCCTCCCAGCTGGTTCCAGACTGTTACCAAGGTTGCAGTATATATAGGAAGAACATCTATCACCATCCCACCTCAGAGTTCTCAAAATACCTTTGCGGCATTATATTGGCTATTGGTTGACATGGGGCATTGGGTGGGGTTTGAAGGGGAAAATTAACCTAATGCTTTGTGCATGAATTTCAGACTCCGCCTGACTTCTCTGCAATCACTTGTAAAAGTTCCTTTTGAAATGCCAATTGTTTCAAGAGTCATCTTTTCTGATAAGATAGCTGAGGCAGGTCCTTACATCAGTGGGCAGATGAGCTGGAGATAATATGCCTTCTGGCCATCATGGAATGAGTCCCATCACATTAGCATCATATTAACACTCAACATCTTATTGCCCTTTATCATGATGGTAATCGGGTGATTGGTGTGGCGGTCATTGAAATCTCTCTACTGGTTAGTTGTCAACTCACGGCTGTAATTGAGCTCAGAATCATGATTATAGGTCGTTGCAGTCATGTGTTGAGGCATTCGGTGACTGGTATGATCATTTTGTTATGACAGTCATTAAGTAAACATGGCGTTTGTTAAGAGAATTCATTTTCTAGTTTTCATTTTCTAGTAAAAGTAAAAATGCTAGTACCTGGCAAAAGCAGTCATGCTCCCATGATTGCAAGATGCTGCAAACAGTCATATAGGTGAGTCGGTTGCCAGGTGCCCAAAATGTGATCACATGACCATGGAGGTGTGTGTGGGTACAGGTAGTCTTCATCTTACAACCAGGTCACTTAGGCCTCGACTTGCAACAGTTTGCCTCAACTTACAACAGTTCACTTTGTTCAGAGTTATAATGGTACTGGAAAGAGTGACTTATGGCCATTTTTCACACTTGTGACCATTGCAACATCCCCATGGTCACGTGATTTACATTCAGATGCTTGTAAACTGACTCACATTTATGATGGTTGTGGTGATCCGGGGTCATGTGATCCCCTTTTGTGCCCTTCTGACCAGCAAAGTCAATAGGGAAACCAGATTCATTTAACAACCGTGTTACTAATGTAACAGCTGCAGTGATTCACTTAACAACTGTGGCATGGACTGTCATAAAAGGGGCAAAACTCTCTTAAATTTCTCCCTTAGCAACAGAAACATTGGGCTCAATTGTGGGCATAAGTTGAATATTTTAACTCCAAAAATGGGTCATAAGTAGCTCTGGGGAGTTCTGTCATAACTTTGAACAATTGTTATGTAATCGTATGTTGAGGACTACTTGTAATGTGCTTCTCCTGTTGCCCAGTTGCATAGGGCTTGACACCAAGGAGACCAAATGGTTTTGAACATATACCAGTTGTAACTTGATATATCTCTGATGGTGCTTGGACTGTTTGTGTAACCCAAAGTTAACTTCTTTCTTTGAAGATGATAATTCCATCCACTGGGAGAGGCCTGGGAAGCAAAAGCAGAGATCTGATTTTCCGTTCTACTTGCGTGCTCCCTCTGCTGAGGTAGAGATGACCTCCTACGGGCTCCTTGCTTTCCTGACCAAAAAACCGTTCCCGTCCCAGGAAGAATTAACAACAGCAACTGCCATTGTCAAATGGTTGCTCAAACAACAGAATTCCAATGGAGGATACTCCTCTACACAGGTACGTTTGCTCCTCACAAATTCTCAAGAATATGTAGGAACGAGCAACTGGAAACAAATCTCATGTGATATGATATGCCTTGTATGACCTCCAGATGTGCTGAGTCTCAGTTCTCAGGCTTTCCAGCTGAGGTGTATCATTCAAGAGAGGTTACTTCCTAACACTGAGGGCAATTAACCAATGGAACAGCTTCTCTTCAGAAATCATGGGTGCTCCATTGCTGGAAGTTTTTAAGAAGGGGACTGGATAGTCACTTGTCTGAAGTGATATAGGTTCCCCTGCTTGAGCAGGGGGGTGGGCTAGAAAACCTCTGAGGTCCCTTCCAGTTCTACTCCATTCCATTCCAGTCTTGCTTTCTCTTGCAGGATACGGTGGTGGCTCTCCAGGCCCTTTCCCAATATAGCACACTTACTTATTCTAAGGATGGCATCAATGCCAGAGCGACCTTGAGTTCAGGCGATGCCGTCCTGACACAATTCCATGTGGACAACAAAAACTCTCTGCTGCTCCAGTGCCAGGATCTGCCCCAAGTGCCAGGGAACTACAAGGCTGAGGTGACCGGTTGCCTCTTTATGCAGGTAAGTGCCCTGGGGAGGGAAGAAACCAGTGTCACTACCTAGTGATGATCTATTTTGGGTTCCCAATAGACTTATGGGAATGCAAGTTGAGATGAAAAGGCATGAAGAAAGTCAGCAAGTTAAATAAGGGATGAAGAATATCTTTGAGAATGTAAGAGCAGCCAGACCAGATTAGGTCGTTTAAGCCCAGCATTTTGCTTCTCGTGGTGGCCGGCTGTGACAAGCAGGAAACAGAACTCATAATCCTCCCACAACTTGCTTGACACATGGGGACCTGTTGTCCTGATTTCAGAAATAACTTGCAGCCTTGAGAGACCTGTATTCTGTGGATGCATCCAATCCTGCTTTAGAAGCCATTCAGGTCTTGAAGGAATGAATTCCATATGTCAATTATGAAAGATAAGAGACCTGAGAAGGGATCGAAGGAGGGAGAAAAGCACTAGGAAAGAAAAATGGTGAGAGACTGGTGTTTTAGAGAAGCCATCTTCTGATAAGGTTGGAATGGTTTACACTAGCCAAGCAAGACTCCTGCATCCAGGGTCTTTGGGGATTTGCAAGCAACTAAATGTATTTGGAGTACTGCAATGCGCTCTACATGGGCTGCCCTTGAAGACCATTGGAAGCTACGACTGGTCCAGAATGCCACAATGTATGCAATGATGGGTGCTCTATTTATTTTTTATTATTTATTTGTCAAGCAATTATAAAATAACAGGTATAAGTATAAACATAGTTATGAATACATGAAATGGGTACATATAAAAAAAATTGCAATCTGGGGAGAAGCCTCTGGAGTTGGTGTGGTGAGAGTTGGTACCTTCCAACAACTCTCTGACTCTGCCTAGCTAATTTTGCTCTGACTGATGAAGTTGCCTAACTCTAACCCTTTGGCCTGGAATAGTGAGTCTAATCAACACAAATCTATAAAGCAACCTTGGCATCTTTAAGGTGGTGGATTTCATCTCCCATGCTCAGAATTACAGAATAACAGAATTGAAGGGACCTTGGGCTAATTTATTTATTATTTATTTGGTTTGTCAATTGCTTACAAGATAATAGATATAAGTAAAAAATAGTTATGAATACATGGATACATATAAGAAAAAAAAAAACAATAAAAGAAACTATAGGACAGGGATGGTAGACCTTTTGGTGCGCTATGCATTGCCACCTACAGACCTCTTAGGAAAGGGGTGAGGTCAATAGTAGACAGTCTAAGGTTAAAGTTTTTGGGGTTGGGGAAGAAACCACAGAGTCAGGTAGAGTATTCCAGATTATTGACAACTCTGTTGCTGAATTCGTATTTCCTGCAATCAAGTTGGGTGCGGTTTACCTTCAGTTTGTATCTATTCTGTGCTCTTGTATTGCTATGGTTGAAGCTGAAGTATTCATTGACAGGTAGGACATTGCAATGTATGGTTTTATATACTATACTTAAATCGGACCAAGGCGGCGTAGTTCTAGGTTTTCTAGGTCTAGAATTTCAAGTCTGGTGGCATAAGGTATTCGCAACAAGATGAGTGGGGAGGGAGAACTGTTCTTGTGAAGTATTTCGGACTTTCTCACTGTGTTAAATCATATACGTAATGTGGGTTCCAGACCTGATGAGCTGTATTCAAGTTATTGGTCTACAAATGTTTTGTATGCTCTAGTAGTAGTGTTATATTACAGAGAAAAAAAAAAAGGGGGTACGCAGGATTAGGTAAATCTTAGACTTTTGGCTATGTGAAAAGGGGCTCTAGCACTTAGATCATTAGAGATGGAGTACTCCAGGTCCTGCCCCCAAGTTTTGGATCCTCAACAGATATTCGCTGATTATTTTTGATTTTTTTGCTCTAATATGTAAGAAAGAGCATTTTTTGTTGAGATCTGAAGTTGCCATGTGTTGACCTTCTGATACTAGTCGAGGTCTTTTGAAGGGTAGCGTATTGTCTGGCTGTCGTTGAATAAGCTTTACATACACCCTCAGGAAGAGGATGCAGTTGCTCTTAAATGATCCAGAAGTCTTTATGTGAATTATAAGAGAGTTGGTCTAGAAACATGCCTTGGTGGACACCACTGTTGGGACAGTAAGGTTGATAGGACGCTCCCCAGTTTGACCCTTTGTGTCTGGGTGAGAGGGAATGCTTCTTTACAGTTATGCAGATGTCGAGAGATAACCTAAGATTTAGTTTAGGGTAGTTTGTCGGGTTCACTGAATCCACGGCTTTACAGAAGTCTATGTAAATTGCATCTATTGCTTTGCTCGAATTGGGTGTGTAGTCCATATTTTTTGCAGTGTCTGAGTTGCAGAGATTAAAGGTAGTTTTGTCTTAGATTTCCAGTTATATCTCTGGTGCAAGCTCACTCGCTTCTCGACTCCTGGGTGCAATTTAAGGTGCGGTTTGTTCCGCCCGTATTTTGTTCTTCTCACTTCACTTGCTCACCCAGCCCCTCTCCTCGGGAAGAGTCTGGGCGATGTGCATGTAATTTTGGTCCCAGGAAGGGAACAAAAAGCAAACAGCACCCAGCATGAGCATAGAGAACCCCAAGAGTAATATCAGACCACAATAAGAAATACCCCACTATCCAATCAAGGAACTGCCAAAAACAGTACAGTAAAACAGCCCAATCAAGGAATCCACGTCTACGTTGACAGGTGAGAGCAACAAGAATATAAATGAGAGACAAACTCTATTGCTACTCACGAAACGCACAGACGCAGACACAGAC